>JACDJE010000137.1:944208-1363033 GCA_016647715.1 Pavo muticus
TCTTTTTTTTTTCCCCTTAAAGCATTAGTTACAAAGAAAAGAGCAGCAGATGAGAAAAGCTACCTGGATCAAAGGACAGATTGGGTACCTCACCTGTGTTCTGTGGGTTATTTCAGCAGCAGCAGCAGACTGTGGCTTCTGACCACGGCAGCAGTGAGGTGTGGTAGAGTCGTACATGGCCTTAATGATGAAAGCAGAACCATGTGCTTTGCTCTGATGGCAGTGGTAAAGTACATTAAAAATGAGGTAAAGGAGTAACATTTAGCAAAAATAAGGCTACTCCTGCGCAGAAGATTTGACCTTCCAAATACAAGAGCTTATATATGGGACGAGCTCATCTCAGCAGAGGTTCTGTTTCAGCAAGGAGTGGTGTGAGGCTGTCCTGTGGTTGGAGTGCAGCAGGCACACAGCACTCTCCAGGAGCCTTGAGCTGTCTGTGTTGCGGGCATGCTCTCAGGGAGCTCTTCTCCCAGTCTGTACATGTCTGGGATTGCCCCAACCCAAGTTCAGTACCTTGCACTTGACCTTGTTGAACCTCACTAGGTACTCGTGAGTCCTCTTTTCTAACCTGTCCAGGTCCCTCTGGATGACATCCCTTCCTTCTTTGGACTCTGGATTTTCTTGTTTAAAGTAAAGAACCCTGTCCTCTGTGCACTACAGCTCAGCTCTCCCTTTTGTTGCCTTTTAATGTCTGGCAGCAGTTACCTCAGAGCACCATGTCTGCGCAGCACAGCAGCGTGTCAGGACACTGCACTAGTTCATGGTACCTGGAAGCAGTAGAGTCAGGTTGTTATAATAATCCACCAAGACTAATTAACCCTGCTGAGATACATGCAACATCAACCTGCAGCATAGGCTAGTTCTTCCTTACCCCTCCTAGCAGTCCCAAGAGAGGGTCATGTTCAGTAAGGAACCTGCAGAAACAGCGCGGGACTGACTGTGGAAGCAGCAAAAGGATTCTGAGTTGAGGGTGAGGGGCTAACACAGCAATGGGCAAATGACAGGACTGAATGTGGAACATTTCATTCAGCTCGTAGCACTTCTACTAAATTATTGTCTTATCTATGGCAAATTGCTTCAGGTTAGAGCCAGAAAAGGCCTTGGCTAGGCTGTGGTTTCTCAGGCAGAGATATGACATACGTGTTCCATGTAAAGCAGGAGATGAATGTCCAGTATGGCTCAGATCTCATGAATTCCTTACAACTGCAGTTTAGGATGCATCCTCTGCTATGTGAAGGACAGGTCCAAGATTTCCAGGTGCACAGCAGCTGCTGCTCCAACTGGTAGGTTACATCTCCCTAAATCTTCAACAAATGTGGTAAAAAATTCCTGGTGAAAGTCCGTAGGCTAAGCAAGAGAAATTATCTTGAAAAACTTTGATTTAACGTTGTCCTAAATTTCAGATTTAACTTCTAGGCTCTCCATATTTATATTAAAAAAAAATAGCTTAGTTTAGGAGCTGAAACTTCTTAAAAACTTGTTAATGAAGATGTGGAAAAATGTGATTCCAAGACTCCAGCCAACTGCACCCAGAGCTGCCTGCAGCAATCAGAAGGAAATGATAGAGGCTGTGGTTGCCTCATGAAAATAGAAACTCCCTCAGTCTGCAGCACAGTCATGCCAAAGTGCCAAGCAGGAACTCTCTCAGTTATTTTTAAGGCCAGAATAGTACCCTCCATCTGATGTTACCTCATCCTTCTCCCTTCTCCTCAGGAGGAGATGAACAAAGCACTCAGGAGCCAAGGGTTTCTTTTTTTCGTGTATGTGTGTTGTGTAACATGAAGAGGCAAGAAGAGAAGAACCTGGAAAAGTTATCATAGTTTTAATGCCAGAGCGCTAAATGGCAATGTACTCTACCATCCTCACCGTACAATGAATGCCTACCAAACCTGCGTCACTGCTCCCTCAGTTTGGTTTTTCTTTCTCTTAAATGTCTGTCATACTTCATTAAGAAAAAGAGAAAAATGGATAAAGTGGTCTAACACAGCATTTCTCTGTTTTGGGTTGCAGGAACAACTTCTGCCAAACGAAGCTGACCTGTGTAATATGCAGTGTGTAAATCTGACAGAAGGCTTAGAAGAGTGAAGAATGCTATAGGAAATTAGATGTGGGACAGTGTCATATTTCATATAAAGGTGTATCTGTTGACATAAACTGACAGAAGTCCCTTGTCTCACTCACTTCTCCATTTATTCGTAATTTTCATCTTGATTCTCACATCCTTCATACACCTACATTCCATACCTATTTTCCTTTACTTCTTTTTTTTCCACCTTCAAACATTGTTCACACGTTTGCTATTCCTCAGGTACACCTGCTCCCACTACCTCAAAGTGAGTAGCTTTTCTTCATACATGCTCCCTTGCCACGTTCAGTTTTTACTGTCAAATGTTCTATGTACACATCTGCTCCATTAGACATGCTCTTATAACCAAGTATATAATGATATATATGTTATGTCATAAGAGAAGGCTCCAGGGCGACCTCATTGTGGCCTTCCAATACTGGAAGGGAGCTTACAAACAGGAAGGGGAATGGCTGTTTACGAGGGTGGATAGTGATAGCACAAGGGGGAATGGTTTTAAACTGAGACAGGAGAGTTTAGGTTAGATATTAGGAGGAAGTTTTTCACACAGAGGGTGGTGACGCACTGGAACAGGTTGCCCAAGGAGGTTGTGGATGCCCCATCCCTGGAGGCATTCAAGGCCGGGCTGGATGTGGCTCTGGGCAGCCTGGTCTGGTGGTTGGCGACCCTGCACATAGCAGGGGGTTGAAACTAGATGATCTTCGAGGTCCTTTTCAACCCAGGCCATTCTGTGATTCTATGATTCTATGATTCTATGATAACTCTTCTAACTGTAGATGGTACATAAAAAGTTCTAGCTTTCTCACTTCTCTGTGAACACAGATGTCTTTGAGAATGGCAGAATGAAGGCTCCCTCATCATCATTGCCATGCTGATGGCCAGCTATCAAACTCATCTAGCAAGCTTGGACAGCTGTGGGGGAGCTCACCTCTCCAAAACAAATAAACCTGCAAGATGTGTATAGCAGCCCATTAGCTGGCAGAATTGCTTTTCTGCTGAGCAGTCTGTCCTGGATAGCAATAGAAATGGTATGGAAAGGGAGTTGGGCAAGCACCAATCCCCATGGGTGACATAGGAGTTCAGCAATGGTGTAACAGACAACATGGAGAGATGCAGTATGAAGTAGGATATGTTACCTACAGTCACCCACTATAAAGGAAATAAAATGTTCTGAAAATCTCTTTAGTCCAACCAAAACATGAACCCTCATTTGCTCCAGAAGCAGAATGCCTGTCAGTGATTGTCTTCCGGCCCAAGTCCAGGTGTGAAGGGTGCTGAAAAGCAAAGCAGAAATGTAAAGTCACTGGGTGTGACAGAGGAGGGAGCTGTGTGTATGTCCAGGGGAAGGAGGCAAGTGGCTCTACACACTCAACAGATGTGGTAAGGTGTTCTTGGGGCAGGGTATTTCCACACAGGGAATAGACTGAAAATCTAAAATCAGTGGAAAAAATAAAGGATAAGTCTGAATCTCACATGAAGTCTTACTGAAAGATTCCACAAACCAGGGTATTTTATCAGGAGGCTATAATTTAGGAGAAGGCTTATTCCTCCAGTAGGAACAAGACCATCTGAGAAAAGGAGCAGTAGTTTGATTAGTTTTTGTAGTCATTGATATTTTTCTCCTCACTTCTTTTCCTTGTGGTTATTCCAATTAAATGGAACTGGGAAGATCTATAGTTACAGCTTTCTGGGTCAGTAGTCCACATGCAGACAAGGAAATAACAACAGGCTGTTATTTGGCACTTCACTTTCTGGTAGGGAAATAACATTAAAAGGTCCAAGAGCTGCACTGCCATAGCGCGCTGTATGAGTAGATGGGTTGCAGGAACAAATTCTGCAGGAACAAAGATGACCTGTGCAATGTGCAGGTGATGTAGAAGACATGGAGGGAATAGTCCCTTCCAGTGTTGTTGGTTCAAGGGTTGAAGCTGTAGTTGGCCTTTGCATAAGTGCAAATTAAGTGCTTAGATAATTGGTGCAATAAAATGTATATGTAGCTATTTGCTCTCACACAGTTATGCCCATAAAACACTGAAATATGTATGTAATGTGCTTTTGTAATGCAAACTTGAAATGCCATGGCATGGCCAAATTGATTTAATACACATTATACAGGTAGAGTTATTGAAAGGAACACTTTAAAGATACCATATCATGTAGAAACAGTAAGATACGCTACTCCTTCATGCTTCACAGCGTAATAAGAGTTTATCAGCTACAAGCAGAGAAGTTACGAAATATACAGTAGTTAGGTATTAAATAACTGTAGCAATGGATTTGATTATAAATCAATTCCTCTGCATGTGCAGGCCTGCTTACAGCCAGCTTTCACATCCTGCTCTGAATCTCCATTTCATAGCACCTACTCATTTGTCTCCAAAAGGCCTAGGATAAAGGCAATGTAATTTTCTCTTCCTCATTCCCGATATACCATTTCTCTGTGCTTATTTATCAGCTGTCAGTATTTGCTGAGGCCAGTGTAAGTGCTTGTACTCAGGAAATCCCACTGGCCATGTTTCCCTGGACAAATTCAGTTATTCATACTGCAGCCCAGCTTGCTAACCATTTACATGTACAGATTCAGCATTTCATCTATCGAAGCATTTTGGATGTTTATAATTATGTGGAGTTTTTAATATATATATATATATTTTATCCTGGAGACACAAGAAATATTTTGTATGCCTTCCTGGGGGCTGTTCTGTCCCAGGAAACTTCCACGTTTGAAGCTCATGGGTAAGCTGTGCAACATTTACAATTTCGAATTTCTAAAATTCCACGTGGGAACTTGATGAGCCAAGGAACTGGTTCCATCAGCATGGAATTCCTGCACTGACATCCCACTTCGAGGACTGGAAGGGTGGGGGGTTGCCATTCCCCTCACTGTCTTTGCTGCAAATACTCACCCACTTACTCTGTTTGCAAACTTAAGCCTATTTCTCTTAAGTGCTTTCCCAGACAACTATAAATAGGCTCTTGGAAGTGATAATTAAGTCAGGACCACATTCACTCGCAGGAATTTAACAACTTCTCCTGGCAGAATGCGATTGTTTTTTCCTCCTCCATCCAGGTCCCAGCAATTGGCCACAGAGGACCTAAAACTGTTTAATGGTCTGAACCATTTGCAGCATGATTGTATACTGGCACGTTATTCCTTCTGCCTCATTATTCATGCTGCTATTAATTTTTATTTAAAAAAAAAATGTTGAGAAACAGTCTCAGTCTGAGCTCAGACTTGTCATGTGCCCAGAACAAAATGAAGTTCAGAGAACTAGAGGGCCCAAGGGTGGGAGGAGGAGGTGGTGAGTGCAAGGGAGAACCTGTGTTGATGCAAGCAGAGAACATTGTAAACTCAAGTGTGTGAAATACATTTCAGCTCCATGAGATTATAACTTTAGGCATATAGTACTATATTTAGCCTATGCTATACTAGCTTCAGTGACTGCGATGATGGTATTGTGCTACTTCTGTCACTGTCACAAGTTACCACAAGGAACGAAACTGTTTCTTCACTAGAAGAAAAACTGACATTTAACACCAGCGTGCTTTAATACACCTGTCAGCCACAGACCCCACATCTCGGCCCCAGCTGGTCCTGGTTTTGCCTCCCCTCCTGTCCCCGGGAGGGAGGCCCTGCCTCGCTGTTGGAGTGCTTGCTGGAAGGCTGTGGGAGCTGAGGGTTGGTGCATGTCTTGCGCTGCTTTGAAAGATGGTAGACATATTCATTCCCCTGCATAAAGCTTTTTAAAAACAGAAATAGGGAAATTTCTAGATAAATTACCATATATAGGCTTCTGCAGTGTTCGCCGGCACATTTGCTCACTGACTCCCAATTACTTCAACAACACTGTGGTGCTTGTTCTCATGTTGACATCACCCGAGAGATATTTATTCCAGCACAAGATGTTTGCTGTGCAGAATATACCCAATTTTGTTTTACAAAAGCACATTTTTCATTTCCATCCAAAGATGTATTGTCTGTGGCACTGCATACTCTTAGGGAAATAAACAACAGAAAACCACCTCCCACAATCTCCTCCATTCTTCTTCTAGAGAAACATTCCCATTTGCATGCACACCAGTAAATATACATTCCAGTTCAGTAATAGGAGAATAACACTTGCAGTGCACGTTGTGATTGTGGTACTGGAAACATACATGCTGTGAAAACTCTGTGAGACTGACTGTATCAAGTCAAACCGAAGTTCATCCAGCCCAGCGCCATGTTCCTAACTGTGGCTGCTGGCAGCTGCCCATAGAAGAACAAGTCAGACCTGCAGTGACATTTTTCAGCTGTCTTCCAATCTCCAGCAAAGGATACTCCAACTCAGAGCTGATATCCTCATATTTAACAGCTCCCATGGGATTTTCTCTATTGAATTAATCCAATTGTTTTACCATCCACAATAAATATGGCAAAGATCTTTATCTACTCATTTTGGGAACATTACCTCTCATTTGGCGAGAGAAGCTGTGGTGCCCCATACCTGGAGGTGCTCAAGGCCAGGTTGGATGGGGCCCTGGGCAGCCAGAGCTGGTAGAGGGCAGCCCTGTTCGCAGCAGGGGTTGGGACTGGGTAGGCTATGATGTCCCTCCCAACCTAAGACATTCTGTGATTCTATGATTCTGAATCTCTGTCATATTAGTAGTTGGTGCCTCCTATTTGCTGCATTCATTCTCTGTCTTCTCCATTCATATCCATCATAGCTCCTTCCATCATTTCTGTGACACTTTCTGTGATTTTCCCAGCTATACCAAGAAATCTCCCCTTTATTTCACTCAGCTTGGATCGAAGTGATCATTTTTCCTTAACTGCCATGATGACTGGCCAACAAATTAGCAATCAAGTATGGGAAACAGTCCCTACTATTCTGTCCTTCCTGAAGTGAAGGCAAAATCCAATTCAGTGGTTTATTTTGGCCTTCAGCACATTTCACGTGGGGTGGATGTGTGTGAAAATACTTTCTCTGGCACCCCAAACGCTATACCCATTCAGAAAATTCTTTATGATATTCCCCAGCAGATAAGAAAAATCTTATCCATAGTATTGTTATGATAACATTAATTGGAATATAACATTTATAATCGTAGAATTACAGAATGATTTGGGTTGGAAGGAACCTCAAAGCCCACCCAGCCCCAATGGGCAGGGCTGCCCCCCACCAGCTCAGGCTGCCCAGGGCCCCATCCAACCTGGCCTTGGATGCCTCCAGGGATGGGGCACCACAGCTTCTCTGGGCAGCTGTGCCAGCGCCTCACCGCCCTCTGAGTAAAGAATTTCCTCCTAACATCTAACCAAAATCTCCTCTCTTTTAGTTTCTTTTCTATAACAGTTCCTGATATTTGATCAGGGATGTTTTTCATTTATTTGTTCATTTATTTTTGTTTTTTGTTATTGTTTGTTTGTTTTTATTGCTGTCAGCACTGCCAACTGAGCCAGATAGATACTGCTCTTTTAAGACAAAAACACCCTTAGAAATGAAATCAGTATTTTACAGAGGTATAACAAATCATTGGAAGACACAGGATACATGTGAAGAATTTCTAATGTTCAAAACCAACAAAATAGAAGTAAGCAGAATTAGTCAGATAGTGGCCCTTCGTAATTTTTGCCCTCCATCATCCCTTAGTATATGTGATTGTTCCAAAACCACCTTGACAGATGGCTTCTGTGTGCTCTGAGAGGCTTTTCCAGTTCAGAAACCCTTATGTTCTGGTTAAGTTCACATTAGCATATATATTTGAACTGACTTCCAATTAATATTTTTCAAATACAGCTGGATTAATATTCTCAGTGGATCACATATAATTTTAAGGAAGGTTTAAAATATTATTTTAATTGCTTAAAATTTTTTCCACTGTTTAATAATCTATAATTGGCTATTAAAATTTAATTCTAAAATCTCTCAGCCTTTTAAAATCAAACTTGTAAAATCAAACCTATATTGCTTTATTTTGTCTTTACTGTAGGAAAATCCGCAAGTTTCAGAAATGCTTAATATGGTAAAAAACACAAAGATACTTAGTATGACATTAGTACAGACTAAGGAAAAGGATCTGCTGAGTTCATGATATTGAATTAAGATCAGTATCCAGCAGAGAGCTTCTATCACTGATCAGAGCAATCTGGCACAAAGTAAATGCCTATTTTTTTTATTCCTTACTTGATCAATAACTCATCCACTCAGAAAAAAAAATGTCTGCCAGAGTCAGTACCTTCAGACCTGTGTGATGCTCAAGGGAGCAGTGCTGAGTTACTCCTTGCTTCATGCTGATGTATGAAGCTGGAGATTTAGTCCAGTTTCAAGCAGAGAACTTCTCTCTAGTGCCTGTCTAGAATATGAATGTATTTCCCTCTCTTGTTTCTACCAGCAATGAGGGCCTCTGCATCTGGAAGCTCTGGATTTTTATGTGTCAGTCATACTTTTCAGTTGCCCAAAGCCGATGATGCAAGTGCTGCTCTTCAGTAACGTCTGTAGTAGATGGCTGGCCATCAGTATGAGGAATGGAGAGTGCTGTGGGAAGGGCAGGGCCATAGCCCACTTCTCTGGGGCATGGGGCAGCTGACTGAATCACCAGACTTTCTCTTTGTGCAGTTTCTTGCTTTATTCGCCAGACGCTTTCAGCTTTCGGAATGCATAAATGAAACAGGAAAAGTTCTATCGAAACCAAAGCTGAAAGGTTTAAAATGGCAGCAAGCATGCTGCAGACCTTTCTGGCTCACCAGCACAGCACTGATCGGTGCCGCTGATGTTAGACTTTATGTATTTCAAGGGCCAGGTGTTTCCTTCACAAGATCCAATGCCAGGATTGCCAGGGGAAACCTGTGGGGAGAAGTTGAGGGACTGCAGCCTTTTCATATTCACAGTTGCTGGTTCCTACAGACATCCAGTCTGCCATGCACAGCTTTCTGGCCTGGCTGTCCTCAAAAAGTGGGCTGCACACAAAACTATTCCTTGATTTGCAGGTCTTGGACACCGCTGCTGCCAATTGCTGACATGACGAGGGAAACAAATCTGTAGGCCGTTGCATGTTTCCTGGAACCAAATCAGCACAAAAAAACCCAAACACCCAAAAAACAGCACATAAGATGTGCATGAGAAGGGGTGAGACATCATTTTAACCTCTGCCTAAATCGGAGATCAAGGTTTGGACTGATTTAACTTTATCATCAGGTCTGATAGAGCAATATGGGAGTCACACTGAGAGAAGTTACAATTATTCAGAATGTGGAAGTTGTGTATGTGAAAAGCACGGCAGTCCTTTGGGTCTCCCTGTCACCCTTCACTTGGCATACATGATTATTATGTGTTTTTCTCTCACCACTAGCTCCTCTGCAGTTTTGATCAGCTTGTTTAGGATGGCCTGTACTCTGCTGTGGGAATAAAGGAAAGCCTAGAAAATAAGCAACTACCATTTCAGTGTTCTCTTTTCTGTCGTGAGACTCCTGACTCCTGACTTTGGTTTCCTTGTTTGCAACAGCTTTCAACATTCTGATAAAGTTTTAGGACTGTATTGTACTAAATATCTAAACATGCCCCTTGACACAAATGTCAGTGGTACACTTTGGGGCTGAAATACAAAAAAAATGGCATTTGGCTGGAAAAACTTATAAATGTCATTTTTCTTTCCAGAGTTTATTCCAATACGTTTTTTTTCCCTACAAGACAGACTATATATGAACTAGGTTAACAGCAGCTAATTTTCCTCATATCATTATCCTTTGGGAGTATCAGTTTTCTAGAACTAAAATGACATATATTCCTCCCCACTGCCACCATTATTTATTACTGCTCTATGAATAGATCCTGTAGCTTGGTTTTATTAACAAAAGATACGACTGCATATTTGGTAGTAAGTCTCTTGATATCAAGGCAAAAAGCCACAAGATTAGAATCATATTTTCTCAAAAGCACTTTCTAACAATAGATAGAATTCACACCAAAGAACATCTCGCTAAGAATAGATGGAATTATTGTTTAAAAATGCTTCATGCACAATGGAAAAAATTCCAACAATTTTGGCTGTGAGACGATGACAATTTGTGACAGGCAAAAAAAAAAGAAAAGATGCTGTAACAAACCCAGCAAAATGTTTTAGCTCTACTGGGGCACTGCTTGATTGCTCACCCCAGCTAAGCGTTCCACACTTTTTGGGAAGAAATTTACCTATTTAGCAATTTGTCGCTTTTAGGTAGTTGTCTATCTGCTGCATTAAAAACGTAACTGAGATTATGAGAACAAAAATTAGCCTTACTTTTAATTTGGAACTGTGTTGTTCTGAGCATGCCTCATCTCATTGTAACCTCAATCTTCAAAGCTACCCCTCTAATCTTCATAAATCTTAGAATGGTTTAAGTTGGAAGGGACCCTTAAAGGCCATCGAGTCCAACTCCCCTGCAATGAACAGGCACACCTACAGCTCGATCAGAAGCTCAGAGCCCCATCCAGCCTGACCTTGAGTGTCTCCAGGGATGGGGCATCTACTGCCTCTCTGGGCAAACTGTGCCAGTGCCTCACCATCCTTATTCTTAAAAACTTCTTCCTTATATCCCCTCTTTTAGTTTGAAGTCATTTTCCCTTCTTCTATCACAGCAGACCCTGCTAAAGAGTCTGTTCCCTTCTTTCTTACAGCCCTTCTTTTGATACTCAAAGGCCGCTACCAGGTCTCCCTGGGGCCTTCTCTTCTGCAGGCTGAAAATCCTCAGTCCCTCAGCCTGTCCTAGTAGGGGAGGTGTTCCATCCCTTGAATCATTTTTTATCTTCAGAACACAGTTTTATGATAACTGGATCCCATGGGGGTGTGAGAGTGGGAGCTGAGCTGCTAGCCCTCGGGCTGGCTTGGGGCAGCCAGAGCCCACTGGGTGAATCCAGTGCTCTGCCTGCACTCAGCAGCTCTACTGATGGAAGCAGGGGTCTCATTCTGACCTACCGAGCCTCTGCTCTGCCAAAGCAGCTCAATGTGAATGTCCTTGGGCACGCTGCTTGGGAACTTTTAAAGCCTGCAGTAGACGAATAGCTGCCTTTCATTAGTACGTTCTCATTTAGATATATTTTATTTAATGCCTATTGAATTTAATTTTGTGCATGAATTTGAAATTTTCTAAAGAAATCTGTTCATGGAAATTCAAGCTAAACATATCAGTTTGAGTGTAGACAGAGCCACAGTATCAATTTTCCTGCTGTGCTCTACAGCTGATAAGAAGGTTGAGTTGAAGCTCTCCAGAGGGCACGCCAATGGGACATAGCTTTATTCTCTTTTTCCGCTAATCACTGTGGGTTTTTTTTCCATGCAAACTGCTTATTCTTCAATGTCTTTTCTCATCCTGTGTGCAAAGTACTCCTATATTTCAAAACCTTTTCAAAGAGTCACGTCTGGAAGCCAAATTTCCCTCTGCAAGGTTACAGCTTCAACCTTCACTTCCTATATTGGCCACAAACTGTAGAAGTACTTCTTCAAAAAGAAAAAACAAAGTTAATGAGTGCAGCTTGCAGTGATTTTTATGTTCCTTCACATTTTCCTGCCACACTTCCTTTATTTTTGTCTGTCATTAGGTTAATTGTAGTTTCATCTGGTTTAGGCATCTGTCATTTTGTTTATCTTTTCTGTGCTATGCATACCAATGGCACTGCATAAGGAACTGTTCAAGTGTTTTTATGTTAATAACAGCAAACATACGAGGGATTGTTCTATGTCAGGTGCTATCTTACAGTATCCCATAAGAATAGGTTTCCAATGAACAGGGAACACCTGTTTTTCACATTCTTTAGTAAATGACTAATGTTTATATACAAAGAGAAGGTGACATCAATTGCAGACTATAGCAGCTGGTAATCACATTGCCAAACCCTTCAAACGTTAGCCAATTAGCAAAAACAACGCTTCTCTTTTCATGAATTCCAACATTCAGCTTCATTTGCTCACAGCTATCTCAAATTTTATGTGCTGTTAAAGTAGAAATATAGGATTACAGGCCAAGGAGCTTCCTGCCTCCAGCTCCCGGACCAGAGTGTGCCTTTCACGACTGATATCTGATGTGTGGCAATCACTAGAATTCTCACTTGTCATCACAGAAGACTTAATAGATTATTGGAGAAAGATCCTGTAGGTAAGTGATAGGAAGCCACAGAGATCTCTAGAGAATTAGCAAAGCCAGTTTCCTGCCTTGCTGGGATGGAAGGCAGGCAGAAAGAAGGCGGAGAGGAGATACTTCCACTGTTTAGAAGAGAAAACTCAGCTCACAGGCACCAAGACCTGGAGGTCTGACACATTGAAATTCATGAATTCCTGCCTCACACATCCATGTCAAACTGATCTTTGAGGAATGTTTCCTTAAATACAAGGGATGCTCCAAAAGTAATGTCTCCTATTTTATTATGTTGGCCCACAACATCAGAGGTGGATGTTGATGGTATGGCAGTGGAGCTTGAAACTGTCCTGCCAGTATTCTGTTACATGTTATTGCCACATGACAGATGGCAACAGAGGGGCAGTCTGACACAATGGTCTGTGACAAGGCAGGGTGGATGGAAGAAAGGTGTCTCATCAAATTTCTCCATGCAGAAAAAAATGGCACCCACTGACATTCATCGACACTTGCTGAACACTTATGGAGACAAAACAGTGGATGTGAGAACAGTGAGTGGGTGCATGGTGCATTTTGACAGCAACGTGAAAGGTAAGCTATGTTCTGGACAGCAATGCAGATGAGCACAGCGTGTAGGCTCTTGTGCATCACTGATGAAAATGCATGGCTAATGATGGTGACTACGTTGAAAAATAGTGCTTTATAGCTGAGAATTTGTTCTATCAAACAGTGTTATTGTGCTTCTTGTAACTGCTGCAGTTTCCATGGAAATAAATAGGAGGCATTACTTTTGGAGCAGCCTACGTACATTCTGTGAGGAGAAGGTTAAAAGTATTCCCAATCTTCCCCAGAAACATACCTGGAATGCAAGAGTCTGAACATGTATTTCTAGATGGAAGAACTTTTCATTGAGAAGAAAGGGCAGCACACTACATAATACTCAACAGACAGCTTCAGTTTGGAGGGAAATGGATTTTCCGTATTCCTGCCCAAGCAATGCCAGAGGCAAATCTAGTGGCATGAGTCACCAACCACAGCCTTCAGTTTGCCTGCTCATGGTGCTGCAGGTTAAAGTCATCACAGAAAACCAAGGAAGAAACCAACTAACTGAAGGAAATCACTTTTATTACAAGGATACATTGAATTGCAGTCTTCAGGAATCATTTTAAAAAAGCCAAATAATCAGATTCTTGTGGCAGCACTGAAGTGAAAAACGAAGCATTAATTATTGTCTTTCTGTATGTGCTAATTAAATCAAGTAAATCAATTTAATTACTAATATGGATTGTGGGATTTTATTTCCTGTTTTTAAGAAAAAAACTTTTTTGAATGCGTTTGCAGTACTGGCCATAGTCCTACAAATTCTTTAACACTAACTTTACTCTTTCGTATCTGTGCAGCTGCTCACTCATATAGCACATACATTTTGCTGACCAGTCCATACTTGAAAATTATGAACACAGAACAGAAGTTTTACCTATGCCATTGTTCAGTCCATTGGTTGAATTCAGTATTTCATATTACATATTTATTTAGCCATCTTTCATATCATTTTAATTATCTACAGTTGCCTCTATGTGTCTAAAATCTTTTCCCCGTATTAATGTTCCTTAAAGTTCCTTCTTTACATCTCAACCAATTTTGGAATGCAGACTTAGCTTGAAAACTTTCAGCCAGGAAAAACATTTATGCCAGTAGGCAGCGCACAGCACATACCTACACACACAAATGCTCCCTCTTGCTGCACAGTACTGCAATTTCTGTCCAGCTTTGTAGGTCTATATTAGAAAGAAGATATATGGGTAATGCTTCAGCAAATGAGACCTGTCATGAGAACATCCAAGACAAACTGGGTGTAGCCCCTTTAATTTCTTTGGCAGCATTAGTCTTGCATAGCTCGTTTTCCACTCTGTCTTGCATTACCCTATTAGTGTTACCTGTTAAAGAGTTTCCTCCTTCCATTACAGTTGAATTTCCGATTATTTGAAAATCTGAAAGCTGGAATGCAAGGGAACCTAGAGATGCAGACACCCAATACCAACTTCTAGTCAAAGAAAACTCTAAGCTTTTGGTAAAAAGCAGTTTGGCACCAACCATTCTTAAACTTCTGAAAAATCCCATCCCAAAAAACATGTGAGCATACTGTGCAGCTAGTTTCCCCCTCCCCCCCAGCTTGCTTAAATCAACATGTAATGCTTCAGCTCGAGTAGCATGCAGTAAAATGGAATGGCAAAGAACAACTTGGTACCTGTCCTTGCTAACACTAAGATTTCTGCACCGACTTTTTACCTCAGTTCTGCAATATATAAATACCTGAGTCCTTCTGAAATTTTGCCACAGCTTCAAGTGGATGTCATACGTAACTCTGCTACCCACATACTTCAATGGTAGATTAAATGAAGAGAGAACATAACAAACCAAGTGGTTCCTACGTTGTCCAGGCTCTTCCTAATTGCACCTGTGAGAGAACCAGAAGTTATTATAAAACAAAAATGTCAAACACCAGGAAAATGAAAGGAGTAGAACTTAACTTAAAAGTCAGTCGAATAGGACAAAACATATTGATGGGTCAGTACCCAAATGCTACCTATGAAGAACATCTTTATTCCCCTACTAAATTTGACCTCAGGGGAGCACTTTGTAAATATCAAGAATAGTAAAAAGTGTAACAGCTTTCAAAGAAAAAAAAGGAAGGGAAGGGAAGGGAAGGGAAGGGAAGGGAAGGGAAGGGAAGGGAAGGGAAGGGAAGGGAAGGGAAGGGAAGGGAAGGGAAGGGAAGGGAAGGGAAGGGAAGGGAAGGGAAGGGAAGGGAAGACTACTGCTCAGATCTTCAAAGTTTCTTCAACTATCCATTATTTTAGGGAAAAAATAATGATTGAGTGAATACTGCTAATACACCTTGCACTGTATGATGTAAAAATTCAACAAAACTCCATGAGGATTGAAAACAACCAACCAAAAAAGCTGTGTGTAACTATATGAGCTACGAGACAGGAACCACGAGAAAAAGAGCTGGAAGGATGCGGAGGATTTATCGCATTTATCGTGAAACCCATTTTCCAGCGCGCGTCCATCAGAGATGCTGAGGGCAGGCCGCGTGCCCCCTGCCGCCGGCACGGCGCGGGGATGCCGGGAGGCACCGGGCTGCTCCGCGCCGCCAGCGGGAGCCGCGCTCTGCCGCCCTCTGGTGGCGACTCAGCAGCGCTGCACGGCGTTGGCCCCAGCAAGGCCTCGTGGAGCCCGCACGGCCACGCGCCGTGTTACACACGCACCTTCCTACGCGTTGTCCAGACGCTTTTTGAACTCTGGCAGCTCGGGGCCGTGCCCACTGTCCTGGGCAGCCTGTTCCAGTGCTCACAGAATCACAGAATCACAGAATCACTAAGGTTGGAAAAGACCTATAAGATCATCCAGTCCAACCATCCACCTATCACCAATGGTTCTCGCTAAACCATATCCCTCATCACAACATCCAAATGTTCCTTGAACACCTCCAGGGTCGGTGACTCCACCACCTCCCTGGGCAGCCCATTCCAGTGCCTGACCACTCTTTCAGAGAAGTAGTATTTCCTAATATCCAGCCTGAATCTTCCCTGGCGCAGCTTGAAACCATTCCCTCTAGTCCTATCACCAGTTACACGAGAGAAGAGGCCGACCCCCAGCTCACTACAACCTCCCTTCAGGTAGTTATAGAGAGCAATAAGGTCTCCCCTGAGCCTCCTCTTCTCCAGACTGAACAATCCCAGCTCCCTCAGCCGCTCCTCATAAGGCCTGTGCTCCAGACCCCTCACCAGCTTTGTTGCCCTTCTTTGAACACGTTCCAGGGCCTCAATGTCTTTCTTGCAGTGAGGGGCCCAGAACTGGACACAGTACTCAAGGTGCGGCCTCACCAGAGCTGAGTACAGGGGGACAATTACTTCCCTGCTCCTGCTGGTCACACTACTTCTGATACAAGCCAGGATGCCATTGGCCTTCTTGGCCACCCAGGCACACTGCTGGCTCATGTTCAGCCGAGCGTCAACCAACACCCCCAGGTCCATTTCCTCTACACAGTCTTCTAGCCACTCCGCCCCAAGCCTGTAGCGTTGCTTGGGGTTGCTGTGGCCAAAGTGTAGGACCCGACATTTGGTCTTATTAAACCTCATCCCATTGGCTTCAGCCCAGCTATCCAGCCTGTCCAGATCCCTCTGTAGGGCCTCGCAGTACCCCAATGGGCTTCACCGCAATGCAGCCCACCCCATGTTTCAAGTCTGTACAGCCTAGCAACAGATTTGTCATTTGGCACATGTTTGTGGTGACATTTCTGACTCAGCCTTCTCAAAAATGAAGCAAGGTCACGCTTACCAAAACCTCTCAGCAATACCACGCAGTGGTGCTGATCGTACGCAACATATGTGACTCCACCATGTGAGCCGCACCTTTACAATGAAGTTTGCAGTGTTCTGGGCACATTGTGTCAATGGCAGGTGCATATTGGTGCCTGTGTCCTGAACTGCCAGCTGGTTTTCTTGCTGTGTCTCTGCAAGGTGTGTATCTTCTCTTGAAAGTTCAGCTAAAGGCAAGAAAATGGAGTACTAAAGCTGTTTATTTGTCCTTTACTATAAGGACTGAGGTTGTGACTTGACAGCAAAAAGAAGTAAGGCAAGTGCAACAGGCTCACAACCGTGTAAGATTTCATAGAATCATAGAATGGCTTGGGTTGGGAGGGACCTCAAGAATCATCAAGCTCCAACCCCACCGCCACAGGCAGGGCTGCCCGCCTCCACATTCAATACTAGACCGGGCTGCCCAGGGCCCCATCCAACCTGGTCTTGAACACCTCCAGGGAAGGGGCATCCACAACATCTCTGGGCAGCGTGTTCCAGCACTTCACCACTCTCATAGTAAAGAACTTCTGCAGCCCCTTGCACCATGCACTCAAAGCAACCCCAACGAAACCTCCACCAGCAGCCTGGTGGCAATGTAGAAAACAACTCTGGCACAATCCCTACCCAGATAAACAATGATTAATGAGTTCTTGTAGTTCTCACACATTCTGAAAGGTGGGGATAAATACTAAGGTGTGGCTGTGGACATATATGTGAGTTAAGATATGGAAAGTAAAGCCTGCCTAAAATCCTCCAAATATTTGACATGTCTGTTGGAGGATAGTATTTCCCCATCCCCTCTTTACTATGAGGGTGACAGAGCACTGAGTAGGCAGCCCTGAGAGGCTGTGGAGTCTCCTTATCTGAAAATATTCAAAACCCACCTGGGTGACCTCCTGCTGGGAACCTGCTTTAGCAGGGAGTGGGACTACATGATCTCCAGTGGTCCCTTCCAACCCCTATGGTTTCGTGATTCTGTGATCCCCATCTTGGCAAGTCTGCCAGTTTGGTAATGTTTCTCAGATTTGGAGTCCATGCTTTTGAAGAAAGATTACTCTTTGCAGTAAGTGTGGGACATTAAAAGGTAGAAAGACTTGAACAATCAAGAAAAAAAACACATAGACATTCGTTCTCTTTTTAAAATTGCTTAATATTTTAATAAGGGAATAACTAGTCAGAGCAGGCAAATGTTGAAAGTAAATGCCAACGATAGAGCTGAACAACTTCTTGCATCAACTGTAACTTGAATTTTTCATAATCAATCACTGATATTATTTTCAAAGACAGTTTAATGAGTTGTAAGATACCACCCTCCATTAACTGTAATGATGTAAAGATATTCAGTCTTTTAGTGTTTGTGCATGCCCACAGTATCTGACTGGAATTTAGTGTGGTGATGCTAAGACAAGGACCAGCTACAGGACGCTGGACTGCTCAAGGCAGGAGGCACATCATTAGAGGACACCCGTAGCTGAATTTTTCTCTCAGTTACATAGGTGCAACACCTGTGTTACAAATGACAGAATTTGCTTACTCACAGTGTAGATATATTTAAGCAGGTAGAAGAAAGAACGTTAATGAAAACAGTAGATAGAAGGCCAAAGATAGTAGGGCTGGGAAACAATATAATGTGAGGTGTCATTCCATCTTCCGCCAAGCACAGATATTCTTAACTTTGATAACTAATCTCCAGGGACTTTATGAACCTTCTGTTTTAAAGATTCAGTCTGAAACTGGCTAGTGAAACTAAAAATTCATAGAATCAAAGCTTCATAGAATGGTTTGGGTTGGAAAGAACTTCAAAGCCCACCCACCCCAACCCCTGCTGTGGGCAGGGCTGCCCCCCGCCAGCTCAGGCTGCCCAGGGCCCCATCCAACCTGGCCTTGAGCACCTCCAGGGATGGGGCGCCACAGCTTCTCTGGGCACTTCACTGCCCTCTGAGTAAAGAATTTCCTCTATTAACTGTTGAAAAATCTGTGCTAGCCCTTATGTATGTACAGTTTTACCATGGAATATAACCAACAAGAATGTGAGAGAGGCTGGGCTCAGGTTTTTGTTGCAGAAGTTCTTTTAGAAATACACAGTCTTTCTCCAAGATAACCTCAGGAAAACTTTCACTAACCAGTAATTTCTCTGAATATCATGAATAAATCCATAGCCCACATCCACCAGGAAGACAGATATGTGCTGAGTTTGCAGAAATAATTCTCTTTTTCTATTGTTTGCAAAAGCCCACATTTGGTTGAGAGCAATATTACCATGAAGAAAAAAATAGACATTCACTGAAAAACAAAGGGCGTGCCATGAGTCTGAACTTAGAGAAGGAAAGGTTTGAGTTCTGTGGTGGTCCAAAGAGAGCATGTAGTGTTTTTCTGACCTGCAAAGATTTAACGATGCCTGAAGTTCTGTACTGAGCAAGAGCTCAGTACTTTCCTGGCCAGGTAGGTCACTCCTGCTAACACCTCACGCTCTAGAAGCAAGATCCACCCAAATCTCAGGAATACCCTGAACTCCAGCAGCTGCAGACAAAGCACATTTGACTTTCATCAAGCAGATTGAATCCTTCACAACACATGCTCATGGCTGATTTAAATAATGTAGGGAAGGATGTTAATCACCATTTTTTATCATAAGAGCTCATTTCCTTTTCAGGTGGGGAGAATCTGTGTTCAAGGCTCTCCCAGTCTTGGGCAATAAGACAGGTTCTGCAGCTAGCACTGCTGTTGTCTGTGCAGCCCTGCTGTCTTTTGTGATTCCAGTCTTGCATTTTTTGCATTGCTGCTGGGTGACCCACATTCAGCAGGAGGAACAGAGGAGTAGGATTTCCCCAGAGTTTCCAAACATTTAGCTCTGTGTGGTATTTTGCTCTGTGCATAAGGTTTGAAAATGTATTTAGTAGCAGTAGTTCTATTTTGTTTTAACACTGATTGATGAATCGTATTCCCACTGTGCTGGGAACAAAGCAGTAAAAATCTGGTTTGCTGGGCTTCTGGAGTTCATACCTTAGAGCATGTTAACTTGTGGGTATCCAAACTTGTGACAGAAATTGGCACCACAATAATCTTTATCTCAGCCCAGGTTTCTACTGGACAATCCAAGAAAGGAGTTCCAGGGGCTTGTAGCAATGATGAATAATTGCTTGACTTTGCTGCAGTGGGCTGAATCTATAAAAAGCCTTAAAATGACTGTGTTAATATTTTCATGTTGATACTTAACCAGAAAATGATAAACCAGCTCATCTAATCTGTCTTGAGATGGTTACAGAAGGCAGATTTGCATCAAAGGGATGTGGCTAGGAGCCATGGATGGCAGTCAGAAGTCAACAGCACTGTGATTGCATCTGTGGTTTAAAACACTGAACCAAACTATTTTAACAGGAATTTTTCCCTTTTAACTATTTTGCTTAAACTCATAAGGAGAAAATTTTCTTTCATGCCTTTCATGGGAGCAGAGACTTTCTCAGTCAAGTTCCACTTCTTTTTAGATTTTACAACTTCCTTCTGCAAGAGTCCCCAGGCTCAGGTCTGTTCCTCCTCTCAGTAATAACCTGACACTTCTCAGTCTAAGGCGGTACAATTCAGCCCATCGGAAATAGCCATAATAAAACAAACAAACAAAACCAAGCAAAACACAGGGGAAAAAAAGACAATTAGCTCACATGCAAAGTAAGAGAAGTATTACTTGTCAACTGATAAGAAAAGAGGGTTCAGATAACTAGCACAGCCACAAATTACAGTTTTTTATCACGATGCTGTTAGCAGATGGCTACTTTGAGAAGGCTGATCTGAGGTTAACAGAGGTGTTAAGCATATTTAATTTTTGTGTGTGCCTATTGTGCGACAGGATGCAGTTTCTCAACTAATGTTAATTGGTTTCATTTTATGATGTCAGCTGATAATCTTTTCCCGGTGATGATCTGGCAAAAAGCAGCCAGACCTAAAACCAAGCTGGTATCTGTAGATACTTGCTCACTACTCACTCTTAATGGCACTAAATCACCCATCCTTAGTTGACAGCCCAGGTGCTGTCTGAACAATGCAGACAATTCTGTGAGCGCTTTGCAGACACAGAGCATCTCCCAGCAGCTCAGTCCAGCCATTGCTCAGCAATGAGATCACTTACCACAGGAGCCGGGTAACTGCATTTTTGTGGTTCCTAATCCAGACTTTGGTCACCAACACCACTCTGCCAAGGCGATCTGATACAAAACACTTGTGATCTGTAAAACCTTGAAAGCAGAAGCTGCTCTTATCAAGTCCATCCACTGTGCTGTAAACCGATTCTGCTTTAAAAAATAATAAAGTTTATTTTTCATTGGGACTTTTTGTTCTCTTGCTTATCACCAGCACTAAAACCATCAGGGAGAACATTCGTAAACTCCCTCCGAGAGCTGTGCTGCCCTAGGCTTCCTCTGCTGGCTTTCCAGCAACTGAGCACAATTTCTAAGATTTTGTGCAAGCAATGGGTTGAACTGGTTTGGGGCTGAATCTTCCTATTGCAGCATAATTCATTAGCCTACAGTGAATGGACAGACAAAGCTGCTAGCTGAGAACAGCCAGCACAGACATTCCTTCTCAGGGTGAAGAAAAAGGTACCCCAAATAAGATGTTGGTCATCTCATTGCATACCTTTCTAACTCCAAAAGTTAATTCCCAGGTAAGACTTTGGCAGGTCTATATAGATGAATAGTAGTATGAAGACAGGAATTGCCAAGGCTTGTGTATGCTGTAAAATATACTTCATAAGTCTTACACAAATCTGCAGTCATTTGCCTTCTTCACTACCAGATGTACCAACTCAAAGCACCCCAGGTTTGTGTGCTGGGTCTCCAGTCAGCCGTGAGATCACAGCAGCCTACATTATTATATCTATCTCTGTGTAACTTAATACTTTTGTGTTCATTTTGAATCTCCGAAGTAAAAGTGTCCCTCCTCATATTCTGAGTAAAAGACCGTTTCAGTTAGAATTCTGAACAGAAGAAATGGACAAATCTTATGTTTTCTCTACTTCCCAACTGACCTTATCCTCCGCCATTCCCTGCCTCTGTTAAACCACCTTCCTCTTTCCATTCTGCTTCTCTCTTCCTTATTTGCGTTTTCCTGCCTTTCTCACAGTCCCATCCTTAGTGACTCATTCCAATTTCTTTTGTCTTACCCCTCACAAACCCTTTCCTTATTATCTTTCTGTTTGGTGTTACCGTTCCCCTATACCTCCCATAGTATCTCATTCATTCCTTGTATGTTTCCATCTTCTTTTGTCTCACTTTTAATCTTCAGTTTGCACCGGTTGTTTAGACAAGAAAAAATCTTTTTGATCTCTTCAGGCACAGGAGTGGCCATTGCCAAAAGGGTTGTTTTGATTTTGAACATCTTAAAAAGAAATGGAGTTCTTTCTGTCACGTTCTCTAGAAACAAGATGATTTGCAAATAGAATAAAGAGATAATTGTGGTGGCATAGCCCTCTGTAGCTCATCTGCTCCAAGTGCTTGTTTAACTTTGGATTTAGATGCATTCCAGTTATGAATGTCTGTAAAAAATGAGGTTTTGTAGCCTCTCTGGGAAGCCTGTTCAGTGCTTAGCTGCCATCATGGCAAAAAAACAGTCCTTATATCTGTCCTGGTTTCAGCTAGGGCAGTGTTGATCTTTTCTTCATAGTATCTGGTATGATGCTGTCTTTTGGCTTAGGAGAAAAACAGTGATGTTGATAACAGACCGACATTTAGTTGTTGCAGAGCAGCACTGCCCAGAGCCAAGGCTGTGTCAGTTTCTCAGCTTCTAGTACTGCCCTGCCAGTGGTGGAGACAGGCGTGGACAAAACCAGCACAGCCGATCTAAACTGGCCAAAGGGATATTCCATACCATGTGGCATCGTGTGAAAAAAAAAAAGCTTGAAAAATGGTGGGGAGTTCAACTTCTGCCCAGAAGAAGAAAGGAACAGTATGGCCCCTTGGTACTTGGTAGGACTGAGGACACTGCTCAGCAGCCCCTCCTGACACGCCATGCTCCAGCCCGCCAGGCTGGAACCAGTAGCTGGGAGCCCAGCACTAGGCCTAGCGTCACACCAGCACCAAGGAGAGGGAAGAGGCTAGTGTCCTTGGCCTGCACGCTGCGCTCTGCTTGGTGTAGGCCCACGCTCAATGCGCTGCCCGCTGGGATCCCCTGACTACCCAGTGGTTCTCTGGACTCTTCTGGTGTGCAGGACTGCGCTCTTCCTTGGTCAGACTTCACAAGGCCCCATTAGCCCATGAGCTCCTACAGCCTGTCCCTCTGAATGACAGCCCCTGCCTGCCTGCATATCAATCGCTCTTCCCAGTTTACTGTCATCCACATAAGAGGCAATTTTCTGACGAGAACTGTGAGTTCAGCTTCATTGGACAGTTGAAATGTTCATGCCAAAGCCTGTGGAATTTGTGTCCAGAAATTGGCTCTGGCACAGAGCACAGGTGCTGCCAATGCTCTCTTCAAATTATTTCATGACCTGTCTCAGTACAGAGAGAACAGAGCCTAACAGCCACTGTGGAGACCTGGACCGAGCAGCCTGGAGGCTGGAAGGACCGTGGAAGCCAACAGTTTTGGTGACAGTCTGCATCAACTTCATAGCCATTTGGGAAGTTCAGACTAGTAGCAAGCCAAGAAAAGTTTGCAGAGTACAGCTGCAAAACGTAACTCTCAGAATTCCTGAGTTATCACTGGAAACAAGGCTATTTATGGTGGGAGGTGCTGGTGGATGCAAACATTTCTGAAATGTAGCAACAGGAAGATAAAACGTTGACACTCGTAACTAATCACAATGATAGGTTCACGGGGATGCTTTCACTGTCTGCAGTCAGGAAGGCAGGATGGATTGGCCTGTGATGAGCCATTTCCTGCCAGAAGGCTATTATACCCGTTAGCTTTAAACGCATTAAAAAGTACAGACATTTCAACAGCACTATTTTACTCCTACCACAGGTTATTTTTTTATTTAAAACTACACTTATCACATCTGTCCTCCAGGACTGCATGAACTGGTGCAGGTTAGTCCTAAGAAGATACAATCAAACAAAATGCCTCTTAGCTGCTTTCCAGTGAAGAGTTCACTTGCACAGTAGGCAAAATTCAAGTAACCAAACACTGAATTTACATACATCTGAAAAACAAAAACAACCAACCAAATAAAAACTACAAAAACAAAGTCCCCATGTGCAGAAGGTCACTTCAGAAATAACATGAATCAGTAACACTCAGCTCCCCAGCCAAGACACAGCAGTGGTTCAGAGTCCTGGAGCTAGTTAATAAGGGGTAGTTTGTTGGACAAAAACGTTCATCACGCAGCTTGTTTCTGTTCCCCTGAATTCAAACAGCAAATTACAAATGTCTCTGAAGAGCTACGGCTGAACCCACAGAGCTCCTGGTGCAGGTAGAGTCACTCAGCTACTGTGTTTATCATGTAGTTACACCAATTTCTCACAGGCATCCAGAGTTGGTGATATCAGAAGGAGAGTTTTCAGCATCCATGAGGTTTGAAAAAGCTGGTACATAGATTTTGATCATTCCTCTTATTAAAATTGCTTAGAGCAAGGACCATAATCTTTTCCAAGTGCTGCCAGTTGATACTGGCATATCAGCCAGTGGAAGGACCTGAGCAGCAAATATTTCATGGGAGATAACATCTTGGCTGAGCCCAGCTCTGTGACAGTCCTATAAACACTGGAGGAGATGCTGGCAGTGCTGGCATGGAGCACTCAGCTCTGCATGCAGAAGGTGTCCCCCAGCATCCAGCCCAGTCCACCTAACAATAGAGGTGGGTCTTGGTGGCCAAGCAGAGCATGGTCTGGTGACCTCTGTGAGCTCCCTCTTGTCCTCCTGCTTTCCTCAGAGAGCGGTGAGGCGCTGGCACAACTGTCAAGAGCTGTGGTGCCCCATCCCTGGAGGCGCTCGAGGCCAGGTTGGATGGGGCCCTGGGCAGCCTGAGCTGGTGGGGGGCAGCCCTGCCCACAGCAGGGGTTGGGACTGGCTGGGCTTTGAGGTCCCTTCCAACTCAAATCATTCTACGATTCTGTCTGCTCTGTTAATAACATCACACACAGCTTCATGCAGGGGTTATCTGTATATCTGAGCAAAGCTAAACAAATCATGTGGTCCAGAAGACCTATTTCAGTGCCTTCTGCGGCTCCCATCATACTAATCTTTAATGTATTTATTGGCATAACATTTTATAAATTGATACTATCTTTAGGTTAGATATTAGGAGGAAGGTTTTCACACAGACGGTGGTGATGCATTGGAACATGTTGCCCAAGGAGGTTGTGGATGCCCCATCCCTGGAGGCATTCAAGGCTAGGTTGGATGTGGCTCTGGGCAGCCTGGTCTAGTGGTTGGTGACCCTGCACATAGCAGGGGGGTTGAAACCAGCTGATCTTTGAGGTCCTTTTCAACCCAGGCCATTCTTTGTTTCTATGATTCTTTGATTTAGTTTACAAATAGGAAACTGTTACACAGAACAACTATGGGTCATATTTTACACGTACTTGTAATAACAAGGCTCAGATGGAACAAAGTACTGAGGTACAATGAAATCAATTATTCTGCATGTTGGAGATGGACAGCTGGAAAGCTTTTCAGTAGGCCTTCTGAAAGTGCATTATGTTGATGGCCATATCTTTACATGAGCAATTCACTGGGAATCTGGCTTTGTGTGATCTCAAATTCAAATTCAAAGTCCTTTCTTTTGACAATGGCCAACTACTGGATATTACGTAGTTCCTCCAAGAGCGTAAAGATGAGAAGCTGTTTAAATTTACACTTCCCACATCTGCAAAAGTAAAATAATTCCAGTTCTACATATAGCTTTTATCCACACCAGCTAATCTCAGGTACCTACTAATATTTTGGCAACATTCAAAGCAGGATCTATTTTTCCACGTGTGCCACTTTACCCAATAATGGATCTGAATATTCAGCTGCTGAAAAATGTCTTGTACGTGCAGTAATCTTGGATGGTGTTGGACATAAAAGCCCACTTAAAATTTACGTGTTTCTTCAAAATATAATTGTGGGTGTTAACTTTGCACCTAGTCTTTTCCATATATGTCCCAGGAGAAAAGCGTATTGTGACTCTGTGGGAACTGGCACTTAATAGTGCATACTATACTCCATTCCAAATTACAAGCCAGTATTTATTGCTGTTTATTGGTTTTGTAATTCTGAGATGAGATTGACCTACATTTTCTTGATTGGTATGTCGTTGGTTTTGACACAGTTATTGCCAGCTTCAAAGCACCATGGTAATTATTGAACAATCTTACCTTTCTTATGGAAGGGAAATAAAAGAGTAGATTACATGAGGGAAGGGAATATATTGGTTGAAAAATATGTATTTATTAGCTGATACTGGATCTGACCATACAGATATTGACAAGGATGAAAGGAATTCCATTTCAGTTTTGAAAAAGGTGTATTTTCACAGGGAACATGTCTCTTCTGGGAGCCTTTAATTTAATGTACGTTGGTTTCCTATTTTAAGAAAACAATTTGCTGTTAAACACTATGCCAGCTAGACTTACATTTTTTAAGTAAAAAACTCTTTGTCCTGAAGTATTTTAAGGTCCTAAAGAGCAGGAAATTGCCTGTGACACTTCAGTTTTTCCATTCTAAGGGAAAAACATTCCAAAGTCTAAAAATAGCTCTCCTGAAAAACACTCTTACTCTCGTTGTAATATACCATAAACCATGTGACAACAAAGACATTGCTTTCTGAGACTAGCATTGTTTTCAACAAACTAAAGAACCTAAAGTCAGCAATTAGGATTATTTTCATGTAAAACTGCTGACTTGAATTAAAAAAAAAAGTTTATTGATGTAACCCAAATAATTTGATGACCTACTTTCTAATACAGCGTCTCTTTGTTGCTCTTTCTTACTTAACGTTAACAAAAATGATATAGGTCAGAATTACACATTCATCTAGGGAGGAAATCCCAGTAGACATGTGCCGTTGGCTTGTTTCACTATTAGGTGTTTAAGTATTTTTAGAGGAGTATTTAATGTATTCACACACATTTTGGTCTGTGGCCACAAATAAACAGGTACGGCTGACAGAAATAGAAATAAGATTAACAAAATGCATCATGTGGTACAATAGCATCTGGGAGTACGTTCTGCAGGTCAAAGATGGATGCCTTATCAGGAATATCCAGCAGAACTGAAAGAGGGTTTTGGTATTCAGATAATTATCCCAGCAGTGCGTTCAGGCATGTGAGCTAATCATAAGACACTTGTTTATTGTCAACTCAGAAAAATAAAGAAAAGCTGACTTACACGTAGGCTGAGGCCACTGTGGAGACATTCCTAGACAGGGTGGAACCCACAGAATGAGCAGAGCTGTCACTGGAGATGCAGCAGGTCCCAGTCTGCACTGAAGCTGGAGATGTAGCTTTGCGATATCATCTGTTCTGTGGGGAAATTTGCTTTAGCGGTTCTTAGTCTTATCTCTCTCCCTCGAGGCCCTGACTGCTCACTCCTGGCTTTGCGCTGCAGCTCGTTGCTTGTCCTCAGTTGTCCTACTATAAACGATGGTGGGGGCAGGCTGCAGAGTAGCTTCCTAAAGTCATTGAGATTAAAAATAGCCTTTTGGAAAAGTTTTGCATTTTTTAGTTTTAAATCCCAATCATTTCAGCCATCTGATTTTGCAGACATCCCTAAAATAGGTGTACGAGACCAAGTGAAATGGTAACAAATGGAACTACTGAAAGGTAATTTAATTTTTTAAATTCTCTAAATGAGGCGTCATGAAGATTTGCAGAGTGACTGTGCCTCCTCACTCACAGAGTAAAAGCACAGGAAATTTACTTTCCTCCAGTTTGAAAACCTTAATGAACGTAAACATCCACTAGAATTTAATGAATCATACAGCCTGGAGGGATCAAGATTAGACAGGCTTGATCCCATCGAGACCAATAGTATTGCCTCTTCCTTATTTTCAGCTAAAATTTATTCTCTCCTATCTATTCTTCAGGGAATGACAGACTTTTAATATTCCCTGGTATTTGACCATAGGCCACAAGTTATTATATACCAAAGTACAATCTGGACCACGTAACTATTGATAGTCTCCTGCATTAGAAACCTTGGAAGTACAATGGGAAAGGACACCAAGAGCTCCACTAGACCATTCCTCTGCCCTGAGGCTTAACCATATCTATGCTGTGCATAGCAGTATTTATCTAAATTTATTTTTAGCAAAATGTAATTTTTAAAAGACACGTACCTCCTTGGGTAATCTATGCCAGGGCTTCACTTGGGATTTTCCTCAGCACCTCACCTCATCTACATTTGACCCACAATGAGTGTTTTACAGTCACAGATCAGAATGGACCAACAGGGGGAAACAGCTATGGGACATTGTTTGTTCTCTTTGAGCTAAGAAGAGTAAATGTGGACTCTACTCAGTCATTTAGTAAATATAGCTAATTAATATACATTTCTGTATATATGTGAACTCAAAAAATGTAGAATCAGTGATTTGCTGTTAAAGCTCAAGTTCCTTGTGAGGGAATATCGGTCTTATATTTGTGCAGGGAAATGTTGGCACTGACACATGAATACATTTATTTGCCTTACAACAGCAAAAAGATAATATCTAATATCATTGTAGTCCCTGTGGGAAGAGAAAACAGTTCTGTTGATGTTCACACTTAAAAAACACACCAGTGTAGTACAGGATGTACAATAGAAATCAAAGTAGAAACAATATTGAATAAACAAGCTATGAAAGCATGAGCTTTTACCGGTACACCACTTGAAAGTGCTTTGCAGCACTGCAAACAGTCCAAAGAAAAACAACTGCACCTCATCAATTACAAAAGATGAGATAGGCTACTGGTTCAGAAAAGAGAAAAGACCAGAGGGAATGAACGTGCAGTAGGGATTCTGTATAGGAAATCAGCAGAACAAAGACAAGACCATGTGGAAGATGCAGAAGAAACAATGGGATGCTAGGAGAAAATGAGGTAGTAATAAAGTACTGCATTCCTTAGATCTACATACATATATAATTGTTTCAGTGGGGGTGACACTTAAGCCAGAGGTGAATAAGTAACAGCAATCTCAGTGGGACAAAAGGAGGCAATATTAACCAGGATCCCGGGAGAAAGCAAGCACAGACAGCAGAGCTGATTACAGTTTGAGAACCTGGAGAGTTACGTTTCTCCCTGAAGGTGAGTAAAGGGGAGGTTTGCCAAACATTGAGTTGCTTTTCGTTCTTTGTCTCCAAAACTTAAAGACAGCAAAAGTACTTGTCATGGGTAACAGCCACAACCATTGTGAGCTGGCTTGCTGGCATTTTATTTTTATTTTTATTTTTTACATTTTACTTTTTTTCTGAATCCATGAGAAAATCAAGGATAGTTAAACCAGTACAATTAGATCACTTAAATTCTTGTTACATTTCTTTGAAACTGTAATCACTTTTTGTAGAGCCTGTTTTCAGCGGGTCATCAATTTGTCAGCACTATCTATCCATTCCTGCCATACAACCTCTTGATTTTTATTTTATTTCCCTTATTGCTGTGTTTGGGGCATTTTTTCCCTCCTTCCTCTCTTCCTTTCTTGTTTTCCAGTGTCACTGGCACAGGAAATGTCACTCAGATGGCAGATTCTTTTCACCTAATTTTATCTGGCTTAGGTAAAGTTTGGCTGTGTACACCTCTGTTAGTAACACAGTTTAGTCATTACAGTGAATTAAGAGAAACAGATTTTTTTGGAGCGTGTCATCTTCCAGCTACTCTAGGCATCTATTTTAGATAGATGTCTTTCTCTGTCTAGACTGTCTTTTTCTTTGCACTGACTATAAACAAAGACTAAAGTGACTGGTTTAGGTACAGATGTCTGGGTCAGGTTAGATGAATCACACTTAGAAAGTTGTACTGAATATTCCCAGTTGTGAAGAGCACTGATTTTGGCAGCAGTTTTGCAGTAACTTGTAGACACTGTTTCCATCTTTTGCAATACCTTTGGATTCAGGGAAGTATCTGATGAAGAAACATACCCTTGCAGACTTTTTGGCTCTGCACAGGTGAGGAACTAAGAGCGTACCTTGCCCATAGGCAGACATGTTGCAACACAAGATGCAAATAGCTTGAAAGAAAAACAGAAGCATAAAGAAACAGCTCTTTATGTGCCCTGGAGCAACAGAAGAAACTGGCTAGATATCTTTGTAAGACAATTCAGGAAACACTCATTTGACACAATCCTGATGACACTTATTTTGTTTGTATCAGAAGTCTCAACTTGCCACAAAATATACTTTGCTACAGATATTGTTTAATAATGGACAAAATGTCTTAGTACTAAGAAGGAAACAAGTTCACATTTCACGTGTCATTCCATGTATTTCTAACAGAACAATTAAATCAGTCAGCTCTTTGAACACAGTAAACATCTGGCACAAAAAATAAGTTAATCAATAGAGTTTGTATATATATATATATATATATATATATATATGAGGAGGACAACTGATAAAGCTTAATAATTACTATTGCTGCTCAACAGCAATGATCTCAAAGACAAACTTCTGGTCACACATGGCAATCAAGATGATAGTTCAGTCCTATAACAACATCTGCTGGCTACTGTAGACTAAAATGCTGTAGTTTCTTGTTTGAAGAACCACTTACTTACGCTGCCATCCTTATATTTTGACAATACTCTGAAAATCTATGGAGCAATTCGTCCCATCGGGATTTCATGTGTTTGTGGTTACAGGAAATCTGTAGGAGAGAGAAAAGGTCCCGCTCAGCAGCAGCAGGATGGCAGCTATAATCCCAATGGGAATGGCAGCACCAGCTTCCTGTGCCACGGGACTGGAGGGCATGAGGTAGGAGGGAGGGAAGGCGATGCTCTGGTTATGCGTTACAGAATAGAAGTTATAGCTCACTGGAATCAGGACACACAGACCGGCAAATACGTAGAAGAAGCCACCCACCAGGAAGAAACGGGTAATGGGAGTTTTACGACTGATTCCCATATAAATGTTTCTCAGAGCACATATTGTGGCAGTCAGTCCCAGCAATCCCGTGACCATGGCGATCAACAGGAGACCCTGAGCAGCATAGATTTCGCCAGGGATGGAGGAGTCATAACCGCTGAATTTATGGCAGAACTGCTCTTCATAGCCAGGTGAGACATGAATATAACTGATGAAGCAGACTTTCCAAATCCCCACCCAGGCGATGCCAGAGGAGATGATGGTGGTGTTGTCCACGTGCCACACTCTCCACTCCACAAGTCCCATAGAAACGGTGCACAGAATCCAGCCTATCGTCCCCAGTGCAAAGGAAGCCAGCTGGAGGTGAGAGGTGCCAATCAGGGAGCTCATCGTGTGGGGGCCTGCTCTGCCACGGGCCTTGCCATGCAGCCAGAGAGGAGTGCTGGAAGGAAACACAGCACAGAACCAAGACAGTGTGACCAGGTGCACCCGTCAGTGAAAGGCAAGAGTGCATGTGCGTAGGAGGCTGGCAGTCACCCCTCCCTAACTCGTGAAGTGATAAGCTCAGGGTAGACAAATAACACTTAGGCTTTAATTCTGTATATTTCAATGCATCAGAAGGAGAAAGAAGGGTCTTTGTCTAGCTCCCATCACAATCTCTATTTTACAACCACAAAAGGAAAATTCACATATTTTTCCAAGTTATTTTCTCCCTCTATTTAACTGCTATGTTCCACAAGCCCTCATATGCACTGTGTACAGTCAATATCCCTGAAGTTTTGTCTTTGTTTGCTGACTCTGTAGTCTGAGTGCAAACTAAGGGTGCCTTTTTTAATAAAAAATATCTTAAATTTCCCACATCTTTCATACAGCTTTCTGAATAACTACAGGAATGACTCATCAGCAGGGAAGATCTGGCTTTGAATTCATTGTATAGACCTGAAGGTTGTAGAGATCTTCATATTCCATAAATCATCTGAAACACCTTTTCTCCTGTTTCCATTGTACTCAAGACAGAATAATAGAATCATAGAATGGTTCGGGTTGTAAGGGACCTTTAAGATCACTCAGTTCCAACCCCCCTGCTATAGGCAGGGACACCTCCCACTAGACGAGGTTGCTCAAAGCCCCATCCATCCTCGCCTTGAATGCTTCCAAGGAGGGGGTATCCGCAACCTCTCTGGGCAACCTGTTCCAGTGTCCCACCACCCTCACAGTAAATAATTTCTTCCTAAAATGTAGTCTAAATCAACCCCATTCCAGTTTAAAACCATTTCTCCTTGTCCTGTCGCTATATGCCCTTCTAAAAAGTCCCTCCTCAGCTTTTCTTGCAGCACAGAAGGCCAACTGTATCCTAGGTTGCATCAAGAGAAGCATGACCAGCAGGTCAAGGGAGGTGATTCTGCCCCTCTACTCTGCTCTCGTGAGACCCCACCTGTAGTACTGCATCCATTTCTTGGGCCCCCAACAGAAGAAGGACATGGAGCTGTTGGACTGGGTCCAGAGGAGGGCCACGAAGATAATGAGAGGTCCCCTATGAGAACAGGCTGAGAGAGCTGGGGCTCTTCAGCCTTGAGAAGACTCCAGGGGCACCTTAGAAGGAGTACCTGGAGGGGGGCTACAGGAAAGCTGGTTAGGGACTTTTTAGAAGGGCAGATAGCGACAGGACAAGGGGAAATGGTTTTAAACCAGAATAGGGTAGATTTAGACTAGATACTAGGAAGAAATTCCTTACTATGAGGGTGGTGAGATATTGGAACAGATTGCCCAGAGAGGTTGTGGATGTCCTCCCCTGCCCCCTTGAAAGCATTCAAGGCCAGGATGGATGGGGATCTTTGAGCAACCTGGTCTAGTGAGAAGTGTCCCTGCCTATAGCAGGGAGGTTGGAACTGGGTGATCTTAAAGCTCCCTTCCAACCCAAACGATTAAATGATTCTATGATTATTACAAATGTACATCTAATCCTTTCTGGTATGAAGAAATTTGCTCCAGAATATCCTCTTGTGTTTGTATCTACTTAAAATAAAACCAATTTATAAATGCTTTCTTAATCTGATATTTTATGTGCAGAATGATTATATACATATGCAAACAATGACAGCTATTAATAGCCATACAGTATTGTAGCCATCACATGAAGTTAGAAATGGCTTTTTTTTTCTGACACATTTCCACATTAAAATAGTGGTGTTTCTGTAAGCATCACGTGATCCTTTTTAGACAAAAAAAAAAAAAAAAAAAAGAGAGCAATCAAAATATTTTTGTGTTTATTTCTTTCTACTTTTGTTTGAATCAGTTGAACACAGAGAGGCCAAATCTGAATCATATTAAAATACCCAGAGCCCGTATTTCTGTAACACTGTTCTTAAGCACTATTAACACCCATTTAGTCAACTGACTGTTATCAAGTTCATAAAAGACAGACAGTTGTGCTGCTCAGTGTCACTGGGAGCTGTTAGGTGTATGGTGTCAAAATATACCTTTATGGGTTGAGTTTGTCTGCCTTTCTTCTCACAGAATTAAATTAGATGATTGTGTCCATTTCTGAGCCCTCTGCATGCTACATTACTTAAATGGTGTCAAGAATTAAATTTTAAAACTGAAAAATAGGAAAAGTTCTTATTTTTTTTCCCTGTGAGATTCAGCAAAAATACAGAACAAGAAAACACTTAGGATGAAAGAATCCAGTGCTTACACAAAAATTCTAAAAACAATGGAAATTAACCAGATAACAAAGTCGGAAGTCTCATGCTTAGATGAGGCACAAATGTTTAGAAACACATAAAATTACTTATCATGGCATCATATGTGGGAAATGGTTCATTTTTGGCTCCTTTCTCTACCTGTTCACTCGATCTCATCTGATCTAATGTAGTAGCGCTGACTTAGAGAAAAATCTGGATGGAAAAGAAGTACTTTGGAGATCAGTGGTGAAGCTGAATTACAATTATTGTACTTGGCTGTTTTGAAAAAATGAACAGAAGCCCATACTCATGACTACTCGTACTGGGACTCAGCAAGAATATAACGAATGAAATGTTGAGATTGGCAAGGAAGCTGCTTGCCATACAAAAACATATTAGAATCAAAACAGTGATCTATTTTCTGTTTCCTGCCTCTATTGCTGAGAATATTAACATAAATTCTGTAGGTTTTGCTGCTATCTTCAAATTGGAATGGGTCTGCATCACTCTCCAGAAGGATTGATTTAAGCGCAGGCTTTGGATAAGACCGTATTTAGTATCAAATTTCTCACACATAAATCAGGAGCCTGTGAGCTGCCTTAGAAGGCATTTCCAAGCTTATCTTTCAATACAGATCTAATATTTTATGTTTGTTGGATCACACAGCGCTTTGCCTGCAGGTCTGGCACACGGCATTTACGTGACCCATCCAGCACATTCCTCTGGGCTTCATCGTGCCTCTCGGAGGAGCTGCACGTCCCATGGGAAAAAGCATTAGGGAAAGCCACTCGCACCCAGCAAACCCTGTTTCCTAGGGCCTTCGTGGCATTTCTGAAACCACGGAGCATGGGCAAAGCAGCCATTTCACTCCCAGGTCCCAGTGAAGCCAGGAGCGATCTGCACAGGGCATCCCATTTCCTTTGGGATGAGACAACCTGCTGCTAACTTGATATTCTCATTAAACAGATTTTTAGTTACACCTCTTGGTCCCTGTGCAAATGTCCTTTCTTGACCTATGAGATGAAAACTTGAACATCCAGCCTCTGCGTGCTTACAGCTATAGTGGAAAGTTCAAAGCACAAATCACTGGGCAGCCTGCGCTAGCACAGACAGCAATGGCATCATCTATCTGCTGATTTTGTGCTTCAGTAAGGACAGAAATATCTGGAGTTAATTTAATTAGCATAGTAAGATTACCTATATGATCTGAATAACACAATGATGTAATGTGATGACTATAGGAAATCACCTGGGGCAAATGAACTCATACTCAGTCAGCTACAAGAGGTCTTCGGAGCCATTAGCTGCTTTCCTGGCGGGCAATTCTTGACTGGGAAGCTCGCTCAAAGCTGCAGATTTCAGCAATCAGAGGTTACGTGCCAGATATCTCATGAGAAGGTCAGCTACAAAGCCGGTGGGGCAGCAGGAAACAGCTAGGCCCATGTGGTGTGCGTGCCAGGAGACACAAGGCCTGACCCAAAATGTTTTCCCTCAAAGAAGCAAGAGGACTGCGTTCAGAAGGGGCTACAGTTCCACCTTTGATGTCTCATGGTCACATCAACAGTATGATTCCAAATATCTGCAGCACTTCTAGGGACATTTCTTTTCAAAGCCTGGACACAACAGCCAAAAAAGGAGAGCAGCTTCCACAGGCTCATAGAATCATAGAATGGCCTGGGTTGAAAAGGACCTCAAAGATCAGCTGGTTTCAACCCCCCTGCTATGTGCAGGGTCACCAACCACTAGACTAGGCTGCCCAGAGCCACATCCAGCCTGGCCTTGAATGCCTCCAGGGATGGGGCATCCACAATCTCCTTGGGCAACCAGTTCCAGTGCGTCACCACTCTCTGCATGAAAAACTTCTTCCTAATATCTAACCTAAACCTCCCCGTCTCAGTTTAAAACCTTTCCTCCTTGTCCTATCACTATCAACCCATGTAAACAGTCATTCCCCCTCTTGCTTATATGCTCCATTCAAATACTGGAAGGCCATAATGAGGTCTCCCCGCAGCCTTCTCTTCTCCAAGCTAAATGAGCCCAGTTCCCTCAGCCTTTCCTCATAGGAGAGGTGCTCCAGCCCTCCGATCATCTTAGTGGTCCTCCTCTGGACCCGTTCCAAGAGCTCTGCGTCTTTCTTGTGCTGGGGTCCCCAACCCTGGATGCAGTACTCCAGACGGGGCCTCACGAGAGCCAAGTAGAGGGCGACAATCACCTCCCTCTCCCTGCTGGCCACCCCTTTTTTAATGCAGCCCAGGATATAGTTGGCTCCTCCTCTCACAATCCCCTGTTATCACTTGCAATCTTAACTACATCTTTAATTTCTTTTATTCGAAAGGGATTTCCCTCATGGATATATTTTTAACCAAATGCCCCACTCTATTAAAATTAAAATGGAAACTTGATGGTGTTCAAGGGAAATTTGCACAAAGACTGAGGTTAATGAAACATGGTACGTGCTAGTAAGTTAATTTTCATTTATATCAATCAGTGCACAGTGAGCAGCTGTGTGCGTGTGTGTGTGGAACTATTGTTCATGTATTTCAGGGACATGATGACATATGGCCTACTCCTCCTCCTTACAAGGAACAGGTGAGGATGCCTGGAGCTGTGGTGACTTTCCTGCAGCCACAGGCTTGCTTCTAGGTGAAAAAATGGAAGTAAGCCACTCTCTCAATTACCACATGGCTACATGGTGATTTTGGGGGGGGTCACCAGTGCTTCAGGCTTACCTTTGAAAAGAATAAAATGAAATGCTACCATCTGAGAGATAAAGATCATTTCTTGGTCCCATCTCTTGATGTTTGCGGGAAAAATTGGAGCTGCATTTCACATTTTGTCAACACTTCTATTTCCAGTAATGCTGACAGAGGGCAGTGGCAGTGTTAACAGTTCTCAGAGCTGTGAAACACATTTCACTTCTGGATATAATACTAGCCCCCATGTAAACCAATATTCCATTTTAAATTACCTTCAGCAGCTTGTATGCATCAGCTGGGTTTCAGATCTGCTTTCTAAAAATTAACATGTCTTAAGGTTCTGAAAAAAAAAGAATTAAAACTCTGCAGGTGAATGAGGAAGCTAAAAAAAAAAAAAAAAGACACTAGAGCTAGCATGCTTTCTGAATTAGTTCACTTAAATGTAAGTGGGCCTTTCAGGTTACTGGGTCTCAGATTCCCTCCCAGAGTGAGCTCCTGTGCCAGGGGTTCAAGATGTAGGGTGGCATAAGAGAGTGCCCCCAACCACGCAGCCATCTACAAGCTTGAAAAATGGGCCCATATGAACCTAAGGAGGTTCAGTAAGGCCAAGGGCTGGGGCAATCCCAGAAACATGTGCAGACCGAGAGAAGAACTCATTGAGAGCAGCCCAGAAGAGAAGCATTTGGGGGTTCTCTGGACATGAGCCAGCAGTGTGCGCTTGCAGCCCTGTATTCTGGGCTGCATCAAAAGAAGGGTGGCCAGCAGGGAGAGGGAGGGGATTGTACCCCTCTGCTCTGCCCTTGTGAGGCCCCACCTGGAGTACTGCATCCAGGCATGGGGCCCCCAGCACAAGAAGGATGCAGAGCTGTTGGAGTGAGTTGAGAGGAGGGACATGAAGATGATCAGAGGGCTGGAGCACCTCTTCTGTGAAGAATGCTGAGGGAGCTGGGCTTATTTAGTTTGGAGATGACAAGGCACTGAGGAGACATAAATGTGGTGTTCCAGTACTTGAGGGGAGCTTATAAGCAGGAAGGAGACTGACTTTTTACATGAGCAGATGGTGATGGGACGAAGGGGAACAGTTTTAAATTAAAAGAAGGGAGATTTAGGTTATAGGAGGAATTTTTTTACTCAGGGGACAATGAAGTGCTGGCACAACTGCCCAGAGAAGCTGTGGTGCCCCATCCCTGGAGGCACTCAAGGCCAGGTTGGATGGGGCCCTGGGCAGCCTGAGCTGGTGGGGGGCAGTCCTACCCACAGCAGGGGTTGGGGTTGGGTGAGCTTTGAGGTCCCTTCCAACCCAAACCATTCTGTGATTCTAGAATTCTATGATTCCATACACCCCCTTCCTCTCATATGTTCACATCCGCTGTTATGAACTTCACTGCTCCCCCCTCTTTGTGTTTCAAAATAAACAAACCAAAGCAGCCTGCACATTTGTTCCACTAAGGAAGAATACAGTGAAATTGAGCTGTGTAAAAGTTCTTTGCCCATTTTGGGAACAGATTTTGTTTGGTTTGCTTTGATGCCAGAATGAAGTGAAACCGACAATTTCTGAATATTGCTCACTGATTTTTCAGGCCCTACTTCACTTTCCTGAGATTGAGCCCATCTTAAGCTAAATATCAAAGTAAGGAAATATCGTAGGCTTGCATAGAGAAGGCAGTAGGTTTGAACCAGGACACCTCCTTATCATAGGTTTTACTATGATTAACATCGATTTTACTGGATTGTTTCACCTTTGCCTTGAGGCTTGAATGGAACCAATTAAAGTCTAAGTAGAACAGTAGAATCTGCTCAGAATTACAACTGCTGGAAAAACAGGACATCTCCACTGGCTATGTTGAGATGGCATCCTCCTGGGAAGCTTCATCAAGGAGAAGGAAACCCACGGGCCTGTCTGGCACAAAGCAAACACAGCTACGCCTTCAGGAGGCGGCCACGGCCAGGCCCTGGGAGCTCACAGAGCAGGAAGAGCAGGGCATTGAGCACAGGCTGAGGGCACAGGAAGACATTTCTTAGAGGAGTCAGCATCCAGCCAAAGGAACTGGACCAGATGCTGTCTGTGGGAGAAGTGAAGAATACCGCCAACGTCCCGAGCATCAGCCTAGGACACACTGCACGGCACATGGTCAGGAGCGGTAAGCACTCCCTGTACCTCATAAGGAACTGCCAGCAAAGGGGGAACTGAGGAGCACACAGCCCTCACACAGCGACTCAATATTCTCTTCGTAGGCAGAGGGTGGGTGGTTGAAAGGAGAGCCTTCCAAAAGGGTAGGAGACAGTACTTGTTCCTTTGTAAGTACTAGCACAGCTAGGATAAAGTACACTAAAAGCTGTAACAGCGGAAGAGAAAAGATCCTTACTTTGCCATCTGCTGCTGAACAGCCCTGTTTTAGGAGTTCTGCTGCAGCTGTAACCACCTTGACAAGAAAGTGCCTAATAAACTCTTCCTATACAAAATATGCACAAGGTTATTTTCCCCAGCTCGTGTAAGCAGGAATTAATTTACTTTAGATTTTTTTTTTAATGTTTTAAGCAAATATTTTAGCTGTAGATATTGCCAGGCACCACATGCATTTTGAAATTAACATTCAAATCCCACTTTTGTTAAGTTTTATAGCCAAGATGCAGCTTTATTGGCCTATACAGGGCAAAGCTTACCAACCGAATCCTTTGCTCAATCCACGTCTTGCAGCAAAAAGGAAGTAGAAAAAAACAACAGCAGAGCAATTAAGAACATCTCTTCTTAGCAATATCCCTGTGATTTAATGCTCAAAAATTTAATTCTTCAATTCTCCGTTGGGAAAACATTCTTTATAGGAAACAAATAAATATTTAAATATCTCCCCATCTGTTCTTCATCAGCACTTCATAAAATAAGTCGTATAAAAAGCAGAGCAGACTTACTTCTGTGGGGCTGAGCGTTATCCAAGGCTTTGAAGCAGTGTCAGCGGGATGCAGCAAATTCCAGAAGAGAAGTGAAAATAAGTGCCCCTGCAAACCTTGTGCTACCAAACAGGTACCTCGCAGTTCCTTGTCACTCTCCCACTAAGTCAATAAAGATGGAAGAAGTCAGTTAATCATTAACATATTATAAAAATATGTAAGCTTTACCATATGCCATCATTTCTAATTGCTGTGAAACGCTACCTAAGTATATAAGTAACTCTCACATGAAAGTCAGTTTTCTGTAAGACGCTCTTTCAGAAAAACTGCCCTTGTGATTACATGATTTTCCAACCTGAGACCACCATGGTGCCCCTGGTCTGACAGCCTGAAGGACACAGAATCTTCATTTGAAAGAGAATAAAGCAATTTCATAACCCTTTCTTCTTTGTTAGAGTTTTCTTCTCTATTTATGCAGGTAATGAAATCAGCGCAACTCTGCAGCAGGGAGGAATGTAGGGGAGAAGGAGGAGGTTTCCCAAGGATAAACTCAAGTGGAATGGCTCTCTCGGGCTGTGGTTGACGGTATGCATACTTCAATGCAAATAGTGCCATACTTGGTATCTTTATTAGTTTATTTCTTTAATTTAATTTATATTTTGGTCTCGCTTTGTGGCTTTCCTATGAATGTAAATGTTTCTCCTTACAAATGGTAGGAGAGCTCTCATCTCCCTTCTGGTTTCTTCTCTTTGAAACCTAGGATAAATTATGCTAATCTCTAAAAGACGCACTGGCTGCTGCAGAGGGAAGGAATTTCCAGGGCTGGTATTGAGAGATGAGGAAGCTTATTTCACAGAAGTATACTGAAAAGGGAAATCCTCCTTGAGAAACTCTTCTCACCTGTAATTAGCACCATGACTGTTCTTTACCACCACTGAAGAAGGCTGCAAAGTGGCATTAAGCTGTATCCTTCAGTTCTCCACATCACCTTTAATCCAGTTCCTGCAATATCTTCCAGCTGACAATGATTCACTGGTTCTGGTGCAGGTAACAGCCTGGCTCCATGGGCCATGGCTCTTCTGCAGCATGTGGGGCTGGGTGTCTCCTGCAGAAGGTGGCCAGATGGAGGTGTTTCATTACTACTGGCTGTGCATGTCAAACACTCCAACACACTGAGCCCCTAGTGGGCTTGTTGTGATGTATTAGACTTGAGTATAGCTTTTTTTGACATTATGATGGGTCTGTTGATTTGGAAGGACAGCATCCTGGGGCATTAGGCAGCTGGGAGACAAGTTCTTTTTTCTTTGATTTAATAATGGTGTGAGACAAAATCTGCAGGCAAACCTATTGCTGATTTCGCGTGTGGAGATACTGCACACAGGCTGTATGCCTAGCCAGGCTATTGAAGCAGCAACAGAACAACTCCTCTTTGCTGCTCAAATCTGTATATATCTATCTGTATCTCTGACCTCGTTCTTCCCAGTCCCAAAAGACCACTGTGGTATTTAAAGATTAAACTGTATGTAAAAAAAATAAAAAATAAAAATAAAAATTGTGATGTATTTGTCAACTGACATCAGTGCAATGAAGTGTAAATCAACTAGAAGTCTACAGCCCTTTGATGTAACAGCCAGCAAAAAAATGCTTCATCACATTAGTGAGAAATATAATACACACAACACAGAATGGAAGCAGCAAATGAAAGTGTAAAATCTCTTTTCTCATACACGATTATCACTTCTGTAGACATTCGTTTTTAGAGTAATAGTGGCAAATTGCTGGGAAGTAGGTGAAAATTAAATAAAGTTTCTGACTGCCTTATTTGAAGGAACACATTTTACACATCAGATTTTATTGTTCTTTAAACACCAAAGGTTAATGCTTTTTCAAGCAGGAAGCATTTGCTCTCTTCCTCCTTTGGCCAAAGTGCACTGAAATCAGTGGGAACAGTTTTGCCGACTTCAAAGACCTTTAGATCAGGCCCAGTCCCTTCTGTGGTTTACAGTTTCATTGCTAAATACCACAGAACGGGAAATATTTGTTTTAAGTTATTTTTCCTTTCGTTTGCCACATTGAAAGAAAACAGCCAGAAACCAAGATGCTTTGCAAGATATACTGCTGAGCAAATGGTCCCAGATAAGCAGCAGGCAGACCCTGTGGACCACTCAGAAATGGAGGCACAAGTATTTTCTTGCCTTTTGTTTCAAGACAAAGGTTACTTCTCCCGGGAAACCCAGCTATCTTCCTACAAGCCAGCAGGTGATGGGTGAACTGGGGGATTAGGGTTGTTGCATCCTCACTCTTTGTCTGCAGATCATCAGATAAACTTCTCTCCAAACCCAATGCTGCACCTGAGGACAAGTGCAACTCAATGAAGAATATTTGCACAAACGCCTGTCTGACTGTGTACCTTTATAGCCAAACTAAACTGCCCCATGAAGCCAGGGAAATTCAGAGATGAGACAACTTTGTCAAATGATACCTGTGACAAAGTGCTTCCTAGCCCAGAGGTAGCAGATCATCTGCCCACTTTGTGCAGGTCTCCTCAAACCCAGATTGCTAACATATTGTCAACAGTACATTAAATAACACTGAAAGGTACAGAAAGGTGAGGTTTTACATGAACACAGAGTGCACAATCACCTCGCAGAAAGCATTAGCCCACTGTTGAGGCCAACATTGTAAACAACCCTCTGGACACCTCTGTAGCTGCGGACAGTTGCGAGCTGTTGCAATAATAAATATCCAAGAGTAAGATGGGCTTCTGAAAGGGCTAAAACCCCTGACACTTCACTGAGCATGCCTTACGAGTGGGGAAAAAAGCATCAGGCTGGGAGCCCTCCAAGAGGGCAGGCCACTCCATGTTGCTGCGGCCAGGTGGAGGTGGCCACCAGTGGTGGGATGGATGGGCACAGCAAGATCCTCCTGTGTTCCTAAACATGACCCTGGGCCTGGGTGTTCTTTTTAGCACGACAAAGGTTATTGGGCTTGGCTTTTGATCCCTAGGAGTTTATTACTGTGACTTTGCCCTGCCAAGCCCAGCTAAGGCTGGGAGCATGCAGTAGTCAGAGCTTGCCCAAGGCTTGCCTTTAAAGAGAGGCACCTGCTGCCGTGCTCAGTGGTCAAATGACACTGTATCAGGTACTCCTCACCACCCCAAACCATTCTCACCCTGTTATCTGGTGGTAGCAGGAGCTGCTTGCTTTCATGATTGACCCCATCAGCTGGGAGGTTCTCTGGCTCCAGGACACAAGGATGGTCAAGAAAAGAATGATTAAAATCTTCATTTGCACAAACAGGGGGACTGAAGCTGTCTCTCAGTACTAGTTTCAGATGTAGCTCCTATCATGTCATTGCATTTTGGAGGCTTTGGTTTCTCTTTTATAGAATCATAGAATGGCCTGGGTTGAAAAGGACCACAATGATCATCTAGTTTCAACCCCCCTGCTATGTGCAGGGTCGCCAACCACTAGACCAGGCTGCCCAGAGCCACATCCAGCCTGCCCTTGAATGCCTCCAGGGATGGGGCATCCACAACCTCCTTGGGCAACCTGTTCCATTGTGTTACCACCCTCAATGCTCAATACCTACCATCCTCTGTTCCTTCTGTTTCTGACTTTCTGACCAACATTCTAGTATAACACTCCATCAGACTCTGACATTAATTGAGGCATTAAAAAACGTTAAATATGTTTTCCCTCCTAGCAAGAGATAGAGTATTCAATGATAATTTTAGGTACTGAAAGCTGAGAAGCCTGTACTTCAACATGTTCTGGCTTGCTTCCTTCCAAACAAACTTGCACAGCACTAACACCCGTACCAATGGCTGAATATTCGTTAATTGTTACCCAACTGTGTCAGACACCTTTCACTCACCATCACTGCTACCTTAGGGTCCTCAGAGTGACACAGAGCAACTCTTTTTTGTCCTCAGCTTCTCCTGGATTGCCCCTATAGATGAGACAGAAGACTTGCAGGAATTTCCACTGGGCTCAGTTTTTGGAAGCAAAATTCATGTGTCAATTATGGACTGAATAATTTTGAGAGGTGTGACTCTGCTGTAATCACAACTCAACAAGGGGCTGATTAAAAAACAACAGATTTTTTCTTTGTCTTGAGGGGAAATCGGTGCTTTTTTTTCCTGGAGATGCAGAACACAAAAGCTCGCACGCACAAAATGAAGGGCTTCTAAAATTAGATACGCTCTTGTGGTTTGGGCAGTTTTCTGCTTTTTCGCGGATACAAAAAAGTAGGTCACTGAAAGCTAAAGACATTTTCCTCAGACTTGTTGACAAGTCAGAGCCAGTGGAGAAGACCACCTGATGAGAGGAGGATATCAACATGTCACACTAAGTTTTCACTCTGCCATGGCTGTGTTTCCGTGCTGTGAAAGCACTGCAGTGCCAAAACACCAGGCTCTTTTCCCTTCACTGGAACTGACTTTGCAGCTTGTTCTTATCAGTCATTAGAAGTCACAAGAAAAACAAATTCCAATAAATTTCCATTAATGGGAACACAAGTGAGATATCAATACAAACCTTTACCTGGTAATGCATGGCACTTTGAAAGCTTTGAAGTGCAGCTTCCTGCTTAAATAATAGGGCACTGTTAAAGCACAGCTCTAGGAGAACAACTGGTGATTCACGATTCATTAGTTGAAATTGAACCTGATCATTTGAAGCACTGGAACAGGTTGCCCAAGGAGGTTGTGGATGCCCCATCCCTGGAGGCATTCAAGGCCAGGCTGGATGCGGCTCTGGGCAGCCTGGTCTAGTGGTTGGTGACCCTGCACATAGCAGGGGGGTTGAAATTAGATGATCATTGTGGTCCTTTTTAACCCAGGCCATTCTATGATTCTATGATTCATTCTATGGTTATGATGCTGGCTATGAGAAGATCCTCCCAATCTTTACTGACATCATAAAGGTTTTTTCCTGCCTTTACGCCCCCCAGTTACCATCATAGCTGAACAAGGATGCTGAATGACTGTGATCTTTCAACTGACCAATTCCTGTAGTTGCATGTGTGAAGGTGGTCTGTAATGGAAGAAAAAAGATGGTCTAACCAAAACATGCTGCCCGGAGCACTCCAGCATCACCTGAAAGCTGAGGGCTCACAGACTCCCAGTGTTTACCTTACCTGTTATTCTACGAAAGCCACATGTTGTAATCAGCTCTGCTCTTGTAAGACCCCAGCTATAAAATCTTTGGCAGTATAAATATTTACCAAAGTAGTCACACATTAGTATGTATTTTAGCGAGAACCATTGGTGATGGGTGAATGGTTGGACTGGATGATTCTGTGGGTCTTTTCCAACCTTAGTGATTCTATGATTCTATGTGACCACGCAAAATAAGAGAACTTACAATGTGAATGGCAGATTTATGATGACTGTAAATTTTTTATCCAAGTTTCCTGACTTCCAGAGACTTAAAATCTGACCTTCATATTGCATCATTGCCTGCAGTTTCTGACACCACTACTGTATTCCTGACAAGCTTGGACATTTGCACCTAATTTTTATTTTCACGTTCTGACTTGAGCTCAGTGGCTCTTGCTATGACTTTCTCTGCAAAGGAGTTTCCTTTTGTATGTGATGCTGCATGACAAGTACACTTTAAATCTCCGCTTTGATCAATGAATGCTCTTTGGTATTGTTATTGTAAGATAGACTCTTTCTAATAACCTAAATGAGTCTTTTCTCATGTTTTCCATGTATCTTCATGTTGGATGTGAGTAACAGAATTAAACACAACATATTAGAAAATTTTCACTAGTGCTGTATGGCAGGATATTACTTTCCTCATGATCCCGTTCCCTTCCAAGGTACTATTTCAGCATTTCTACTAGAGCATAGAGTTCATATTAGCTGACAATTCACTGTGATCCCACACAGTTTTTAAGTCCTTGCTTTTGGGTGTAATTCTGTCACCCCATCCATGCAAGGTCTGCTATTTGCTGCTTGACTAATTGCCTTATATGCCACCATACAGAAGTGCAATTTGCTTTAATGCACCCAAACAACAACTTGCCCTCTAACCTTTCCTCTTAATTATTTGCCACACATGTGGCGATACTGTTCTGCCTCTTTTGTAATCACCTATTTGTGTGGTGGAACTGCCCACTGCATAAAAACGCTGGTCTGAAGAATTCCACCTTTGCAAAACCAGTGTGATGATAGACTTTACCAACCTAGGTTGTGGTGTTTTTTCCACCTTGCAGCAAAAATAGGAGAAAAGGCGGTTTTGTTTAGCTCTCAAAGTATAAATATATACAAAGATGCAGAGAGTATTCCAAAAACAGAGTAAAATAAGATTCCCTAGATCTCAGACCCTGGGGTACATAGTCTGTATTCACATCAAAAGGGTTCAGTGCGTACAGACATTTGACATATGGACCTGCAATTAACTCTGTGCATCACAGCAGCTGGGCTTTCAGCTCTGACACTAGAATTTAATGGTGAGCTTGGCACCTAAAGTAGGGATTAATCCCATTTTTTATTTATTTCAATGCCTAAATTAGGAGCTTTGTCTTGCTTGTTCAGAGCCTGAAGTTTGGAGGGTAGTTGGGGCAAATCAGGCAGATTCTGAGGATCCTTCTCCCTGGACTCTTTCTGTTTTTTCATTCATCAATTGCCTATCCTGAACTATGCATGTGGTCCAGACACCCAGGATCCTCCTCTCCCTATCAATTCCCAAGTGCTCAGGCTGAATATGTTGGCCTTTGCTTTGCTTTGCTCCTGGTTTGCTTTCTGGGCATGCAACTTAAGCAGGAATTGGATATCGCTCTGCCCTCCAGCAGAAACCTAATGATAAAGTAAGCTCTTAATAGGTGGCAATTGTGCAAGCGAAATCCCAGAGAAAAGCCTGGCTGCTCACTTGGTAAGTGATCTACTAGTGGCAATAGACAAGACGAAAAATGTGCATCGCACAGTGCAGGTGGTTCAAGTACCTTCCATGCCTAGCAAACAGGCTGCTTAGAGAATTTAGGATAGACTGAAAGAAAGGATGACTTCTTCCTAAGTGGTGAGTGCCTGTCAGGGCCAGAGCTGTGCCAGTGCCTCTGGAGTCAAGAAAGGGTGCTCCTGAACAACAGCGCAATGGTGTCCTCCAGACACGCCTGAGGCAATGCAGAATTCTTCTGAGTTTTTTTCCATCCATTTAAATTTCAGTGATGCTCTGAGGATTTTTTCCACAACAGTAATGAGAAATGCCTGCTGTACCAAACAGGAACAACAGGGCTTTTCTGTCTCACGTGGAGAAAGAGGCAAGCAGGAAATAAACAGCCTGACACACTTTCATGCTTGTTTAGTTACTCTCCCTTTGGAATATCTACCCTGTTTTCTTGGTTTTCACTTTCTTCAGATCCATATCATCCTGTTATTAATAACAAGCATTCAATCTGCTCCACCCCTTTCAGATCGGCTTTGGTCACCTCAATCACCACAGTCCCATCTCCCTTTTTATCTGTGGAGGAACTACACCTGAATGTGAAAGCTGCTGCAGTTGTAATCCTTGGGAGTGGCCGTGAATGCTGTTCACACAAATTGTGCTTTTATATTTGGACACTGAGATAAATAATCTTATCTTCCACTGCTTCTTATTTATTCTACATTTGCTCATTGTATTCCTATTTAGTAAAGACACAAGCTTAATTTATCAGTCAGGTAGGAATCTGATCATTCTTTAATGGTGCCAGGGTACTTTAGGCTATGGACTCACACCCTGTGAGCAGGAAGTTCATAGAATTCTTTGTCCTACTTCATCCCAGGAAAGAATGTCAGAAAGCACTGCATTACTAGTCCACACATTCCCAGTACCCCATCCATAGAAGCAACCAGCACAAGAAAGTTTTGCCAGAAGCAGCAGACACAATGGATAACAATAATTAGTGGCTAAGTTTGCTTTTAACCTCATCAGCTAGCAGCCTACTGTAACCAGAACAAAATTAAGAGAAAATGAGAATTAGATCCATAGCAGTAGTTACCTCTAAAACTGGTGTGTCTGGCAGGAGTGAATAGCACAGCCCAGTGTCAAGGCCATCTCCAGACTTAGGAGACCGCCTCCAAGACAGAGGTATCAATGCATCTAAAAACAAAACGGTTGTGAGAATTTTTAAAATAGGAGGAAAAAAATGCATTTTACTAGAAATGCTCTCAGGAAAGACTCAACTCTCAGCTTAAGATAAACAACAGCTGTATAAAGTACGTGCCCCACAAGGTTACAAGTGAGAACAAGGTCCTGAACAATAGCCTATCTTGAAAAGATTACGCCTACTCTGCTTGTAGGTGCTATAGCAGCCTGGGAGAGAAACCCTTATGCTATTTGAAGTACATTGAATTTATTTCCATTCAAATTTTCTCCTGAGATGCATTAAATTAACCTACTTTAAACAGAATGGCGTTATTCATAGAAAAAAAAATATCAAAACAGGAGGTAGGGAGAATGAAGCCCAGGATTTTAGAGGTGATATTTTAAACCACAAGGGTAACACAACTTACTATTTGTGGATCATTATAATTAGTTAAGTTACAGACTAGAACTGTGGTAAGTGAATGCGATGACCAATTTACCACTGCTGACATCATTGACAACATGTAGTCTAGTTCTTTTAAGCTGTAATTATTATTATTTTTTAATAGCATCTACTGTGTGGGTAGGCTCTGTCCAAGTAAGCGGGAAAGCAGTTTATACTCTGAAACCCCACAACTGAGAAACCTTAATGAGAACAAATCTATGAACTTCTGCAATAAATGACTGGTCACCATTAAATATGTAAAGTTTTACCGCACACCCATTGCAAGGCTTTGCTTCTGGACTGCCAGGAGATTACTTAATCTGTAGAAACTGAGACAAGTACTCCAAGACTGATCAACAGAGCTTCATTAGGTAAAGACCACAGTGAAAAGGTGACACCTTTGAAATCTGAGGGTCTCAACTACCCTAACACATAAAATAAAGAGCCTGACTTCAGGTAAGGAGCCATAGTTTTTCCCCCAGCCTATAGACCAATACTAGACCCGCCTGTAGCTGTAATGCTGTATTAGACCAAGTAACCTGGAAGCCTATCACAATGAGGGGGATACGTGTACTTGCACAGGGAGAGAAGAATGATGCGTAAAAGCACCATTAGAGATTTAGAAAAATCCCACAAATACCCACGTATTTTACCTTCCTTAACTTCCTTCTCCCACATAGTTCCTACAGCGAAGATCTTCACGGACAGTTCACATACATGATGATTTATTAAGCCATAATATGTTATCTGAGGTCATTTGTGCTACAGATCTGCATACATTTCTTTTTGTTTCCCAGTAAGATGAAATTAAAAGTTGCCATGGAAGCCTGTTACAGATGGAGAGTTCACAGTCATCTTGTAAAAAAATTTGAGAACAACCAACTCCAAATACTTCCACACAAAGTATCATTCTAAATGCAGAATGAAGGTGAAACAGTAATCACCTAAGCAGAAAAATCTGAAAGCCCTGAATTTCTGGTACTTGTACTGGGGACTTGAGAACGACCAATTAATCTGCATGTTAAACAGTATGTGGAGAGAAAGCAAACTGGCCTCTAAAAGCTGTAAGCACTGTTGAAATGCACCACGAAATGGTTAGCATCACACAGCAAGACAGCAGGTTTTCACAGTTACAACTGCACACACAGAGTATGTCCGTACATTGAAATATACAGTTTATTTTCTCAAAGTCAAGCAATACCATTTTTCAGTAGGTAAGTGTGAAGTGTTAAGCAGGAAAACTGTACATTTTCACTCTGGGCTGCAGGATCCAAACAGTTGGAGGAACATAGTGGAAAGTCTTTCACTATACAAAGAAATCCTAAAATTGAGAACAACGTAAGGTGAAGAAACAGCCATCTCCAGGATGCCAAAGGCAAAACATTAGCACCAGATTTTTTCAAAAAAGCAACGGTAGAGTTATTTACAGATTTACATACAACACTGGGAGGCAGCCATCTTCAGGCTCCTGGGGTGAGAGACTTTCAACAGGTTTATAAAAGGAAAGGAGAAAATGGTGTCTACGCAATCGTTCCGTGAAAAAGGAAAATATATATAGCATTCACAATATTGCTACCTTTATCGGAAAGAGCTAAATCAAAGTACTGTATACAAACACGTTGTAATTATATTATTATTCACATTTCACATACACATTTCAGAGTAACCACAATATGTAAAATCTTTAAAATGCCACAGATAAAACAATGCACACTTCTCCAAGCTAAAGACAAGCATAATTTATTTGGGAATTGTTATGGCTAAGGGATAAGTAAGGACAGAAGGGATCACTTGTCCAAGTAAAATAGCAGCAAGTAATTGTGAGATGCCAAAGAGTAAATTTCAGAACTAGGAGGAAGAAACTAAGGTCAGCTGTAGGTCCTTTAACATGGTAGCTCCATGTGACCTCAACTCAGACAAAATGATTTCATTACAGGTTTGGTCCAGGTATACAACGCAGTGCACTACAATGGGGTAACGATCCTTTTCAATGTTTCCACCTGTCTGCAAAGGAACTGCTTTCAGAAGAGTTTTGCACCAACTCCCAGAGAGAACCTCTCCGGATCTCTCTCTGTGAATGAGATTATCCAGGTGAGAACAGGAACCTTCTGTGAATGCTGCCATTGCACCAGTAGTTAAAAGAATGCTTTTCTCTCTATTTTCAACACCCAACTACTCATATGTCCGACCTGTTTCACTACACGCTGGCATTCACATTGGCCTCAAAAGTGGGTTCCTGTTGAGCAATCTGTTTAACTTAAGGAGAGATAAATGGTTTCCTTACTACAGCGAAAAGGAATATACAAAAGTCATCCAAGACTCTCCTGTGCCTACTGAACTTCATCTTTAAAACATGACATTCAGACACTACGGAATTTCTCTGTAGGTATCTGAGCAAGTCAACATAACCTACTACTGCGCTAAAATACGAGTTAGCAGCTCTTCTTAGAGCTATTGGAAATCATACCTTACAGCCAGTGGCAGTATTATTAAAACATAACCAGTAATCTGATACTGCAAAATTGCATCCTCTCATTTATCACTGTGTAATGAAAAAAACAAACAAACAGAACCCACTTACGTTCACAGTTACAAAGCAGAGTTGCTCCAGGTAATGCACAGTATTTACATGGCAGACATTGTTTATATTGCATTTGGTAGTCTGAGAAAGTAGAAAGAAAGAACAGCATCACATAGGTCAACTTCAGTATAATTTAACTGTCTATTAAAAAAAAATCACAACGTTCAGTAATCGGAAGAAAATAGAAGCACTATCTTTAGCCTACATTTATTTTCATAAAATGTAGCAGTTTGGAGAGAAGAAAGAAGAACATGCATAAAAAGCACAAGAAAGAACAACTGAGCTAAATAATTTAGATGAGAAATGTTTTGGAAAAAAATCAGCACAGCATTTCCAGCCTGTTTCTTAAATCGAGTCTAATTCAGTAAAGAAGGTAACGTGTATTACAGTGAGATGGTGTAAAATTACATCTTGGAAATTCATTTTTTTAATAAAAATCTTCAGCAAGGTAGCTATTAGGTGATCTGCAAGCTGGTTTAAGAAGTGTTCAACTGAGACTGATTTCAGAGTTACTTCTGTGAGGGGGAAGTGCAATCCCACGTACAATATTACAAAAAAAGTGTCTGATGCCACAGGATCAGAGTGACACTACATTTCAGTAATCTGAATATATTAGCTATAAGATGCACATTTCCCCTGTTTAATGTGTCTTTAAAAAAAATAATACCAAAAAGCCACTATATAGAGAGCTTCTGTACTTGTGTGCATTCAGAAATTGCTGTTGGGTTTCCCAGCAATCTGTACAGAATCTGAACATAAAGAAAGTATACATTCTATTCTAAAAAATGCTTGCATGCACAACTGCTACAGACTTTCAGCTTACTGAGTAGAAAGGTTAAGAGTCTATCCGTCTCTGTGGAGCTTTCTGTAACTTAAGCAATGACAAGTGGCTGTGGAGTCCAGCAATAAAAATGTATTCTAAAAAATTAAATACATCATCCCAAAAATAACAGATTATTGCTGTTGTGAAAGCTATTTTTCTCTTATGCACTTGTTTCTCTATCACTCAGAAAAGCCAAGATATTCATGTGTACACTTGGAAACGCCCCATCCTTTCCTTCTTCCCCATATTTCACATCCTTGATCAAACTCCGTCCTCTCATTTGAGCCGTTCAGGTTGGAGGCTGTCGGTCAGACATTTAAGCTGCTCTTCCCCCAGCTTGATCTTGTCCTCGAGCTCTCGCTGCTCAATGATGAGGGCCGACTTCATTTTTACAAAGTGCTCATAGTCTGCTAAGTTCTCCTCGCTCAAGTAGTTTGCCAAAATGTCAAAGACAATGCGCTCTCGGCGATCCAGGTTCTCCTTCAGCTCTTTCGCATCTTCATGTTGCTGGGTCAGCAGCTTCTGCTTCTCTACCAACGTCCGCTTAGGAGAGAAGAAAAACAGTTACAGATGGACTGGGTTCACCAGCTTGAGACAACAGCTTCAGTGTTTAAGTCGCCTGTCTGTTTTAATTGCAAAGACAAAGATTTTCCTAAATGCACAGAGAAGTGGAATAAGATTTCTCCTTAAAGATTATTCTAATAAAATATATTAATAAACAGGGATAAGACTTAGTCAGTGAAAGATGCACCACGTCTTTTAATTGGCCTCAGCAGCACGAACTTTAAAGACTACTTTACTACTTAGTAGTTTGAAATAGTTGTCCAACCTCTCCAAAATGAGATCTAACTCATCTACATCTTACATCTTCAATACACAGCACTGAATTTCCACACTGTAATAACTGTGGTTAGGGAACACAGAAGCATTCTAATTAATGGAGCGATTTATTCTTGCACAACTTGGCAGTTCTGCTTCAGTCTGTACAACTCTCCCGTGAGATGTGATTATGTGTGGTCTTGGGAAATGATCAACAGTGAGAGCTGGGAAAAGATGACAAAAGCAAATAAAGGTTTGCTGTTGTTGTTAAAAAGCATCATCTTTCCAAAAGAGCTGTACACTTTCTGCTTCGTGCCTTCACAATAATCAGTGCCTCTCAGTTACAACAGAGGAGGATATCTGAGACATTGCTGTGCCACAGAAGTCTGCTTTGCCATAAGGTTTATTCAGGCCAGGTAGAAGCTGTTACAGTTTGAGAACTAACCCACAAAAGGTACAAAATAGGAAAAAGAGAGGTTGAATTGCCCTGTCCCTGGAGGTGTTCAAGGTCAGATTGGATGGGGCCCTGGGCAACCTGGTCTAGTATTAAATGGGGAGGTTGGTGGCCCTGCCTGGCAGGGGGGTTGGAGATTCATGATCCTCAAGGTCCCTTCCAACCCTGGCCATTCTGTGATTCTGTGATTCTGTAATAGAGAACGACACACACATATGTACAAGAAAGGCAAGGTTCATCTGACCGGTCACTTCCTGTCTCCTCCTAGTAGGCAGCCATGCCTGAATCACTCAGCTCTGCTACTCCTTCAGCAGTACGTGGAGTATTGTTAATCCAACCTCTTTCAGATGTCTGCCTAGAAATGGTCGTATTTTTCCAGCACTGATGAGTATGACTGGCCTACTAGATATCAGGAATTCCAGTATAGACTTCTGAACCTAGTCAGAAAGTGCCACTAAGAAGTACAATGCTGTAATTTTTAGCTCTGCTTCAACATTTTCTTTGAGAATCTATGTTTTCCAGATCCACGATCTGCTTTTGTGAAGCTGTTCAAGTAAATTTGCCCATTTTTTTTTTCACTTGGACTTTACATGCTAAAGGACACAGCCTAAAGGATTTACAGAAAATTGTTTTTGTAGACTACAGAAATTCTCTTTTCAAGATAGAAGTATGAGACAAAGAGGGATGCACACCAGTGACCTGTAACAGATATATGTCAGTTGCACACATATCCTGTGATGTCTCTTCTTGTACAGACCACTCAATGCTTAGAAGGTGAAACTCTAAGACTTCAGCTGTTAGTACACTGAAAATATGCAGATTAGATTAGCTCAAGGTTCAAGACAGCCACTGAAAACAATGGACAGAAATTATACATTATCAGACAGTTCAGTTTGCCTTTGAGTGTATGCCAGGGGAAAAAAAAAAACAAAAACCAAACCATTTCAAGTAATTTGCAAGCAGAGCTATCTGCTGCAAACAGATGAAAAGACTCCTCTCCAAAATTCACTAGCAGCCAAGCCCAGACTTGGGAGCAGAATACCTCTGCTGTTCGTGTACACATGGAGAAGCAGCAGGAGAATCAGAATTTGATGAACACAAGAGGTCATAGATCAACCAGCTGCTAGCTCAGCTGCACAGTAATGTGTCTAGTTCTGTGGTAGAATGTTTAGTCCTTTTAAAAATTCCTGAGAATTAAGTTGTACCATTTCTTCTTATCATGCCTGTCACATGACTCAAATAAGGGGATGTAGAAAGCACAAGGCAAATGGAGATACGTCTCAAATTTGATTTCACCTCTGTCAAAGATGAATGACACCAGAAAGCTTGTTTTGAAGGGTCAAGTGAAACACTAGTAAGCTCAAGATGCCATTCTTGAGGAGACTCCTTGAGTAATGGTTAAATGGTTCATCAGGCCTACAGGCAGAACTGCTTGTACACACCACACTGTCAGATGGGTTAGAGGCTGGTATCATCTGATGGACTTCAACTGATTAAAGCAGAGTGCACAAAGCTTTTTTTTTTTTCAGTTAGCATTGATTTGAGGCTCCATCCATACAAAGGATTATCTGAAGCTGCTCTGATGGAACTATTTTTGGCTCTTTCTATTGAGAGCCTTTCTCAGTAATTGCTGTTTTGAACCACAGCCATATGAAAAGGGACTTCTTCCACCTATGTGACTTCCCAGCATCCATTTCCTAAACTGCTACCCTTGTCACTTGTCCTTAGTCTAGCAAAAACAGGTCTCATGAGCCTACACACCTGATCAAGTCTGTGAACTGCTCATTCAGTGCTTTAGGGTTCTCACTACACTCTGACTTTGGTTGATAAGGAAAGTAATGGGAAGACATTGGTCTAGTTGTGTAGAATGAAGGGGGCTAGCAGCTACTTCAGATTAAATCACTTCCGGAAGCAAAAGTTGAAACACCTGATATTGTTTCTCATAGCAAGAGGCCTACGACAGACCACCTAATAGACAGAATATTAATTCAACAGCAATCATTTGCTTGCTGGCGCTGCTTATTTACAAGTCCACTGAACTGCTGGCTGGTTCCTAGAATGTGTTTTTCCTAGAGAAATGTTTAATAGACACCACGAGCTTACAAAAAACAAAACCCAAAAAACCAGCGATCACTAGGGACATGATCCCAGGATGGAAGTAATCGCCCCTGTATTTTATTCACATGATGCATTAGTAATACACCAAATATAATCATGCGATCTACAAAATAACAAATGATAATCAGAAGAAGCCACACATGCCAGTCTAAATTCAAAGATATACATATGTACCTCTGCACAAATTATATTTACACTCACAAGTACCTGGGGACATAATCTGAGAAGCATCTCTGACTGACACTTCGGACATGTATCTGATATTACTATGGCAAAACTATGGTGTCAGTGGATGAGAAGGCAAACAGGGATTGGAATATATTAGGGGTCTGGATTTTTGTCAGTCTACATTTGATAGCAGAAAACACAATTTTTGGCCACCTATACTAAACCACCTACTTACTTTCTTTTTTTTCCATATCTAGCTAAATAAGTTATTTTTATCAGCTCTAAAGTTGAGTTTCTTATGTGCTTATGTTATCTGGTAACTCTTTCCCCAGCTTACACTCCCATCTTCGAACCCATTAGGCAACTGCAACCACATTTAGAAAAAATCTGTCTAAAAGAGGATTAAATTCCTCTAAGTTTCAGAAGCTTTGATCTGCCCTCTAATAAGCTGCCAAATACCTTCCCTTTGCGTCTATCAGAAAGGGGTCTGGACAGCCATTAAGCAAGTATGCTTGGCAGCAGCTAGAGCCAGACAGCAAAAACACAGCTTCCAACTAGTCGCAGCACTTACTGATGAGACAATGGAGTATGCTGAGGAAACAACATAAATCCACAGCACATGGACAAAAAATCTGATACAACGCTGCTGGCACTTCAACTCTCAGCTACAAGCCACAAATCCCACTTTACATTCATTTAACTGTAGAGGCTAAACTCACTTGACACATAATCCCTCCCATAGTTATTTTGACCTGTAATTTTCCCACATCTAAATCTCTCCTTCAGTGCATATCTGTATCCCTAGATATCTACTTCCCAGCTAAGGCCTGCTGGGATCTGAAACTAAAGGAAGTGGTCCACCATGTCCATAGGTAGGGTCCAAGAGGTAAGAGTACCGTTGAGTGCTTCTGAAATTTTTGCATCTGCTGGGATTCCTTGATTACCAGGCTATTTTGGTTGGATAAAAGATGTTTTGTACTGAAAAATTCTTTTTGCAGTGCCTCCCTATCCCCGTTTTTTATTTTTAAGACTTGTCCTTTCTTGCTGGGCATTGTAGAGGAAGCTGGAGCACACAAGAAACTTCTTTGTCGCAGTCTCACAATTTTTTTTTAAATCACAATCCTTGCTGAGCATAAAGAAATCTGAAAGCTTTCTGTATTTCAACACAAAGTCACACTTACTCCTTTTCCCATCTTTTGCATTGTCAGAGAGAACAGTATTTTTATCTCACTAGTTATGCTCTCATCAGTAGCTTTCTTCTTTTGCTAATATTTTTCTAAGGAGCTTCTTTTCCAGTTATGTTGCCACCCAAAACACCACTTGTCTGCCAAGCCACTTGTAGTTTTAGTGTTCCAAGCAAAAGCAAAACAAGGAGATAAGTTTTAAGAAATCTAAGGAAAATGGCCCTATGAGATGTATACTTTAGATGAATACAAGGAAAAAACCTTATCAGATTCATTAAATGTGGCTACATTACTACTGTACTTTCTTACCCGCTCTTCAGGAGAGGTGTTTTCATCCAGGTTATTAAGAGCATTTTCCACCCGGGCCAGACGACCTGAAAGTGACAGCAGGAGGTTGACTACTTTGTCCAGGTCTCCGATAAACATCTTGAATTTGTCGAACTCATTTGGTTTGCAGACTTCTTTCACAATGGCCTCCACCTCCTCCCCCAGAATATTGTTTGCTTGGATGTCTTCCAGGAGTGTCTCCCGAGCTTCCCTCAGCACTTGCAGCTTCCTGCTAATGCTGTCAATAAGTTCTTGCTGTGGAAGATAAAGGGAATGAGAATTTATTAGCACTACTCAATTTTTCCCCGCTTCTAATTCTGAAAATCATGTCAGAAATCTAGCACTGCTATGTGACTTTTTTAATACACTGAAACTCCCATGTGGCTTGGACAACGAGTGCATTATACATAAGTACATGTCTAAGGTAACTATAGCATCGCTGGATTCAAAGGTTCAGAATGTACATCTATAATGCTCAGCTTGAGACCTGTGTTAAAGCAACTCACCTTTGTGGAAAAAAAAGATGAAAGATGTTTTCTTAAGTAAGCATTACTGCTGCTCCTTTGAACGTCTTCAAAGCCTACTACGGAGCAGCATGAAGTACAGCACATCCTTCTTCTAAATATCGTGCCTATAGTACCTTTCTGAAGAGCTACACTTCAAGAAGGTAAATAGCACCAGAAAAACAATCCTGTATTTTCCCCATGACAGTTAAAACTAGGGCACTACTAAGCTTTTTATTCCTTTCTGTAGAATATTAACATTCCCCCCCCAAACAGCAGTCCTTTCACTCTCAGAAAATCTTCAGAGTTACCACTGCCATACAGCATTTCTGTAGGGAAACTGTAATCCCTGTGGCACAGAACAGGAAACAAAATCTAGATCTACAGCACACAAGGCGGCCCCGTGCAAAGTGGCTCTCACAGAGGACCATACAATTTTTGACTAATGTTGTCCTATTCCAGCTAAAAATTCTATTTGATTTGCAGTTCTGTCATTTTCTCCAGTATAATCTCCCACTGCCTGGAATATGCATGCCTTAGCTTGGAACAATCATTCTAGGTGGGTCACCGGTTGAGCCAGACCAAGAATCCCAATGTCCTCCTTTAATGACCTGTGCTCCACCCATGCCACCTCCCTGTATTTGGGTGGGAGGGCCTTGTCTGATATCACCATTAGCTTTCAGTTGTGCATGAGGGGTGGAGCTCCTTACAGTCAGTTGTCTACCCTAACGTGACATGAATCATACTCCAAAAATACCCCATTAATTTAAATGTATATGCATGTTTGGAATTCAGCTAATTTCAGGTATGAAAATTCCCCCAAAGCATTCTTTAAACATACACCTATTATTACCATTTATAAATGAAAATTGAACAGGTTAAAAAAATCATTACTCCTTTTTTTTTTTATTTTTGCAAAAAAAAATTACTCATTACATAGTTTAGGAAGCCCTTCTAAATAAAAATCTGATTGCAAGCCTTAATGATTACAGAGAAATATACTGCTATATAGCTGCGGTAGCAGCTATTGCTTTCAGATGTCATGGAATAGTCATTGCCAGCTTATTCTGGGAACAAAAAAAAGTCTGCCATCTTAACCAAAGGCAATCATACTCCGAGTAATTAAACAGCCTTTTTGAAGGTAGAAATTCAAACACATGGATTATCTGGGCTGGTATTCTCCTTTTTGATTTAATATACTAGGCCAGGTTAATCTGGTTTTGGGTTATCTGTTAGCCTGGGTGTCCAAAAGATTAAGGTAGTAAGCAGTTCTACAGATGCCTGCTTTACTGACTGATTAATCTGCAGGATTTGATTTTTTTTTTTCCCCTCTCTCCTTTCAGTGCAAATGCACAGTTTGATTTAGATTATGTAGGTCACAGTGCCAGGCTCTTATTTCCCTCAGATGACATACGCATGCACTGCTGCTGTTTTACCATTCAGAACAGAATATTGTTCTACTCTATGTTGCTATCTCAAATTTTTCATTTCTGTAGCTGTTCTGTGACTTTCACTAATGAAAAAAGATTGTAAATGTGCACAGTATTTACCAGTCTGGACTGACAGTCCAGATCAGGAATCTAACCACGTCTCTTTCTTAAAAAATAACAGAAAAAAAAATGTCTTCACAGTAGCATCCTAATTACACACCTGCTATTAGCTGAAACAAGGCTCTTAAGGAACACTTTAGCAGGTGAGAAGATATTTAATCCCTCTTTAAGACTGTATCTTTTAAGATTTGGTTTATGATCACTGACCGCTTCCTGCCCAGGTAAAGCAGCCTTTGCTTGCTGCAACTGTGAGCTCACCACATGCTTTGGCTAACCAGCAGAAAACCTGTATGATGCTCAATACTCAACGAGCCAAAAGATCTCCAATCTACATCTGAAAACTGGCAGATGAATAATTTACTCCTGTGAGTTCTGCACTAGCGAACAAGAAAACAACAAAACCTGATCTTTCCCCAGTAACTGCTGCTGATCTGACTAGCAACACAGAAAGTAGAAGCAAAGAGCGCTTCTCAGGTGGTTCACTCAGGTGCTGCTTAGCATGTTTACAGAAATTATTCTCCTTTTAGCTCACTGCTTCATTTCACATAAATCTCAGGCCTAAAAAAGAAACTAGCTTTTCTTCTATTAATGCTGAGATTCTCCAGGAGGTACTGATGCTTTCCTAAAGGCACACAGGACCCTTCCTACTCAGCCACATGTGGATTTTGTAAGTACTAAGAACTGTCATGGTATGTCTTCAATGTCTGCTCAAAATTTGCTAATTGTGGTAAACCTACTTTAAATTCAGCACAAGACACAAACACCATTCATGGCCGGGATCCCCCCAAATATATATTCTTTTATTTTGAAACATCTGTGTAAGGAATTCCTGCACATTTTTCAAAGTCATACCATCACCACAGCTAATAGAAGAAAAAAATAAATAGGAAAAAAACCCTAAACATTTCAGGTTTGCAGAGCAGAGAGTCATTCTACAGTTGACTGAAATTAACATACTGATAAGACTGGAAGTAAGAAATCAAGAAACAAGTTCTGGCTGTGCATCTCCTCTAAAATAATTGAAGTCAACAAAGTGTGCTACTGAAGTGTTTGGGTCCTTAACAATCCTTTGTTAGGCTGTTGCTAAGTTGAGCCAAGTTGCATATCCTGGCTGTTTAAAAAAGATGCCCTGACCCACTTACCATGAGTTATATATGTTTTCTGACAAGATCCAAGCTGAAAGCCCACTGAACTGAGTGCTCGCATCCTACTGCATGCAGAGGAGCAGGGAGAGAAGTAAACAGCAATGTGTGACAGTATGTATAGACTGAGAAGATGGGAGAGCTCTGCTAAAAGCTCTTCATGAAGTATTTCCCTTCTAGTATGGCTAGTGGTGTATACTGAAACCGAGGAGTAGGGGGAGGAAAATATAAAGGGGAATATGCTTTTCTTGTTTACAGACACAAATAAAGAGTGGTTTTGCTTACAAATTTTTAATGTCTTGTTTGTTGGGCACTCAAGAAAGGCTTTATTTTACCTTCAGCTTACCTCCATTACATATTTAATGAGAAGGAAACTAATTGTAGCAAAAATGAGAAACATGACCATCACATGCAGCAGCAGATAAAAATGAATTATTCCAAATGCAGTGAAATCCTTAATTTGTCTAAGTAGTACAGCTGTCGGATGCAGGGTCTCTGGAGAGAGGGCAAGGGCAGCTCTCCAGCAGCAGCCATGTCATGCCCCTGGCAGAACATGCTGTACTGAGCTGTGTGATGTGGTGGGGGCAGAGAAAGGGAGGGAGACAAGAGTGGTCACAGAAAACACTGAAGCAGAAAACACAGAAAACTCCTCAAATTCAACGCAGGAGTTGGATGCCACTGAGGCAGGGGTGCGAGTCTCCTATGGAATGTCTCAGTCTTAGCGACTAAATATATTCCTAGTGTTTAATTCAAAGATACCTCTTTGGTCCTGGATCACGAAATTGGAAGTTGATTATTAAGCACAGGGCTGACTTGAGCGAAAAAAATTGATTACCACTGCATTACTGGCTTAGGCAAACAGAGTTAAAATACATCACTTTTATTGAACAAACAAACCATTTCCTCCAGCTTATCTGTACTGAGTACTACACTAAAATATTTTGTGCCAAATTACAAATGAGACGAGGGTGATAATTTTAACACAGAACAGCACTTTCTGAAGCCACTGGAATGCCAGTATATCGTTATTTTCAGACTTAGCGTACTATGTTGACCTTAGAGCAGAAACACCCAAGGATGGGAGTGAGGGTGGGGATAAACAAGAGTCGAGAAGACTCCCTCCCTCGCGATGAGTAAGTTCCACGGCATCCAGAAACGTGATTAGCTCTCTCCCACCACTACTACTTCTGTTCTGTGAGGTAGGAGAAACCCAGAGCAAAGTGGTTTGCTGCTCATAAAAACAAATGAAAAAAGAGCAGGGGAGGGGAGGAGGAGGGAGACACCTTCCCTCTCATGACACACTGAAATCCCTGACCTAAATTTTGAAAATGTAGAGCAACTAAAATCACCACTAATTACAGTGGGATACATAAGCATTAATGTTTCTTTGTGCACAGCAAGTGAGAGAAATGACTAATATCTCAAATGAGAAACAGTAATTGAGAATAAACCCCTCTAAAGGTCTCCCATTGGGCCCTTCAAAAACGTGTCTCAAGCTGCAGAAAGCACCTAACATGAAATTCCTAAATTCACAGTTGGACACTTACTCTCCTCCCTCTCCACTTCCCCTGCCCTTCCAGTTCCCTCTAAAAAACAGACTGATTTTTCAAGTGGCCCTGTACAACTGGAAGACCTTTTATTTAGAGTTCTTTAGCTATCAAATTCCTGCTTAATGAAATGCACGTGACTTTAAGAGCATCATGTTAACCATTTAGAAATGTATTTTACCTTCTTTTCTGACAAATCATGATCTAGCTCATCTTCAGAATCATCTTCACTCTGCTGCTGTTGCTGCTGCTCTTGCATGTCCTTCATTTTAATCAGCAGTTCAGCCTTTGGTGCAGATGTGCTGTAGTAAGTAGAATTGGTTGTCAGGGAGATGGCAGATGGCGCATTCTGCTCTTCTTTCCTGGTAAAAAGTCAAAACTCTCATTAAGTGCCTTGACATCCTAATCACTGAAAAGAAAGGACAATATTCTCAAGCCATCATTTCACCAACAAGCAGAGGGCTCAAGCAGAAAGCAATTACTTATGGAAACAGGATAAATAAATACTGTCCGTGAATAAAATTTGTGCAAAGTCAGCACATACCCACTAAAAAAAGACAACTGAAGTCGCGAAGAACAGCTTTCACCATCATAATGAGGGAAATGGAACTAAGACATTTCAAATGGAATTCATAGAAACATAATATCACCAAGGTCAGAAAAGACCTCTAAGATCATCCAGTCCAACTGTCCACATACCACCAACAGTTCCCACAAGCCATGTCTCTCAGTACAACAACTGAACATTTCTTGAACACCTCCAGGGTTGGTGACTCCACCACCTCCCTGGGCAGCCCATGCCAATGCCTGACCACTCCTTAGGAGAAGTATTTCCTAACATCCAACCTGAATCTTCCCTGGCGCAACTTTAGGCCATTCCCTCTCGTCCTATTGCGAGTTACATGGGAGAAGAGGTTGACCACCACCTCACCACAACCTCCCTTCAGATAGTTGTAGAAAGTGATAAAGGTCTCCTCTGAGCCTCCTCTTCTCCAGACTAAATAATCCCAGTTCCCTCAGCCCATAATACTTGTGCTCCAGACCCCTCACAGCTTCATTGCCCTTCTCTGGACATGCTCCAGGGCCTCAATGTCTTTTTTGTAGTGAGGGGCCCCAAACTGAACACACTACTCAAGGTGCAGCCTCACCACAACTGAGTACAGAGGGGTGATTACTTCCCTGCTCCTTCTTGCTGCACTGTTTCTGATTCAAGTCAGGATGCCATTGACCTTCTTGGCCACCTGGGCACACTGCTGGCTCACATGCAGCTGTGAGACAAGCAATACCCCCAGGTCCGTTTCTTCAACAGTCTTCCAGACACTCTGCCCCAAGCCTGTAGCGTTGCCTGGAGTTGTTGTGGCCAAAGTGCAGGACCCGGCACTTGGTCTTGTTGAACTTCATCCCATTGGCCTCAGCCCAGCTATCCAACCTGTCCATATACTTCTGTAGGGCCATCCTACCCCCCAGGCAGATCGACTCTTCCTGCCAACTTGGTGTCATGAAATGTAAAGTTCTATTTTAATAAATCATGCAAAGACTTCAGTGTCAGACAGGTATCCTATCAGGCTGCCAAATGTACGATAGATACTATGGTTGAAGCTTTTTGGTTGTGGAACTATGCGTGAACTTTTCAACAAAGCTACAACTTAATTTGATAACTTAGTTCAGGAAAAAAAAAGACCCACAGAACATAAACATCTTTCTGTAGTATTTTACATCTTTACTTTAAGTTGTCTTTGTAAGTTTTCATCACACAATAATTACTAAAATATTGATCTTTTTTCTATCAAGTTACCAAACTGGATTATCTTGGCATTGACTAACTACTATGACAGGAAAGAAATAAATTATTCCTTAAATTGTCACATGAATAGTTTTCAGCCAAGCGTCAGCTTGTACAACACTTCTTTTTCTGAAATTAATTATATTTATTCTCAATTGCTATCCTAGTGGAAAACTCTTATAAAAGTTGCAAGGTTAAACAGGGAGATCTTCATCCCTCCAGAAAAATTCATGCACCTCGGACAGCAGCTTGCAAGGAACTACTGGCCTACAGAAAGTGATACTCACTTCTCTTCTGAAATTTTTGGAGAAGGAACTTTTGGAAGGAGCTTCCTGCGCTGCTGAGCTTCTTCTAGGAGGTGTTCATCTTTTGGGAATATTCCAACCATCAGATCCATTGCTGTTTTTATTTTCACATTAGGATCCAGAATGTCTGCTAGAGATTTATCTCTTCCCACAATCTCTCTGGCTAGTTCCTCTGATTTCCAGTCTTCCAAGGTCTTCTCTTTGGCCTTTACATAGCTGACTGCTGACACAGCAGCACTGCCGTCCTTCAAGTTGTTCCCAGGTTCTTCAGCTGGTTGAGGGTCAGTTGGTTTGGTTTTGGTCTCTGGATCTGGCTGTACACCTTGCCTGGTGTAAGCACAGAATCGTGAATAGGATTGCTCAGAAGTGCTGAGTGTTTTAATTTGGTCCTTTTCCAAACCGCTGGGTAAAGCAGGTGGCTCCATTGTACTCACAAGACTTTGCCGACTCTCCTTTTCTGCACTGCTCTCTGAATGAACTATCTTGATGGGAACCATTTTCACTGTAGTATTGTTGTCTATAACTCTTTCAATTCTAGAAAATGAGGAAAATTAATGAGAAACTTAAGAACCTTATATCTTAGTTCTTATCTACAAATCAGGGGAAGCCCAAATGTAAAAATAGGCAGATAAAAGATCTAAGTAATAGAACATTCCTTGTACCACATCTCAAACCCTAAAATTGTGCGTTTTCCTTTTTTGCCTACACATTCTTAATAGCATTAGTTCATTTGTAAGTAATTCTAATATCAGCTTGGCACGATACTCACTGAACAGGACTTCTGTTCATTTTTGTGCACACATGGGTCCAGCCTCAGGCCCTAGTTTTCTTATGGTGCTGTTGAACAATCCTTTGCTGCCACACATTTGGAGGACAACATGCCTCGAGCTCAAACTCATTGGCTTCTTGCAGACTCAAGAGCAGCTTAAGCTTTTGGCCTGACAGGTTATTTAGCTGTCTGGATAGTTTCTGCTGCTCTCACATTAATTCCTAGCTCTTCCAAGGGAAAAGACAGCAGACCAGATGGAAGCATCCTGCATGCTAGGCCTTTGCTGAGTTGCAATAGTCACACACTAAAAACCCAGAAATCGCTCAAAACATAACTATATCATTAAAGAAACCCTGTATTTGTATAATTTCCTAAGAGATACAGAAGTTTAGTAATTAGATCCCACAGCTGCATCCTATTTTTTTACCTAAAGGAGTAAAATCAGCTGCACTGAAGGATAACACACAAAATTCTGCATATTCCTTTTAAAGAAAGCTTATAGCCAAAATCGGGCACCGTGTAGTACAAAGGGCCACCTTGGACATTCAAGAAAGAAAGCTACTTAAAGAGGTGGCTAAGATTTTAAATTGGACAATAACATGTTAAATAACATTACTAAAACATTTGTACTGTATGTAAACCATATAAGAAACTAAAGTCTAGTTTGGTGGTTTTGAGTTTGCAGAAAGTTTAAAATTATTGTCATAATGTGGGTTTGGAAGCCCTACAGCAAGTAAAGGAACATTGCCTACTAGCTAAAATATCTAGTTTCATCTGGCTTGCTTGCTTGCCGCCTTCCATATAAGTGACCAAGACATACTACAGCTTGTCTCCTCTAAACACGGGTGTGTCACTTTTCTTAAATATAAACGTATACTTTTCTGTGCTGTACTTTTCTTTTGCAAAGAACAGAAAAATCTATCTGATTTTGTCTTTTCCAGAAGAAGCATCTTATATTTTAGATGTCTATTTGCTTTCCAATAGCCTCCAATAGACATTTATTTTCCTCAAGTGCTTTTGATGCATGGTTTTGCACACATTTGGGGCAGATTTTCTATTCCCTGTTGAACACTAAACAATTCTCACAGGTTTCCAAGCAAGCTTGGATGAGACAGCATTGTACAGCAGTGATAGCAACGCAGGCACGGGCCACCATTTACTATTAATGTTCTGACGTAGCCAAAAGAACACTTCCTTAAATGTGCAATCCTGCTCTGCACACCCTTTTGCCCTGGCTCCTCCACTGCCATCAGATGAGGGATTTTGCGTTCAGGATGACTTATTTTCAAGAGCTTGCTCTCGTCTCTGCTTTTCAGTCTGAGCTCCCTGTAAGTATAATTGCTCTCTTCATGCAATCTGGTGAAAATGTTCTCGGCTGAACCATGTTAAGTCACCTCCCTGCCTTTTAATTAATTAATTTATTTTTAAATAAAGCCTGCACCTTTCAGATCCAACAAGACTCCAAGAGGAACGTATTTTGAATTTGAAGGAATTACAAAATCTGTGCCTAAGTGTGGGAGGGGCAGCTGGAAGAAATTAGATTAGTTGATGGCAATTCTTTACCTAAAATGATCTGCATCACTTTTGGGACTCTAGGTACTTTCCTCTCAGCATAGCATAAGATTGTATGAATGTATGTTTACTGGAAATTGACTGATGCACTCTTTTCAGCTTTATCACAGCTGAATATTCTTCCCTGAAAATAACCGGGTTCTGCACACGGCCAGTATTTCCACACAACGCATTGTCTACCTAAAATGTTGCAGGAAGCCTTGTACACTGACTCAGTTTACCTTGTTGATAAACAAGACACCTTCCTCAAAGAAGAGTAAGCAGCTACATGCTGGCAACATCAAATACTGACATGTCTGAGAGCTCGCACACAAGGAACTAATAGAAGTACTAAGTCAAAACTAATTAATCACATATTAATATGAATCTACTTGAGATTTTACTCACGTGAAATAAACATCATACAGAAGGTACAAGATATGGCCTACCCGTCTTTCCATTTTTGGCATTAACACCTGTTTTATTAAGCAGTGTAATTAGCAACTGAGCATGGATTTTAAGATCTTAAAATGTCAGTGAAAGATATGCTGGGTTAAGCACTTTCAAAACTACTTTCAAAATATCATTCAGATACGGGCATGTAATTAGGCACACCTCAGTGTGCGTTTGAGCATTAAAGCTCAGTGAAAAGGAAGTCCACATACAATTAGCTTTTTTTTTGCGTCCTCTGCGTCTGTTCCTAAAACAGTAAGTCACTACTGTCACCTCCCTTAACAGACAAGTGCTAGAGATCACACAACACCACCCCGCACTTTCCTTAGGATACTGTATTCTCTTTGTCTTAAAAACACTGCAGGGAGAAATTTCATTACTACCTCCTTTTTAAAGAGGAAAATCGTCAAGGCATGCATAACAGACGCAAAGTAAATTGAGTCAAATTCGCATCCAACACCCCTGGCCCCTCTCAACCTCCGAACTCACTTCATCAACTCAGGGCCTCCAGCTTGTTATCCAGGCAAAAACAAAATGAGAACTGATGTTGGCTTTAAGAGATTTGTTAAAAGCCAAATTAAGTCGCTTTCTGCTACTAAAATATCCAGGAAAAAAAAGAAGAAAAAAAAAAGATTTATGCTTTCCGTGTCATAAGGCATTGGAAAACAGGATGTCTGAGTCTATTCAATCATTTGCACTACAGTAAAGAAAAGCAACTCCAACTGCTTTTGCACAGAGAAACAATCTCAGCATTCAGATAGCTTGGATTTTTATTTTCATTCTTTAACCATGAATTATAGTGCTGAAAGAATAATGAAAACTAATATTCTCGAGCTTCATGGACAAGTTCGTTATCTGGCAGGAGAATAACCTTTTATGATATGAGCAACATATGACAATCACAGAAATCAATTACTTTCAGCTGGCTTGTCTAACCCTGAGTTTATCTAGACTGATATTCTCTTGCAGAACCTTCAGCCCACTTCAATATGAATAGCACTGCAGTCCCCTCAACAGACTACTTGGAATGCCAAATTTAATTGTAAAAGGAACATGAAAATAGTCGTAATTTGGCAGTACACCTTACTGTGTGAGCTTTCAAACCAGATGTTCTCACAAAGGATTACAGCTTCCTTTTCCATATCTGCTTTGTCCCTACACTGATTTGTATTCAAATGGAGCCTGAGGTAGAGGAAATGACAACGGTAAGCAAATGTTCTGATTCTACCCAGACGTACATTGGAAAATCCATTCAAATCTAACCTTCTGTTTTCTACTATCTACCAGCTTTAACTCTTGAGCAGCATCCCTCATTATTAAGCATCAGCCAACTAAAAGAAACCCCAGACCAGCTGAAGGATTTTAGTGGAATTTCAAAGAAGTCTCAGGTCTTTTTAGGATATACTGTAAAGTTTTATGCTTAATGAACCCAAAGAATGTGCTTTTAGCGAAGAAATAGAACAGTCAACCATTAATAATGCCTAAGCGGGCATAAGGGTATTAAAATAATAAAGGAATTAGGGCTAGTACCTGGCTGGGTTGTCATCCTGTACAGACACAGGAGGTTTATCAGTGAGCTTCTGCGGTGCAAACTGAGGAGAAGGGGACCTTGATGTCTCCATGTGAGGTTTCTGAAGGTACCGATACTTGCTGGAAGTTAACACGGATTCGGACTTAAGGTGCGTTTTTTCTTCTAAGTGCTGACAAACATTCTCTGTGGATGATGCCTGCAGAAGTTCCTGTGGATTATCACTCTTTAGTTTTCCATTGAAAACTGCGGGACTCTGACAGAGAGATGAGTGACTCGTAAACACTTCAGCAGAGCTGGGGGAAGAGGACGGAAAGGGGCGGCTGGGTGCTGCCAGCAAGGATTCAGAAGAGGCACCGAGCGATGGTGCAGAATTATCCGGTCGCCTGTATTTATCTCTTTTAGGCGGTGGAGGCCTCTGAGGAGCAGGTCCACGTTTCTTACTGAGCAGTGCCGGCTCTGTTCTGTGATTTTCCTCTCCGGTGACCTGGGACAGATGGGAGTGGTTCTCGTTCAAGGCCTGTGGCTCAGAACACGTGAGATGAGGCACACTGCAGTCCTTGCTCTTCTCATTCACGTTTTCCTGAGAGTATCTGTAATCACTAGGCAATGTCCCAGATCTCCCGCGGCTTTCGTGAGACAAAACCGTCGGCTCTCTTGCATGCAAAGGTCTGACAGATGCCTTCCACTTGTGGCCTATATTCTGGTCCAGCTGATCCCTTTTTTCCCGTGGGTTTTCTCTTAAGGCCCCGATACCAGCTTGCCTAGGGAGAAGAAAACATCATTTGCATGCTGCTGTTTTATTTCTGTGAGGCCACAGATGATCTAGGAAGCCTGAAAGCTTGAATACCGAGATCACATCAAACATTTAATGCTAACTCCTGCAATTCAGTGTAAGTATACGGCACAAAAACATTCTCTGTGCTCTTAATCTAACATGATGAGTCAAAGCATAATGTCATGCTAAATTAGGGTATGTAGCGTCACAGGATGCGACACAACCTTGAGTTAACCTGAGGCACTGCAGTGTACATGGCGGAGCTAAATGCATAGCGAAGCTGAAGCACTAATGTATGTGGCACAGCCAAACGTGCAAATGTTTTTCTTCCATTTCTGTTCTAAAACGTAATTCTACTTCTGTTCCACAGTCACCAACGAAGTGCAAAAATGTGTTCCTTCTGTACATGCAAAATTAATACTTTGATGTCACTTTAAATAAGAACAGAACGCTGTGAATTTTAATTACGAACTTTTGAGGCTGAATTTTTAGATATGCATAACTGGAGAAAAATGAAGTGCAAACAAAATGTTTGCTGAAGCTAAATGTCAGCGTAAATGACAAACAGTGGCCAAAAAAGCCTTATTCTACACAGTGATATTTTTTATTTTATTCCAATTGTGTACTCTGTGTAGTCAGGAAATGGGCTTTAGCAGCTCCAGGCTTGTGCTCTGCCACAAGATATGTAGTTCATTTGTCTTCACCAGATAGAGACGGATGGGCGGACAGAAGGAAGGAAGGAAGGAGAGGAAGGAGAAGAAGGAGAGGAAGGGAAAAAATAAAGTACCTCTGGAGCCCTGAAAGGAGACAGGTTTGCTCTCTGCTAAAGGAGGCTGAGGAGCCACTGAGAAATTAGAAAAGTAAAAAGCTTTAGAGAATTACTAATGTCTTGTGCTACTGACAGCTCTGGGCTCTGCATTTTGATGGGTCCATCCTTTAGATGTGCACTGCCCAAGCTGTCCTTTGAGGGGACTGTGAAAGAGTCATCTTTCCCAGCCTATTTGTAAAGTAAGGTTAACTGCAATTTTCAGTATAAGCTTACCGTACCAGTTTTGAATGTAAGCGTGTAGGTGGTTAACATCAGTATATATGAAAATTACATTTGAGACAGGAGAAGACCAAACAAGTGATAGGTTAGAGACATCATGAATTCAAGACAAAAAGAAAAGGAGAATTAAACATTGTGTGACTATTTTAATTAAATTCAAAAAATAAACTTTAAAAAAAAAAGTTTTATGGAAAGACAACAAATTAAAAGTTCTGTTTCTCACATCTGTATGATCAAATTACGTTCAAAATTGTTCTTTTTAGTCCTTGGGGCTGTGATGTTTTAGCACTTATGGAAAACAGCTCTAAAAAAAAAAAAAAAACCCTGGACATTTTCATTAAGCTGCCTGATGTATGGGATTTTTTAAAATCATAATTCATATGAATTTTTACATGACAGTAATAAAATAGTGCTGTCCTTCTAAGAGAGATGGCTTTTCCCAATTTACTTCCCAAGTCTCTCTCATGTGGTGTTGAATTTTTAAGTTCAATTTCAACATGTACATTTTTTGATTTAACACGAATTAAGAGATGAATATTGTTTCAAGTTAGATCTCCTCATATTGCTCTTAACTAAGTGCAGCTGGAAGTTGTCTGACAAATTCTGAGTCAATCCTATTTTATAAAGACAGTATTTATTGACTCTTATTTTAATGTCAGACTAAGGATAGTGTTGTTAAATAAAATGTTTTAAGGCCAGAAAGACCAAGGCCTGAGCCTGGCCATTGCTATTCAGATTTGGTTATGTGGCATCTCTGGAGTCAGCTGGTGTTCCCTAGCGTGCTCAATGTAAGCAGAACTGGGCTTGTAAATGGTTCCCCTAATTTTAATGGAAATATTTACCAAATGAGGTCTTCAGGCCTTAAGTATGAAACACTGCATTTAAATCAGCATTCTTCCTTGTCTTGATAACCTATGCACAGCATAATTTTCTTCTAGTTAACCTGTGCCAAAAAAAAATCATGCCTCCCTATTCATCTTCACATACATAAGCCATATTATTACACAGTATGATAGATGCACTTAGGTGCACATAAAAATCAAGGGCATGGCACAAAATGCTGCAAAGACAAATGACATGCACTACCTCGGCCAGTCTGCAAAGTACACATTGAGTTTAACATGCACATCAGAAGTGGGCGCGCTGGTGGAAGGAAACAGGAGCACACCACTAATCTGACACGTTTACATACCCAAAGCAAGTAACAAAATTTGTTTACTGTTACCCTGGCTCACAAGGAGTGAATGCTTTGGTAGTCCTGTCACCTTACAGAAATAAAGTACAAGGAAGTAAGGAGTCACAGCACAGATGAATTTAGACACACCATGGTTGCAAATGTGGGGATAAAATTAAGTGATTCCATACGTGCTTTCAAACACTTTCCAGAAAATTAATCAAACATTATGCAGTGCCACAAAAAATGGGTTTTGGAAAAGGTGGCTACATTCAACACTGAAGCTAGTTTGCATTCAGTGTGGGTGGATCTTCATGCAAAACATGCTTATCACCTTATTTTGGAAAGATTTCAGCTTACTGTTCAGAAAGGAGGAAAAGAAAGCAAGCTTCAAGCCCCAGGAGAACACAGTGGAAAGAACCTGCAAAGGTGTTAGATTATTATCAATAGAAAGAAGTCCACTGAGCTACTCAGAATCTGTCTGTGCTTCACTTAATGGTACGCCCAAAATACAGCCAATTCAGAAATGAGGCCCACAGAATTATTTAGGGATAACATACCACTGAAACAACCTCATCTACAAGCAAACATCACAAAGCAAGAGATGCAGTAAGAACATGACTACTGATTTAATTACAGTTTTCATTCTAGATAACAAAATGTTCATAATAAAAAACTTTGAAGTATCTTCAAACCGAAAGCTTCCCAATCCCCATGACACAATGCCATTATATCCAAGTGCCAGAGCCCTTCCAACACAATGAAGACGGGATGGCTACTGCTCATCCTTGGCAGGCTGTGATGTTCCAGGTTTGATAGTCAGGCTTCTTATACTGTGCACTTAACCTGAACTGTAAAGGAAGTATAATCAACAGATTTATGCTGATGATACTCAGTGGTATTCAGAAAGAGCAAATCTAGCACAGAGGGCTAACACAAACATTTCCTACTGTACCTGCTTTGGGTATTTAAGGCATGCAAGTGCCCAAGGTAATTAAGTACAGGAGCTTATATCTATATATACATATATACATATATCTAAACTGGGGTGGAGGCCGAACAAAAGTGCTTCCAACTAAAAAGAAAGGAATTGCTTTGTTTCCAAGAACCTTGTTTAGAATAGGGTTCAGCTCTCCCAGAGGCTCACAGCCATCCATCAGTTGGTTGAGCTCTGTGGCTCACATGTTTCTGTCACTGGTTATAGTCACTCAACAGGACAAGGAAGCCCACCACGACAGTAGAAAGATACATCTTAAAAAATCACATTAAGTATTTTCTTCCCACATGGAAAAGCGTATCTCTCAGCTTCCTTTCAGCTTTGTTAGCTCCAGGCATACACACTGAGTGTATGTTTCACATGGCTGAAAAGCCATGGAAATTCCCAGGGAAACCAACCAAGCCTCCTCCTCAATCCTGCCACCTCCCAGTAATAATATAACAACAATGTACAAGATACACATGCACGTGCTAACAGGAGCATGCTGGTGGAGTCAATGAGCAATTATCAAAATGAATTGTTAACTACAGATACCTATCAGATGGATAACATTTTTGGTTGCCGTAAAAAACAACCCCAAACTACTTCCTTCTTTCGTCCCATACTCAGGATTTGACTAAATCAGGACATAAATGTAGAATGATCTAACTGAACGTTGTATCTCAATAAATGGGAATCAATCCAGTCAATCCAACATATCTGATTTTTGGCTATTTTTACAGTTTCTTGGGAATGCTCCAGGTCAAGCCAAACAGTGCTACAAGATGGTCCAACTTGAAAATCCCAGACTAAATAAGCTTGGCAAAAATTGATCAGCTAACATTTTAAAAACATACTGTTCGTTAAAGACCTCAACTACATGCAAAAGTGTAACTATAAAACTTAGGAACGGTTATGTAAGCAACAAGGTGTACTCCGGTACCTTAACTGGCAAAAGAAAGCAAATGGAGTAGCTGTTTCTGATTTAGCTTAAATTCCTTCTGAAACTCTACAAGCTATCCTAGAAAAAAGGCCTTCCTACCTAAGCAAAAATCCTCCCTGAGAGTCCTCTTTCTACAACAACCCCCTCATACTCAAGGCCACAGTTTTGCAATCCTTTCAAGCTGATATAAATGCAGATATTTTGCCTGAAGAGGCAGTCAGTCTACTCCAATTTTGTCTTCCTGCTCTCTTCATTGTATTAACAGTAGAAATTTTACAGCCCCACAGAAAATTGGATCAAGGAGCTGACCTGGCTCAAAACAGATAATTATGTGGCTTACAGCAATTGTGAAACAGTCTTTGCTTATGCCAAAACCCTGTTTATAGGCAGAGTCTTTGCCGCTATGCTGCTTTTTCAGCTGTGAACTTTATGCGCTGAAACTATGCTTTCATTGTGTATTTGCATAGCACTTTGCACAGTGGGATCTGAAAGCACTTGTGCAATAGCCTGCAAATAAAAAGTAGTTTCTCCTACCCAGTACAGTTCTGCCTGCGACCACAATAGGATGCTACAAAGTTAGAACAGGATGCACAGAAAAAAGTTAAGGGCCTACCTGTGAGCCAGATGTTTAATATCACATTTCAATCCATACTCATACAGTCAGTGCAATCTAAGAGATTCAACTCACACTAAAATAGCCTCTACAGACTAATTGTCCATTGGTAGGAGATTGATTTAGTTACCCAAAAGTTTCAGAAACTTTAATCACTGCGAGACATACATCCCCCTAAGAGCTGGCAGCTCCACGCCAAGTGGGACACTCTAGGCCAACTCAGGTCTCTCCAGACACCTGCGTTTCTCCAATTGAATCAAGCTCAAGATTTCTATGGATTATACCTACAGTAGGCACTTCCCTTTCATGCAGATATCTACTTAGATTAGGGACTTAAATCCTCATCTGAGTCCCACACATTTTTTCTTTCAGGGGCTCCAGTAGCAGCCATTAAGGCATTGACACTCAAGCTGGTTTTGCTGTAACAATGGTAAGGAGACAATGACACTACAACACCACAGTCTGAATGCCCAATACAAGGGAAATTATTACCAGTGGTCCATTTTTCTGACAAGCACTGTGTCTGCTATTAAGACTGACTCTGTAGAGTATGCACTATACATAACACAAAGGATAGGAAAACAACTCCAGAGACAACAAATCAGACCTTGGAGTATGAAGTGACACAGAAATTTTAAACAAATTCACAGAATAGAGGATCCTCTAGAAAATATGTAATTCAATGACCATGATGATGATTGTACCACAACAACTACTTCTAAAAGAGGCACAGCACAGAAGTCACTACAAGGAAGCAGAGCTGTTCACTGCATTGGTCTGAGGAGACAGATGATGGCAACTAGCATCCCAGAGCCACCGCTGCCCATGCAGAAGGTCTTAAAACGAAAACATGCCTTGAGATTAAAAGAATAATTAATGCTGATCTTTTGATCTTTCTCTCAAAAAAGATGCCCTGATACACAGCAGAAGACAAAACAAGGTACAAAACCAGCAAGATATTTCACAAAGTTCACCCCATAGCACATCACCATTACACTACAACCCACTTATCATGATGTACCCTGGTTTTCCAATTCTTTTTTTACAATGCCTGTTAATGTTATCTGCGTCTGATGGCAGCTATCTGTTCAGTCACACTAGATACCGCTTAGCTGTTGCACCCAATGTGATAAAACAAAATGCCACTCTAGCTTAACAACCCCTATGTAATCACCTGGCTTTATCACAGAAATGTGATAACAGGTCCTGCTCATCACTCTGTCTGTACTACCAGAATTCTGCTCGTGTCCTGCCTGCATGGCAACATACGCTACAATGGATTTTCACTTCACATTCCTTCTAAAAGCATTACCTCTCTCCCTATGAAAATCAGATCTAAATTTAACAGACCTACAGTAATTCTGCAGCCTGTAAGCAAAGGCACGATATTGAAGAGTAAAATGTAGGCCAGTCAGTCAGGGATAACAGCACAATGCACAGGTCCGCAAGAAAAAAAAATCAAATGTGATCAAAATGATTTTTCATGCAGCATAGGAGTCTTTATGCAGGAGGGAAGAATACTGTGGGGAAGGGTAGAGGGAGAGATGTTATTCTTTCATTAGAACAGAAAATAACAGTCCCTCCTCCATTTTGCAGCACATCAAATATCAATGACAAAAAAAATCACGTTTTTATCGCTCTTTTCTTACTTCCTTTATCTATTGCATGTCTGCCCAGCACACAGTGGACTGCCTGCATGGATTTAAAATGACTTCTGCTCCCATGAGCAAACCAGTTAATATGCTCTGTACTTAAACACCGCATTCAGTCACTAGAATTTCCCTACAGTATAACCAGAGCCATCATATTACAGAAATGGCAACCACTGCAGAGACAAAAGGCAATACTTTCAAAGAAAAGCTAACAAGGAAATCACATTCCTGTTAAAAACAGCTGAAAGAAAAAATGATTTTTTTTGTTAGTTTATTCAAAAAAGCTACATTCCAGTTGCCATTCTTATGATTTTTTTTTTAACCTCTAGATTTTTTTTTTCTGACATGCTGTTGCTATTTTCTTGTTTCTATTACTACTGAAAACAGCTGCTTGCAGCTGAACAAAAATGCAGTAACAGGAGCTATAAAATGAAACACTCTGTGAATAATAGCTAGGTCACCTGGGTTTCTCAGTCAGGCACCAAACACAGCTCACCTCTAAAGACAAAAATCCCAAAGAGTTATTGAAATTAATTAGCATGCACATGTACCCATTTCAATAGCCACCTTTCACTCAGCACTGCACTCACCGCTTGCTTCCAGCAGTCACATCCACTTCTGCTCTCCCAGTCACTATCTCCCGCTGCTGCGGAGCGGTCTCCGGGTGAGCCTGTGCTCAGAGCTTGCCAGGAAAGCGATGGGCTGGGAAGCTCCTGTACCACCCCTCGCCGGGAGGAACCCCAAGCCTGGCACCCTCAACCGGAGCAGCAGCTCTGCAGCTCGGTGCAGAAAACAAACGTTTCTGAAAGGCACTGCCGTCTAATTCCAGGGTGCGTTATGCCAACTGTGAAAACAAAAGCTGCTAAAAACAGCGTGTGTGCAGGGACACATGCACACAGAGCATCTTAGCTGGAATCAGCTCACATTTTCTTCCCTATTCTCCTAAACCATCAGTCAGTACAACAGGCATTTACACTAAGCGAAATAAAATCCTGCACTGAGCACTGCATCATTCCCAGTTTGTTACTGTAGCTTCTGCTGATAGAGACAGAAGACACAGCGTGTACTCAGAGAACAAAAGAAATACTGTATGAATCCATACTGCAATATTCTCTCCAGAACAGAGAGGAAAAGCTCCCCAAGGCTCATGCATCCCACTGCCTCTCTAGCACTCAAACACTAAACATAAGGCAGCCTTACCAGGATTACAGATGTTTACCCGCATTCACTGGAGATGGGAGCTTTGCATCCCTGCAAATGCGCCAGTCAGCTCAAAAGCTTCACAGAGCTGAATGCGTCTCAACCTCTGCCTCTCATTTACTGTAACACAGAGGATTTTCAAAGCCATGCCTCACAACAGCTGGCTTGTTTTTGCCTGCTTCCTATGATTGACAAGTTCATACAAGCTCCGTCAACTTTAACCTTGATAAGTGAAGGCTTGGTCTGTATTGTATGTTACATCATCAGAAACTTCTGACCTCAGGGAAAAGATCTCAGAGACTTCAAAGCTTTTCCCTTCCCCCACTTCCCCACCCTCATCTCCTGGTTTTGGTTATAAAAGAAAAAAAAAAAAAGATTCTAAAAGTCCTTTAATTTTTTTTCAGGGTTTTTCATCCCATTTGTGAAAATCACGATCTGCACTTCAGCAATAACAGCTCTGCAAATGTGAAGTATTTCAATCCATTATAAAAGATCGGCATACTACCAGGTTCCTTTCTGAACAACATTCAAATAAGCAAGTCTTTAATTTTAGAAGGGAGTCTTCATTAACAGCCCTCCAGCGTGATTTTTTTTTGCATGTGCTGTGTGTACAGGCGCTCTTCTTGCAGGAGGTTCTGCAGGGAAAGAACTCAACGCGTTCGTGCATATTACCACCCCCACGCTCCATCTTAAGATGCACCACGGCCTTCATGAGAGCAAAGCTCCAGTTTTGTTCCTTTTTTCTGGACGAACACCTTAGAGACTCAGAAAGGGCGTGGAAAAGGCTTTAATATGCATTATAAGGTCATTTTAAAGGATGACTGCTTGAAGAGGAAGACAGGATTTAAGCTGTACGTAAAATCACACACAGTGGTTTGATATTATTACACAACGTGGCGAGACAGTTAATCCCTTCCACTATTTTTTTTGTTTCCCAGTGCTGTTGATTTGATTTCAATACACAGAAAGAAAGACTTCAAGAAAGCTCATTCTATCTTCACTGTTTACATAATGCAAAGCAACTGGTTAACAGACAGTAACTGTTGTCCCACACAGAGAAATGGAAAGTAGGACTGTTACATTATTTTTACACAAAGCTTTAATGAAATTTATTGGTGTAAACTGCCTCATGCATGATCGCAAATCACAACTCATGCTGCCTTAGGGCCTGTCAGAGATGGCGAATATCTCACAGGCTAACTCTTACTGCAAGGACAGTAAGTCACTCCATGTGTTCTGCTGCACTGAAGAGACAAATCGATCACCTGTTTCCAAAATGTTTTCCCCCAAGTTATTTAGGGGAAAATAAAATCTATAATATATCAGCTTATGATGCTTTTATAGGTATAACCGCTAGAGAGTACCTCTAATCTTCCCTGTTCATATCATTAGAATAGCTGCTAGAAGATAGCTGGATATCAAGAGATGCAGCAAGAACTTAGTCTCTGGGTAGTCTTCATTCTAATCCTCTTTCCAGGAAAAGCAGTACAACCACACCAGGATAACAGCAAAAGGAATGAAAGCTTACAAAATGATCTCTGTACCTCTCTCCAGAAAATTTCTCATATGACAATTCTCTTGATCACATCCAGTTTTAGTGCATCCAGAATGACATCTTGGGCTTCTGCAGCTTCTACCACTTGTCAACACTCACTTTTGGGGGGTGAGGAATCATCGAATCCTTAGAGTTGGAAAGGACCTTTAAAGATCATCTAGTCCAATTCCCCTACAATGAGCATGGACATGCACAGCTAGATCAGGTCATCCAGGGTCTGATCCAACCTCACCTTGGAAGTCTCCAGGGACAGGGCATCAACCATATCTCTGGGCAGCCTGTGCCAGTGCCTCACCACCACCCTCACTATAAAAGCTTTTTCCTTATATCCAATTTAAATCAACCTTCTTTAAGCTTGAAACCATTTCCCCTTGTTCTGTTACAGCAGACCCTGCTGAAGTGTCTGTCCCCTTCTTTCCTGTAGCTCCCCTTTAGATATTAAAAGGCTGCTGTCAGGTCACCTCGAAGCTTTCTCTTCTCCATGCTGAACAGCCCCAGCTCTCTCAGCCTGTCCTTGTAGGAAAGGTGTTCCATCCTTGGGATCATTTTTGTGGCCCTCCTCTGGATGCGCTCCAGCAGGTCCATGTCTCTCCTGTACTGAGGGCTCCACATCTGGACGCAGTACTCCAGTTGAGGTCTCACCAGCACAGAGTAGAGGAACAGGATCACCTCCCTTGACCTGCTGGCCATGCTTCTTTTGATGCAGACCAGGATATGTTTTGGCTTTCTGGGCTGTGAAGGCACATTGCTGGCTCATGTCCAGCTTCCCATCCATCTGTACCCCCAGGTCTTTTTCAGCAGGGCTGCATTCAATCCTTTAATCTCCAAGCTTGTATTGGTAGTGAGGGTTGCCTCAACCCAGGTGCAAGACCTTGCATTTGGGTTTGCTGAACCTCATGAGGTTCTCCTGGGCCCTCTGCTCAAGCCTGTCTAGGTCCCTGTGGATGGCATCCCCTTCCTCAGGTGTGTCGACTGTAGCCAACAGCTTGGTGTCATCTGCAAACTTGCTGAGGGTGCACTCGACCCTACTGTCAATGTCACTGATGAAGATATATTAAAGAGCATCAGTCTCAGCACCGATCCCTGGGGGACACCACTTGTCACCAACCTCCATCCAGACATGGAGCCATTGATCACCACTCTCTGGACTCGATCCTGCAGCCAGTTCTTCGTCCACTGAACATTCCGCCCATCAAGCCCTTATTTCCCCAATTTGGAGAGAAGGATGTTGTGGGGTACCGTGTCAAAGGCCTTACTGAAGTGCAGATAGATGACATCAGTGGCTCTTCCCTTGTCCATCGTTGCAGCGACACCATCATAAAAGGCCACCAGGTTGATCAAGCAGGATTTGGCCTTGGTGAAGCCATGCTGGTTCTCTCGTACCACCTCCCTGTCTTCCATGTCCCTTAGCATAGCTTCCAGGAGGATCTGCTCCATGATCTTTCCCAGCACAGAGGTCAGACTGACGGGCCAGTAGTTCCTGAGGTCATCAATTTTACCCTTCTTAAAAATGGGTGTGATGTTGCCTTTTTTCCGGTCACCAGGGACTTCACCTGATTGCCATGACCTTTCAAATATCATTAAGAGTGGCTTGGTGACTACATCAGCTAATTCCCTCAGGACTATACGATGCATCTCATCGGGACCCATAGACTTGCGGATGTGGACTCACAGACTGGTGCCCTAGTACACTAAGACATGCATCTGACCGTCTTTTGGCTGAGCACTGCTAGGAGAGTTAATGGGAGGGCAATGGGAGTAGCCTGTAAGGATGGAAAGCTGTCTGGACTGCAAGACTAAACCCATCATGTAAGATGAAAAGAAAGGATGGATCCATCTTGCAAGAGAGTGTGGGAGGGTAAATACTGGAACCAAGAAATAACAGTGACAGCAAGCATCTTCCTTAGCACTCTCATTTAGCCACGACCAATCCTAGATTGCAAAATAATACATTTGGGCTACTCTTGAAGAATCACAGATCTCTGGACTCCAGAAGCCCTGAAAGTTTTAAAATGGACAACAGATGGAAAGAACAGACTACTACAGTGGGACAGTCCAGCATACAACTCCTGACTTGAAAGGAACCTGGTTCAAAACTTTGCCACTGAAGAGCTACCCTGTGCCAGAGGCCATATGTATTTAGATTAATCATTCTTGAAAGATTAAGAATCCACACTGTGGTATTTAGTTTTGAAAAGGGCATCTACATAACAGAGAGGAATATTTTTAAAAGGAACAAACCAGATGGTGTAATGCTAAGAGATAACATGTGACTGAAGCTACAATACATGAAACTCAGAGAAAATGCACAATACCTACCAAAGAAGCAGACCACTTTTTTTTCTCCCCTCTCCCTCCCTCTTCCTCTCAAAAGGTTAAATTAAAAAATAATTAAAATGGCATCCACCAGAGAAATGAAGTCCCATCCAAATAATGAAAAATCAGAACTGCTCTAACAAAACAAGAGACTGCATTACAATTTCTTAAAGGTTCTAGGATTAAAATAAAAAAAAAAAGTATTCAAAAACATGAGTAGTAGTAAGAGGACTAAGAAAATAAACCCATAGGATAAAATTTACATGACTCTCTTCACATCTGCATGAGCAAAGAACAGCTCTCATAGGAATTATTTTCAGCTGGGAAGGTACCAAGCAATGCTGTCCACAATTAAGTGGGTAGACATTAGTTACCAGGGTAGACTATAATTACCTTAGACTCACAGAGGCAATTATCAAAACAGTATCTGTGATATAGAACTATCCATTCATACGATACTTTGACAGCTGTTTGAGCAAAGTGATGTTTGTGGAAGGAAGATATGAAGGTGGTAAGGAGAATAAGAGGAAGAGAACAATAGTAAAAAAAAAAATTCAATATGAACCTGGAGAATTTCAGATCTGTAAACTTAATGCCTAAATTAACCAAAGAAGTAGAAATTGTATTAAGAGATTCAGTAGATGTATTAACTGGTATGTTAAAATGACTACTATTCATTTGGGCCTGCACAGAAAAGCTATGTGTTACTCTTCATAGAAAGGTTACCTGTACCCATGGACAACAGCAATCTGCATGACAGACTATTCAGATTTCTTGAAGATTCTCATCACCAGAGGCTCCTAAAAATTTAACTGCCTTGGGACATGGTGAACAGCGAGGATTTCAGTATCTATCTGATTTACAAAATGAATGAAAAAGAAGGCAACAGGTGTTGCTAAGAAAAATTCCTACAACTGAGTAAATGGGCTATAAAACAATAGATTAAATTCAAATTTAATAAATGCAAAGTAACCTCCAAGACTTTGGAGTGCAACACTGCATTGGCTGAACTTCATGAGAGGCTCACTTACTAAGCTTGCCAAGGTCCCTCTGGATGGCATCCCTTCCCTCCAACAAGTCGGCCACACCACACAGCTTAACATCCAAGACAATGAAACATTACAGAATCACAGAATCATCAATAATGGAAAAGAGCTCTAAGATCATCCAGTCCAACTGTCTGCCTATCACCAACAGTTCCCCACTAAACCACCTCCAGGGTTGGTGACTCCACCACCTCCCTGGGCAGCCCATTCCAGCACCGGACCACTCTCTCAGTGAAGTATTTCCTAACATCCAACCTGAATCTCCCCTGGTGCAACTTTAGGCTATTCCCTCTCGTCCTATTGCTAGTTATACCACCTCACCACAACCTCCCTTCAGGTAGTTGCAGAAAGTGATAAAGGTCTCCTCTGAGCCTCCTCTTCTCCAGACTAAATAATCCCAGTTCCCTCAGCCCATACTTGTGCTCCAGACCCCTCACAGCTTCATTGCCCTTCTCTGGACATGCTCCAGGGCCTCAATGTCTTTTTTGTAGTGAGGGGCCCCAAACTGAACACACTACTCAAGGTGCAGCCTCACCACAACTGAGTACAGAGGGATGATTACTTCCCTGCTCCTTCTTGCTGCACTGTTTCTGATTCAAGACAGGATGCCATTGACCATCTTGGCCACCTGGGCACACTGCTGGCTCACATGCAGCTGTGCGACAAGCAATACCCCCTGGTCCGTTTCTTCAACAGTCTTCCAGACACTCTGCCCCAAGCCTGTAGTATTGCCTGGAGTTGTCACCTTATGAATTCATAGTGCACCGTAAGTTGTTGCAGTTGTCCCACAGTTGCAAAAGGAGACTGTGGAAATACAGACAGGGGGACAATAAAGATAGGAAAAAAACATACTTTAGTTCTCACGGAGGACACAGACACACTCCCCCCTTCAAAAAGAGATGCTTTTCCTCACATCATTACAAAAAGCTACTGATGGATGTCAAAAGTCAATGCGGGTCCAAAACCAGTAAGATACTTTTCTGAAAGACAAATTTATCAAGTGCTGTTAACCACAAATACTTAGGATTGCGTCTCTTAGATGCAGGTCACCAGAGGTTGGGCAAGGATCTCCAGAAGCATAGTTCCATGTCAGCCTCGTTTTTATTTTATCTGAGCACCTGCTACTGTTCTGTCAGACAAAGGAAATTCGAATGGGCAAATGTTTGGCCTGTCCTAGCATGACTTTTAAGAATCAACTTCCATCAACTTCTTTCATACACCAGTGCTTCTACATTACAGTATCTTGAAGTGTGATAGTTATTTAGCTATTATTAGTCAGTCAAATACATAAGTATACTGGAAAGGTATAGTGGCTCACGGCAGTGAAACCTATAACAATTATCAGTATTTATAGGTAATTCAGGAAAACAAAAGATGGCTGGGAAGAACATCTAATACATGAATACACATTGGTGGTTGCTCACTCCTTTGTTGTCTCTACACACGTGAACCACCGAACTGTTCTTTCAGACTAGGAAAATACATACTTTAAAACAGCTTGAGACAGTACTGGATCATTCATTAGACCACATCACACATATGATGAGATCAGTGGCAAAAAGGTGGCCTGACAGATGCATTACCTATCCGTATCTTAAAGAAATGCTAGCATAAACAGGGCTTCAGCAGCTCCTATTCTTACAGTCTTGTTAGCAGCTAAGAGCCTGTGAGGAGTATAAGCATCTTGGCTCTCCTCCACTTCCTCCAAATGATGACAAAGAGCTGCACACAACCTGCAAGTAAGGGAAAGCTGCATATTTATTTATTTATCTCACTTCTTTAAAGTCAGGGATTCAGACATCTGAAGCATGTCTTTTCACCTTAATTCAAACCAATTTCTGTCAAAAAAGATCACTTAAACCTTTATCGAAGTCCTCATTATACTTAAAACCGATTTTAAAAAGAAGGCACTTCACAAGCTCTTGAATGAAATGATTACACAGAAATTGTTATTACACTGTACATTAGATCAGAAAGTAATTGTGTATATATTCTTTTTTCCTATGAATTACTACATGTTAGGTAATTCCATACTCAGCAAACCAATAAGGAATAGTTATTTTCTTTAGAAGAGTTCATGTGGAAAATATCAGCACCTGTAGGTAACACATAAGGCAGAGAACTTTGATCTTTCGCACCATAAAATATTGAGACTTGTTATTCCATGCAGGAAATGTTTACCGTAGTCATTTTTCACTGATGTCTAAGGAACCAGTTATCCAATATCACACAATTTTTTCCTTAAGAGGAAAAGGTAGGAGGGTGAAAATATTCTGCTTTTACACCTCTGGCGATGTCCTGATAAGCCCTCCAATGACTGAGATTCATTCATCTTCCAATACTCATTTCACTTGATTCTAGCAATGCACAGGCAGTAAAACAGATTTTAAGTTTGTATTCTTTATTTGACAGAATGCCTGCAAGCAGAGTTCTGCTTAACTATTTAAGCAAATGGTCCTTTTGCTATATATAAAAAGGAAACTCCCTTCAAGTCTTCTTGCATTTCAATAACTAAAGTTCACTGTTAAGTAGATATTACTATTGTATATTGCTACTTTTTGTTCGACAGTGAGGTAAAAAAAAATAAACTAAAACTTAAAATTAGTGGAGCTATAAAAAAACGGGTAGTTTCTAAGAATATTTCCAGTGTCTCATTTATTTTCCAATGTCTAACTTACATTGTTTTTCCACATGAAAATACATGAGAACTACAGTTGTCCAAATGTGTCATGTTGATTTTTCTTCTGCTAGCTAGACCATACAGTGGTCCCAGCCCCTATAATGGATACAGAACTAGCTCTGAGAAAATTATCACAATATACATGCATGTCTACAAGCACGTGCAGCATAAGCATATGCTTCACATATATGTAAACACATATAAGTGAAGTATCATCCCTCTGTAAATCCTTTCCCATCTCACTTGAGTCAGAAGACATGAGATTATTCACATTCCTGCATACTGAAGATCCTTCAAGGATACAAGGGCATAGTGCAAGGGCTGCTCCGAAAATAACACCTGTCATTTTATGATACTGGTGAACAACGTCAGAGGTGGATGTAGATGGTATGGCAGTAGAGGTTGAACCTTCCCGCCAACATTCTGTTACATGTTGTTGCTGTGTGACAGATGGCAGCACAGGGGCAGTCTGACAAAATAGCATCTGAAATGGAAATGCGTATGAAGCAAAGGCGTGCCACTGAATTCTTCCATGTAGAAAAAATGGCATCCATTGACATTCACTGACAATTGCCGAACATTTATGGAGCGGATGTAAGTACAGTGAGGGGTAAGTGGTGCATTTCAGCAGTGGTGACAGCGACATGAAAGACAAACCATGTTCTAGACAGCCATGCACAGCTGTCACACTACAAAATGAAGAGTGTGTCAGTCAGCTCATCCACTCATATCAGCTAATGGTGATGACAATGTTGAAAATTCATGTTTTGTAGCTGAGAATTTGCTCTATCAGTGTTATACTGCTCTTCGTATTGTGCCCCTGGTAAGAAATAGGAGGCGTTACTTTCAGAGTTATCTAATTTTCTTTTGCACTGCCCAATAATCATGGAGGCTCCTGAAAAATCAGATTCCTTATGAAGCACCTGGTATTGAACCTGTCAGCTCTTGTTTCTTAATGGTGTCTTGTCAAAGATTTTATTCTTGCTTTTTCAGAATATTTAACTTGGGCATTAAGTCCACTTAGGCATCAAGAAATGACTTTTACTCTGTTTTTGTATGGTAAAGGCTGTTCCTCTGTCTTGAAGAGTTCAGGTAGGAACAACTACTAAGGCATGCAAAGTCAAAAAGAAACTTCTTGCAGTGTTTAATTAGAGTTGAGTCATGCTTTGGTCCTGTACTTGACGTGTATGTGTTCCTTTACTTGTCACCTACTAAGTGCTGAAAGACTTTCTGTGAACTGTGACCTCATAAATCCTTTCTCAGTTTCTGAAATGATTTAATTTTTACAGACACTCTGGAAACAATAATAGAGGAATACAAGTCAAATGTTTTTATAAAGTAAATATAAGCAATGGCTGTGAATATCTCTAGTAGGTGAGAATCTTAAGAATTAAATCATTAAGTACTGCTCTTTTGATGCAGACCGACTTTTATGTCTGCCATGTCATTCTGCAGGAAGCCACAGACTATGGGCCAGATTACACATTTCCACCCTTAACCTTTTGAAGGACTATGCTGGTTTAGAAATTCTGGAGACTTACAGGGAAGTCAGTTGTATAAGCAGCTTATGTCATTCGACAGAGTGAGATCTGCTTAAAGAAGGAGGACAGTCTTTATGTGTAAGAAGCTAAACTTCGATAACTGGTTTGCAAGAGAATACAGTAGCATCATTAACAATATAAAAGCATCCATTTTCTTTTACAGACCAACAGAATCACGCTCTACTTTTAAAGCAGTCCTCAAGTTAAGAACATACTTAAAATTGCATCAAGCTATGGTATAAAAACGTTCAGCTCACACCAGATGACTGACTGCACACCTGTAAGTTTATAACAAGAGTGATTTGGCTCTAGCCTGAGAGATAATAATGGCTGCTATGGACCACTGCTGGCAGTTCCTATAAAAATAATACTACAAGCTATTAAATACTGTAATTCATTAGATTACGCTGTAGCTTTTCCAAAAAAGGAGATGAAACAATCTGACTTCATCAGAAGCACTCAGTAATCTCAGAGGGGAAAAATACAGCCCAGACACGAAAGGAGTTCACAAATCACCATCAATTTAAAAAAATAAAAAAGAAAAAAAGAAAAAAAATATTTCAGAAGTAATACTGATTTACATTTTGCAATTGCATGCTTAGAAAAAGAACACTAGAAAAACGCTGTAGCAAAATGAAACAGCAGCAAAAAGTCCAGGAGAAAAAAAATGCTTACAAAGCAATTTTTATTTTTTTCTTAATCTTCGCTTTAACTATTTGACGTTACAATACTCCAGCCCTTTTTTAATTCTAGATTTAATGTGTAAAAACGACTTGTGTTTCTCTGGAAAATAAGCAGGAATGCTGCAATGGCATACTTTCAGAGTTCATTTGAAAATGAAATTATCCATTTTTTTTGCCAATGCCCTGAGAAAGAGGCCAGAGGCATCGTGCAGTGCTGGATAGTCTCTAACCCACAGAATGCATCCATGAATTCAAAATCTGTCTCCCAGCTTAGGTCTCTGTGCATGTAACACAAACACTGAAGAGCTGCTCCTGTGTCCAGCACAGTCACGTTGTCTCTAGAAATACAAAGGCAACTGCAGTAAGCTGGCCTCAGCAGCACAAAATGAGGGACATTAGCAGTATAATCCAAACCAAAATATTCAAGAGAAGTATTAAATACACCCATTAGGAAGACTTTTAGTTTGGTTAATATTCATGTATCACAGATCGGGTCAATTTGCTAGCTGTCTGCAGATGTCTAGCTTTTAAAAGTAGGGAACTAAATGCTTTTAGAGCATCACCAAAAAGAAATATCACAAAAAAAAAAAAAAAAAAATCACAAAATCCATTCATTCACAATTAAGTTTCCTTCCTAACCAGGCCTGTTCTAGTGGTTGGCAGCTCTGCCCACGACAAGGAGCTGGAGCTTGATGATTTTTAAGGTCCCTTCCAACCTAAGCCATTCTATGATTCTATCACAGAAAAAAAAAGAAAAAAAAAATGGCACAGAAACACATATTCTTCCTAGTATAGCCATACAGCATCATTAGTGCCAGGTCACAATACAGGAGTTAAATGTCCGATTGAGAGATTTCATTTTTATGTTTGTTTTAAATACAGAAAGCTCGTAACCCTCTGCATAGCACAAGTAGTGAGGGACAGCCTATGTCAGAGACCATTTTACAAAACCCCCCGTAAGGCGCTGAAATGGTCAAATCCCACATCTGAAATCGCATGTCAAAATAGGCTTCGGCTCACAAAAAAACAAGTTACTGCAGCTGGTGCCCAGTCATGTGATATTCACAGATTCCATGACTATAAAGCAAGAATTGTGCTGCACAAACACTGTTAAAATGCTGGCGTAGGTGTATTATGCACATGCTTTTGTGACTGGTTCAGCAATGCTGGATGGAGTTCGTTTCACTCGCGCAGAGATGCTGCATGCTCTAGGCTCATTGTGCTGCTTCTCCCCCTCACCCTCCCTCCTTCCCCATCTCCCTCCGCATGCGCGTGTGCTCACACCCTCACGTGCTCCTCATTAAGAAATCACTACGCTAAGTACAATGGGCTACAAAGAATTAGAAAAATAGCAGATGGGCTCTTCAGCTGGGCAACATGCATGCAAAATATCACTTCACAAAAAACATGAATAATGTTTTTTACAAGTTCTTACGGTCACGCCTAGAGTCCCTCTGTTTGCTACAGTTCAGAATTTTCTCTCCCCCTGAGAAATTCGTATCACTTACAGAATTAAGGAAAGCAGTAATTATTCCAATACACACGTTTCTTGTTACAAAAGATGAGATATAAAACCCGGTGACTGCAGTATGTGCACAATCCCACTTGCGCTTCTGCACATCCCCTGGGCAGCTGCAGTATCAGCACTGCTGAAATCATTGGTTACATTACAACAGCTCCAGCACACTGCTGGCTAGAACAAGGGCACTCTGCCGCACACGAGAACTCGAGGATTATAACTCCGCTGCGCATGTGACAGACATACGTTTGAGGAAGGTCTAAAAAAACTACACAGTTTAATTAGAACATGAATTAACAGAGAAGCAGAGCTGTTCAAATGGGAAAACAACTTCTGAGGGCTTCTGTTCACGTACTGCATTCTGCAAAGGCACAAAACAGTCAAGTCCAATTTGCAGTGCTACTGTGTTCCAGTAGCACACCGTCTTTGCCAAATACAATACTGGACGGCTTCTGGGAAATCTCAAGCATTTCCCCCCCCGCCAAAAAACCTGTTACTGATAAATACGAAACATAAAAATCCGAATTGTTTCATGCACACTAATAAGAATCATCTGACTCTGAACTGTAATGTACTCAACACTTGACAGTTTCTTCAAGCTCACTCGAGGGAGCCCCCAAAACATCAGTTCCAAGATTAATTATATAACGCACGTAGGAAAGATGTGGGAAACAAAGGTAAAAAGGTATTGTAAAAGCTCTGAACACATCACAGCAACATCCAACCTTCCAGTTTGGGTCAGGAAAATATCAGATCAGAGGAGTTGTCACAAGAAATGCTTTTAAGCCAGAAATCAAGGAACACTTACCTTACAGAGTTGTTCTTTTCATCCAGATGGTTAATTTTAGAGAAAATATGCTCCCCATCTTCCTTTAAATCTTCTGCTTGCCTCCTTACTTCAACTGGGACTTCCTAAAAGTGGTTTATAGCATAAGTAAGACAGCAAGTCATCATGTTACAGACTCCTGAAAAATCTGTCATTATAGAACCTCTTATTTGTGGCTTTGCTCTGTTTGAATATACATGAAGTCAACAGCATAGCATGCCTCGAGCTTGTTTGGTTTTACGTGGAGCAGTGTGCTATGTGACCTCTTACACAGCGCTACAGACCTGGCTGTACTCGAGTTTCTAGCTTAGTTTGCTGAACTACTGAAGGGTTTAACATTTATAAACCTCTGCAACTTCCACTTAGCAAAGACAAAAAGGCAGCAAAGAACTGACAGAAGATTTGCTTACATCTTAGAACAGGCAAGTACGCACCGGCTTTTGAATCCCCGAGTGCGTACTTTAGTTTCTCAGTACAACATACAGCATTGCTGTTCCAGAAGTGTATTATCTCACTATCTTCAAACAACCGCACCCAAAGTATAGCTTTGCATTACAAACACCAAACCTACAGGAAATTTAATTGCACATTAGCCCTGAAATCATCTGAATCGTATATGCAAAACAACACCTTTATTTACTTCAGTCTGTTGTAAGCATCTTTCAATGTACTTATTGCCACGCTTTCCAGATGCCTAAACAGGTGTCTGCATTTTGCCCCAGGAGGCCTATACTGAACTTAAAGGCACTGACTAATAAACCAGAAATGCATACATGGAATAGATTATATGATGATTTTCTGCTGGGTAGGCAATTATTTAATAATTTAGTTAATTTAATTTTCAAAATAACTTCCATTTGAGTATTTCCAGGGCTGGAATCTCAACTCTTGTAAATTATCTGCATAGTTAAGTCTGCCTGCAAAGTTCAAAAATAACTTTTGCAAAACCTGAAGAAAAAAATACATAAAAGGATTCCACAGCTTTAGAAACCAACGTATTTTCTAAGCTATTCTCATTCTACACACACGTGCTATGTATGTATATATGCATGCAATGTTTTCAACGAGAGAAAAAAAGGAAAGCATAGCATGCCTCCCTTTTTTCTTGCAGAAGGTAAAGTTCAACCCAGGTTGTACACACTTCAACTCAAGATATATCAGACAATCTTGTAGCAGCTTTCAACAACATATTTTAAGCACAAAACTGAAGAGACTAGGTTTCTCTGTTTACTTCTCTTGCCACCTGCCAGCCATTCCCTGGCCCTGCTCTGTTAAAAATTAACTTAATATTTACTTGCAAGTTGAACAGATATTTGGCATCTCTCTGCAGAATACATTTATAGTTCTTAAATCAAGCAAGCTGACAAAAAAACACTGAGTTTCATTTCTTTTTTCCTGTAGTGTAGCTTTAACATTAACAGATACATTTTTTTTAGATCTCTAAACTTTAGCAGGCTGAAGTCCTGTCCTATGTAGATTCTCCACAAAGCAAGTTTAGAAGAAAAGAGAAAATGCATAGAAAATGATCAGACCATCAATAAAAGTGGAAAAAAGTAGGTATTATATTAAATTATTTCCCCTTGGAATATTTTTCCTCATAGATCCAGAAAACTGCTTTAAGAACAAAGATGGGGAAGGGGGGAAGCAGCCACAATAATGAAGTGCTCCAACTGCAAGATTGCTTTGATCCTCTTATATCTCTACTGTAAAATAGAGGACCTTATCCAATCAACCAGTTTTTTTCTTCCAGTTGGCTACAATATACAAGAAATTATTTTATCCAATTGCTCTTTGCCACACGATCTTTGATCTCACGAGAGCTACGTGTAACATTTATTCTATTACAGTGGAAAGGCTAACATCGCATTACCTGCACTCCTAAACTGGAAATTTTCACAAAAATTATCTTGCTCTCTCTCCCCTCTCACCTCCCTGTGCCTCTCATAGGCAATAAAAAGATAATACAAAAGCTGCTTATACCTGTTTGTAGAAATCAGTTGAAGGGGATGATCTAGACCTCTCATGGGTATACTGAGGTTTCTCATGCTGTTCATGGCCGACATCAAGGATGTTATCCGCTGAATGGTACCTTCCTGAACTCCTTGTCTCGATGGGCTTCCGTTGCTCTTTCCATGATGCTTGATACTCTGCAAAGGTTCCCAGACGCTGCGGCTGTTCAGATTTCACAGTCCTATCGGCAGCCTTACTACTGCTGCCGTGGTGGAAGCTACCTTTTGGAGCATGTGCAGTTTCAAGTCCAACAGAGGCTGCCCAACCTCTTCTCTCATGCCACGACTCGTCTCCCTCCTGCCCGCCGTAAGCTTTCCTGTCTGCCCTCTCAGGCAGTCCCTCAGCTAGGCTGTGGGGAGTCGGTTTCTGTGCGGGCTTTCTACATGCAGGCTTACTTGTTTCTTCAAAAAATTTCCACCTGTCAGCAAATGAGCCCAAGGCTTCTTCAGATGTTTCTGGATGGCAGTGGGCATGACACTCATCCTCTGACATCCCCACTTCATTCATCTTCTCTGGTTCAGAGTAAGACTTCAGTTTTTGTTCTGTTGTGAACCTCTTCCTGGCTCCAATGCGAGAAACGTGATGAGTGCCACTCCCTGTAGGGTTCGGTTTAGCTTGAGTAGCCTCGAGGAATCCAGACACATCTTCAGAAACCAAAGCCAATAATGAAGAGTTGTAACTACCAGCTTTCCGTTCTGGTGACCTGGGGGGATATTCAGCAGGGCTGGGCTCCAAGTCCCGCCGCTTGAAGGAAGTTGCCCGCAGAACTCTGGCCTGTGCTTCCTTCAGGTGATCTTTGTAGGTGCTAGTAAAGTTCGTATCTGGGGAGGCGTCCACATTTTCTGCTGCATCTGGCTTCCCGTTCTCGCTGCCCTCCTCCGTCTCAGATGACCCTATTAAAGTAGCCGTGCTTCTACTTTTCTGCAGCTTTGCCCTTCTCATTTGGATCTCATTTCTCAGGGTTGTTGCAAAACGGTCGCTCCTTCGTGCCTGTTTAGACAAGTGATTGTCAAATGGGGGCTGACGCTCTGTTACAGCTTCTGGGCTGCCGTCAGAGTGTTTTTTGCCTTCCTGAGCCAAAGAGTGCAACATTGGGGTCCTCTGAGGAGAGATCTTGCTACTCTCATCTTTTCCCCACCTGAAGTCTTTCTGAGCAGGCCTGTTTTCAGCAGTAAGGGCACAGCCCTTTCCATACTCCTGTTGACAGTACCTCGTTTCACTTTCCTCAAAGCCGCTCTCATAGCTTTTCTTTTGCCCAGACTTTTCAGCATGATTCGTTTTTTTAACCTCTTCTGCCACAGCAAACCTAACATCCCCCTCTCTGTCCAATGTGTAATGACTACTGTTCTCACACCCTTCCAGAGAAGATTCAACAGACTGTTGAGGTAGATAGCATTTTGGTTTTTGGACCACTGTGACAACTGCAGGATTTTCATACGGTCCAAGAGAAACATCAGCCCCCGCTGCAGATTTCCAGTTGTCATCCTTGAGCTGCAGTGGCTTTGAACTTCCCTGAGCAGGCTGTTTTGCTGTCACGCAATAATAGCGACTCTGTCCAGTGTTGTCCGCCTTCTGTTCAGCAGCACTGTTTGAAGAAGAGCAAGTGTTGAACAGCCTGGTGTGGTTTAGATTGTATCCATGAAAATGATCAGTAGGCAACTCTTGAATACCACCGTAGGAGAGAAAAGATTGCTGATCTTTAGGCGCAGCTAACATTCTTGTGTTGTGAAAAAAAGTGCTTTCATCACTGTACTGGTGCTGGTGGTGGTAATTGTAAGCAGGCTGTGCAAACCGAACGTCAGTGCTGGACAAGGATGACTGCAGCTTGCTCACAGTTCCTGCATTACTATTGTACCTTTCACCAGCTCCAGAAAAAGCATGTTCCGAACTGAGATCTGATTTATAATTTGAGCCACTGACCTTCCTGTCACAGGCTCTGGAAGGCCGCCGTTGCTGTTCCACAGTTTCTGAGTTCCAGTCATTCCTGGTCTGAGATCGGTTCAGGGCTGTAAAGTGCTGTGTGCTGCCACTCTCTGAGTATGCAGGGCCCTGGGCTTTCTCATGGCCTTTGGTAGCAGCAAAGCTGTCACTACGGAGAGGCGGAGGTGGTGGGGGAGGAGAGGAAGACTTCCTTTTATCTGGAACATACCAGACGGGCCCAAAGCTGGATCTTCCAGAGCCAGCGAGCTTGACATCAGGGTGTTCCTCTATTCTGGGACTTCTGTTATTCTCGTACTGGATGGGAGCCGGCAAATATCCAGGTTTGTCCTCTATCCCGCTGTAATCATTCAAAAACTGTCCAGACTTATTTCCATGTTTAGATGTCTCCCAGTGGCCTACTTTATACAGCATATTCTCTGTTGAAGAAGTGTCTGCATTGGATAGAGTGTGGTCAGGGGTGCTAGAACTTGTGGAGAAAGACCCGTAGGCTGAATCCCGCTTATTTTGGCTCCCTAGATGGTCAATGCTACTATTAGACCTTGCAGAAGAAAGTCTTCCATACTGGGCTACTTGTGGAGTTTGGTCCCAGCTGTCCATACTGCCCAAAGAGCTGAACTGGTCAGACGCACGATGGAGACTTGACTGATCCCATGAGTTTGACAGGTCATGAGAAGAACAGCTGTGGTAGGAAACAAACAAAAAAAGCCCCAGTATAAATACAATAGTAAAAAAATTCCATGATGCAATTACAAATATTTGATCACTGATTTTATTAATACTGGTGAAATCCATCTATATAGCAGTTACTTTGGACAGTCTAATAAAACTGAGAGTACAGACACAAAGTCAGGGCTTTAATTTTACATTCTGCCACCAATCCAAAACTTGAAACCTCAAAAACTAACTGACGGCTCCTTTCTACTTATACCACTAAGTAATATTTACCTCCTTCAAAGGTCTCCTTTCCCTATGCAAACTGATGATTTTGCTGACTTTTGGACAAATTCAGTTTCAACTTCATTAGCTCTCTTTTTCTCAGGACAAACATCAACTTATTTTGCAGCTTATTTTCCAAGCACCTTGATACTTCCAACTACTAACCTTGTGCACTTCCCTGTTCACCTTCAATAAACTCACTCTAAACACAAAGTTAATCCTTTGTCTTGATTATCCAAACCCGCCCATTCATACAGTATTTTCATTTCAAAATGAAGGTTTACTAAAAACATTTGCCTCAAATTCCACCATTTCAGTTCTGAGCCTCCACATGAACCTTGCCAATGTGCTTTCAAACCTCTCTCAGTCTGATGTTCTTACAAAAAAGTCATTCAATTCCATCCAGTTACACACCATTGTCAGGAATCTCAAGCAATTTAATTTCTGCTTGGATAAAACTAAACCTACGACCTTTCTTCAAAAATCCTTATCATCACCTCTGTCACTCCTTTTTGTACAGAAGTGCCATCTTTGACATTGTACTTTCTCTGTCGCATTTGTCTAGGTACTATTTCAAAACCTTGCTGCTTGTGTTCTCTTCCTCACTGCAATCAGCTTTGTTTTGTTTCTTTCAACTTCTTGTCATTATTATTTTTCATAGCACCCACCTCCTGTCAATCCAACACACTGATGCTGAGACGACCGTCTTTCCAATTGTTCAGACAGGAAGATGTGAGAATTTCACTGCCAGCCCCCCTGATTTATATATCAATTCAAATTCCTGTCTTTGCATGCAAAGCCCCTTGGTAGAAATCCCAGAGCTGTTCCAATTCCCTGTAGCTATAATTATATGCAGCATCTATCAAATCTTGCGAACCAAAGGAAGCATCTATTCAATCCTGTGCAGTAAAGAAATTTGTGAACACTACTACTGAAATAAGATTAGTCCACATAAAAAAAGTACAAAGAGTGATACAGGTCTTTTTTCTTTGTCTGCCAAAAATACTGCAAAAAGACAACTAAACAGTTCTTTGGGATTCAGTTTTAACATAGGAATTACAGGGTTTTTATATTGCTATAGCTTTGGAATTTTTTTTACACAACATGATCAAAAACAACGTACAGGAAGTAAGGGAAGGCATACTTTGCATTTATTTTCTAAAAGCAAGTTTTTGACAAGGTGACCCAGCAGTGACCTCATCTGGTATTTTTATTTGTTCTTTCATTCTTTCATTTTCAGCATTTCAAAGCATTTCACTAGATACTTAAGAAGGTCTTAATTTATCTCTTAAGTGGATACTATAGCTCATGCAAAAAGTGTCTCAGTCATTAGGATCTCTGTTGTGAATGAAGAATTTAAGCTAGATATAGTTATGAATTGCTGTGGTTTTGAATTGCAGCTTTCTTCCCCCTTTTCAGCACTAGGATGACACATGGCACTGACTGAAATAAAGATGACACTTCTGCCTCTATTTCCCGTTTACAGACCTGCTGGTATCAGATGTGAAGCAGAGATAATCAGTGTAAGAGCTCAGAGGTCTGCTAGAAAACACTTAATGGAAACCTAATAAATGCAATAAAAACTTCACAGAAAGGACAGCAAAGTTTCTAATGACGTGTTATTGTGAAGCACAGCCTTCCATGGTCCTTACTTGAGAGGTAATCCTCCCACACGCTCTGGCAGAAGGCAGGCCAAGAGCCATTTCTAGTGGCATTCCAGACTATCCTCTCAATTTCTTTTTTTTTTTTTTCAGTGGATTCACAGAAGTATCTATTGAAGACTGGGAAATAATCTACAAATTTTTCTTTTTTGTCCACTTTGGCCAACAAGCCCATCTCAAACCAGAGGATGAGTTTCTGCTTCTGGGTCCTCCCAGAAATGATATCATCTCAGTGAATCAGGCAAAGTTCAGGCCACATGGACTTACAGATCAGGCATACATGACCCTAATTTTCCTCAAAATCTCAGTTTAAGCAGCCTTCTCAAAGCTTACTAGCCTTACACTCACACTTTTAAGGCCATAACATAGTAAAAAAGATAACTGGTTTCAGCAACACACCTAGGCAGAATGAAAAAAAAGTAATTATATGTTCCTCTTTTATAGCATATCCTAAGGGAAGAAAATGTGGGGTCTAAACTCTTAGCAACTTGAGACACCCAGAAAAATGCTGTCAGCCATAGTCTAGGGTGGGCTAGGAAAAAAGTCTGCATCCACTTTGTGAAGGCATTTCTTAGTGGGAAATTAAGGCACTGAAGCCTTACAAGATCTGAGTCACTAGCCCTGCCATTGAAGTGTTTGAAGCTCCCACACTTCAGAGGGCTCCAGAACTACGCCCTCTCCTATTTACACAAGTCTCTTTTGCTCTTTTCTTCTCTAGCTTCATGCACCTTATCAAAGGTCCGAGTTCAGTGAGCAGGCCAAAAAAGAAAGAAACAAACCAAAACCAAAAAACCCATGCCTTAATCTAGCATCTACCTAGGTAGCAATGACAATTTTCAGAGGATTGTTTGGATTAGCTGCCCCTTCCCTTCTCTCAAATCCAGATATATTCTGCTTGGAAAAGAACAGGCATCTGTCCTCTTGGTTGAGCTCTCCATGATTTACAGGTGATTTAGTTCTCACATTCACAGAGAGAACCAGGGTATTACATTCTGAACAGATTTTAGGCTGTGAAGATCAGTCTCAGATGCTTAGCTCAAGGAAGCATAAGAATCTCCAGAAGTAGCACCAGAATGGATCTGCATCCTCTGGCTAGAAATAGCCCCTCCTCAGGCTATCTGTATTACTTTCTCACATACTGCTCCTTTAAGCTACTGAATACTGTGAATCACATTCACCTCGGTGCCTCTCTTTTTCTTTCATTCTTTTTTGTTCAGACTGGCAAGTCCAAGGAAACCCACTTTGCAGCTGGGATTCTCAAAATATCCAAATCCTTTAGCTGGCACTCTGGGACTGCTAGAATTCCAGGAGCCACCACATGAATTCAGCTCAGTCATAGAAATGGTCTTGGACACCAGGTGTGACAAATCTCCAAAGTAAATCATCTTTCAACAGCCAGGCTTTCAAGTGGGCAGCACAGGTGATTGATGGGTTCAGAAACAGCAACACCCTGGAAATCCTGATATTAAGACTGTAATGAAGCCTCTAACTCTTCTAGTAGCATCTGAGAGAGCAGAATTTGCCCTTTTTATTAAAAGTCATGTCTATCAGGAGTTGCTGATATTTTTCATATGTAGGAGGAAGGAATTGCAGCAGTCCCCTCCCCTTTTCCTTTAGGCTGAAACATGCTGAAAACCGCACGCAAACCAAATTAAAAACAAATAGATACTTTAAATTTTGCCAACTGCTATCAAATCACACTTTCAGAGGTGTGTCTCGTAGTATGTTACTTTCACAAGGTACAAGGACAACCATAAAGAAACACAGGAAGCATGTATCAATGTACATCTCAGTCAAAAGATTCAGTAGGCTGAAAGTAGAAATATTCTTAAGTTAGCACTGCAACTCAGAACTCTAAGGATTTTGGGAATTTCTAAATTTTGTTCCTTGTACAAGAAATCTTACTAACTACAAATCTATAACTCTAATTCAGCTTATTTACAGAAACCTTAAATACAAACTCTACAGATAAACGTAAAACAGAAGCACTTATAATCAAGGATTGGAGAAATACATAATGTGCTAAAAATTCTGCTAATGAAGAGTTATGAAATGCATTTTGAAAACTATTTCTTTCTAAATGTTAACTTTCACATTTTATGCAATGGCAGATAGCGAGTTATTTTTAAAACATCATCAGGGAACTTCAAAAGAAATTAAACAATGTAAAAAAGATTTTAATAATGGCATAAAATAAAATCTTAAATTATGAATTTCTTCCATTCTGTTTTAAAGAGAATATACAATTAATAAGCAGAGAAAACACAAGTCTATTTTCCAAACTGAGATTGTAAGACTGATTTTTCTTTAATGCCCAGCATAACTATGGCTCAACTGTGAACAGACTGAAGAAGAAAACAACAAAACAAACAAACAAAAAGCCTTGTGAAAATACTGAAGAATGTTACCTACAAGCAGAAATCACACAAGAAACTGCAACCATATGCAAGCAGGCAGTATTTCAAATTTCACAACTAGAACTGCCCAAGTGCCAGCCTTTCTTCCATAGTGTTGAATGAGACCTAACAAATATTAAGGCGCTTTAAACAATAGCCGCAACAACTTTCAGTGTTTCTCCACAAGCAAGAACAGCCATAGGAAGGATCAGATTACACAAAGATAATTTAACTAATAAAACCAGTAATACTTTAAAGTCTAACAGGAAAATACTCTGTATCCTCCCTTTAGAAAAAGGTTTTCTAGTATTCCATAAAAGTATTTTTCTATTTGTCCTCCCTTTGCTATTTCATTTCAAGTACGTTAATTTTGATTGTTTCTTTTTGCTTAGAAAGGTTTAGAAAGGACTTCTTTTTGCTTAGAAAGGACTTTGCACTATGCATGGAAACGAAATGCAGAGCTACAAACACAACTTTTTTGACTGCCTTTAGAACTAGTTTCTTACCTTTCAGTCACATGCACTTATCACATATTGTTTCTGAAAATATCCATGTGTAAAGCTTCCAGGGCTCCTTCTTCAAGCATTGAGAGGACAGGAAATAATAAAGTAAAATGCAACGCTGCATTTGGGGTTTAAAAAGCACTCAACATGACCCACACTAATCATGCCTTTCCATCGGAGCTTAATGCACTTAACTTCAGCAGAGTCTCACCTTGCATGATACCGTGAGTGCCAGGAAGTGCAGGCATTGGATGAAGGAAGGTGTGACGTGGCTGTCTCAGGTTGACTTTCTGTAAACTTGGTTGCGTGCCAGGAGTGAGGCCTGCAGGCTAGGTCATTTCTTCTGAAAAGAGAGAGGAAGTGTATGAGTGTACGAGTTTAATGCAAACAGTTCAGCAAGGTGACATGAAGCAATAAAATATTAAAAAAAAAACCACAAAACTATCAGGGCAATAGTCACATAGACAGCACAGAAATACAGTAACTTCAAGTGACAACGAACTAGGTGACGTTCTACATGCATGCCAGTTTTGAAAAGCTAACCAACATTCCTTTAAAATGCCTGAGGCAGTGAAATACCAATATTCTCCAAGGTTTGTGCTACCGTGGGTTTTATTGCAAGTTTTATGTTGGAGGAGAGGCTTTTTTGTCTTTTTTTTTGAGTGGCCAAAACAGGCAAACACAAATTTTGGAGTACCTGAAACACATACAGAGCCTTAACACCTCAAGCTAATAATGAGCTTCAACGACTCTTTCAGAACATGACAACAGTATAGTAGGGCCTCAGTAAGGTTTTTCTATAGCTATGTGCTTACGGAAGATGGGAAGAAGGATTAATGACGTTGCTTCATACAGGTTAGTAAGAGTGACATAACTAATAATTCCAACAGTAAGCTCTCAGGGCATGTATTCCAAACCTTTCTGCAAAGCTGTTCTAAGCCCCTCTGCTCCTTTCCTCTGGTCAGGAACTAATATTAAGAGCTTTCATTTCCTTCTCCAAGGGCTTTGTAATGCCTCTCAACACTCCTGAAAGAAGCATTTTCCTTCCCCAGTGTTATATAAGCCTTCTGGATGGGATTCACTTATTTCTGTCTCAGCAAACGCATGCACAGCACAGGCCATTTGTCTAGACTCTCTCAATAGCCTTGGGTATAAAACAGAAACCTCCTGAAGATAATTCATTCTGTCTTTCCCTTTGGATCTTCCTGGGAAAACTGTAAGCTAAAATTTAGATCAGACTTAAGACAAGACAAATCCCATCCTTCGAAGTCACAGTCTGAACCAAAAGCTTATAGGACCTCAACTCTCAAGGGTTTTTTTTCAATGTACTTATGTATTTCACTTATGTAATTTTGGTTTTTTAAACAGTAATTTATCTAAGTTACAAAATCATTCACAAAGCACAGAAAGTGTTCCCAACTTTCAATTTACACTCTAAAGGCAGTTCTACATTTTTTTATTCATCTCTCTTTTTCAAATGTGGGTTATCAGACAGCCACTAGAAAACAAAACCAAAGCTCATTATAAGCCCAGTATCTTCAAAACAGATCCAGTTTGACCACATGGCTTTTTGGAGTACATTCAGGAACATCTGATGAATTCAATGATGAATTGCCTTTCCAAACTCTGCATGCATGGTTATAAAAGGAGAATAATAATTCTACAGGGAAGCTTGTAATTTCACTAAGAAGTGTGGCATCATTACTGTCACTAAAAAAAGAAGTAATTGTTTCCGTAAACAAAAGCCTACTCTTCCACACATGACAAAAGAGAAAACAGCTGAGCAGAGTGTCAGTACGTTCCTCCTTGATAGGATATGAAACTAAGAGAGGGAATGGAGAAGACAAAACATTCCCTGTGAAAACAAGTGAAGATTCTTCACTTCAGCCACACAGTGCTCAGCTCCAGACAGTCCTTACATATTCCAAGCACCCCAAGTATGTATTCAGGTATGGGGAAGAAGTATTCCATCGTTCAGCTGCACAGAGCATTGAAGGGTTTCCTTTCCACCGCTTACTCTAATGTTATCGGTATCAGCTAGGCAAACTGTAAAAGCACATTTAGGCAAGTTCAATATAACTTTCAGGCATCAATTCAGCAAAAAAGCTTGTTATGAGACAATTACTTTAGCACTGTGAACAAAGGAAACACAAGACTAGAAAACTAGCACAACACAAGCAACGTTTGGATCATGAGGAGACCACAGTTAGGGAAGGAGGACTTCTGCAGTGGTTTGCTATGGATTTGGCATACGGTAGGAGGAATTCAGTCAGTGGGAAGGAACAAAAGGGATGCACTTGTAAAGTCAGTACTGTACCTCATGGAACTTCTCAAGATCTTCATAAGATAATTTCTCGCCTCATTAACATCATTTTCAGACGGCATTTCCTGTGCTACAATATCCACCACCACTTGCATCTTCCTGAGCAGCCAAGCAAGAGGAGGAACAGACTGGACTGAGTTGTGATGTGAGGCAAGTCAAGTGGACAAGAACTATTAAGTTCTGCTTCATTTTGGTATCAGTGGACACATATAGTTTTGAGGGTATTTTTTTTTTTTTGGACATCATAATGTTTTTTTTTTGCATGAACGGTCTAAAAATACTCATGGGGTACCTGCAGGGCGGAATCAACTAGACACCTGCTTTTGATAAAGTCTGCAACATGACTAAAAACTAATTTACTAAGCATAATAAACATTGCTTTCTGTTGGACTCGCATCATTTAATTACATTTAGCATTTCCTGCACTTCAAGAAACTGCTTTTCTAACAATAAACAGAGCAATACTTGAATACAGATTCCAAACCTCAGCATAAATGGGTAGGAGAACTGGAAATAAAAGACTAAAAGCCTGAAAAACAGAATATTTTGCAGGCAACTGAAGATGCTGGAAGCAGAGCATTTATATTCTAATGTAACATCTCTGTATTGATTCTGAGTGACAGAATGAGATCATCTGAACCTACAAAGCAGAAAACCTCTAGCATAAATGGAAACATTAATAAAAGTGTTTCACTGACAGTGTCTTTCTACCAATACATTCGCAAAAACTGCTGGAAGGAAAATGCCAATAAGTAGCGAAGATATGATACAGAGGGAAAACCAATTTCTATCAGTTATAGGCAGTGTGCAAATAGTTAAGCAATAAACCAACCTTTCCTTTATTGCTCTTCAGAATAAGTCTTTTAATAGTTACTGTTTGGAAGTCATTAAAACATTCTGAATTTCACCGGGTACAGAGCTTAGTGGCTTAGATTACAGTAGCAATACTGATTCAAAATGAGGAGAACAAAGAAAAGAGAGAAAGAGAGAAAAAATAAGCTTCTTTGACCAACAATGAAAACCTAATTAAACTGAGAAGGTGTGGGAAAAATAATGAAAGTCAGAAAAGATTTGATTAAGTAAAGATTTAAAAATTCAGATAATTTTTATTTTCAATTCATAGAATCATGGAATCACCAAGGTTGGAAAAGACCTCTAAGATTATCCAGTCCAACTGTCCACCTATCACCAGTATTTCCCCACTAAACATTTCTTGAACGCCTCTAGGGATGGTGAATCCATCACCTCCCAGGACAGCCCATTCCAGTGCCTGACCACTCTTTCAGATGAGAAATTTTTCCTAACTTTCAATCTGAATCTCGCCTGGTGCAATTTGAGGCCATTCGCTCTCACCTAACGCTAGTTGTGTGGGAGAAGAGATCAACACCCACCTCGCCACAACCTCCTATTAGGTAGTAAGAGGGAGCAATAAGGTCTCCCCTGAGCCTCCTCTTCTCCAGAACTGAATAATCCCAGCTATTTCAAGCTGCTCCCCATAATACTTGTGCACCAGACCCCTCACAGCTTTGTTGCCCTTCCCTGAACGCGTTCCAGGGCCTCAATGTCTTTCTTGTACTGAGGGGCCCCAAACTGAACACAGTACTCAAAGTGTGGCCTCTCCAGTGCTGAGTACAGAGGGATGATCACTTCCTTGCTCCTGCTGGCAGCACTATTTCTGATACAAGCTAGGATGCCATCAGCTTTCCTGGCCACCTAGGCACAGTGCTGGCTTTTGTTTAGCTGAGCGTGGACCAACACGCCCAGGTCCATTTCTTCCACACAGTCTTCCAGCCACTCTGCCCTAAGCCTGCAGCATTGTGGGTCTGTTGTGGCCAAAGTGCAGGACCAGGCACTTGGTCTTGTTGAACTTCCTCCCAGTTCATTTGAGAAAGCACACAAATGCATTCATTTTTCATTTTTTCATGAAGCCTTTCTCATTGCAGAAAGGAAATCAGTCCCTCAGAATGAAGGAATCTGGCTATTATCCTCCTGGAAGTGATACAACTCAAATTCTGCTCTCCTATTTGTTTACTTTTGATTTTTCTTCTTCCTTTTATTTCCTACAGTAATCTTCCTTAGGACATGAAAATGGCATAATGTTCTTCTGCGATCCCAGAGCAAATCATATGATTGCTTTTTTTTGGATTCTGCAGGTCTGAATGCAGAATTCATTGCACTACTTCAGATCAGTAATAATCACTTGTAATTAGGCCTCCCTATGTCCAATGAAACCAAAAACAGGCATTGTATGCCAGTATATCTGAATGCAGTGCTTTATATTGTTCATCTCTATCAGCTGCACCAGGAAATAAAACCTGTCTTTACACTAAAATGCCTTTTTCTTTCATTTTAATTTCATTTTTATAGGAAGGATGAGTCAGTGGCTTCAGTCAGAATGAACTACAGCTGCAAAGAACTGATACATACTATTCAAGAGTAATTTTCTGAGTTAAAACTGTAGTAGTGATTATATTAAAGATTCTTAAAAACACATGTTATTTGGTGTTCAGCCACTTCACTCTTGTTTCTACAGAACATTTTTAGTCCTGAGGCTGCAGACTACTGCATAGCCCACGTGTTTTGATGGTGCAACTTCCCTGCAAGTTCCAGAATTGGCTTCAGCACCACTTTTTTTTTCAGATAAAATCACTACATACAGGTGCCTGACATTCAAGCACTCAGTTCAGCTGCATTGTCAAGCAAGAAGGGAGCACATCTGGAGACGCTACCAAAAGGCAGCCACTGCATGCACTGAATGGTATGGCTCACAAGGTACCCTTCGACTGTTTGACAGACAAACCAACCCAGTCGTGCCACAGCTGTTGGTCCCAGGGAAAACAAACCTCTCAGATGTTCTTAAAATTGCCAGTTACCTGCCCTATGTCAGCCACGCAAGAACTCAGTCTTAGGGATCTCAAAACTGTATGGTTGTTTTTCTGCTTTTTTTTTTTTTTTTTTTCAGTTGACAAACCTTGTGCTCCATGGATTAAAAGACTAGTAGAGCAACTTATCATGCAATTAAATGGGTACATAAGAAAACACTGCAAACCTACCAAATCACTTAATTTATGGAAAAAAACCATCAGATTTTTTAGTATTCCAAAACCTTAGAGAAAAAAACAGACACTGAAAACCACCATGAAGATACAGTTACCCACAGGGTCCTCAAATAACAAGAAGAAATAGTAATGTCACCATATTCCATAGAAAGGCTCTGAAAATTTTCATTCAACAATTCCATATTAAAGGACCTGGACACAAACAATTGAAGAACTCCTGTCAAATATACTCTGAAGCAAATGTATCACTGTCTGTCATTCATCAGCAATACAGTTAATGCAAATAAGCTTATTCCTCACTCTTCTTTCCTCTGTCATACATGCAAAGTCACTTTCTAAGCTTTTCAGTGTACCATGACTTCTCTGTCCAGGTTGATGGCTTTGTACTTCTAACACCTGGTTTCGGCTTTCCCAACAAACTTCGTCCCTGCTAAACCTGACCCACATTTGACTTCTGAATTTGTCTCCCTGCTTGCCTGCTACAGGTGATTCACTTTGCTCTCCTTCTGTAAGGCTGCCCATTGTCTATCACTCAGATTCAAATCTTGGATGTCCTAAAACCCTGCTGTCCTGAGACTAGACATCAGCAATCTCAATGTTTTTGGCTTTTTTTTTTTTCCCTAGTACTCTCTATGTCAGCATTCACATCATCAGCATAGGAAAATCTTAAATGTCCCTTCCAAAGAAGAATGGGAAGCTTAGGCTTTGTTTGGGTGAGCCATACCAGGGACTGCCTAAATCCCCTCTCAAAAGCAAAGAACAGTGCACCTTCCCAGCTAAGGCACACAGATCACACCCTCACTTATATAGAGATTGAACTAAAAATGTGCAAAATGCTTCCTCATGGTGAAAAGTATACCTGAAAAACTAACAGTAAATATCAACTTGCTATGTATTCTAAGGCAATGCCTTTTGGAACTACAGCTTTCTTCTGAGCTTCAAAAAAAAAAACAACAAAAAAACAGTACTTCTCTTTCACATGTACTCCCTGAATACAGAGAAAGCCTGAATTGAAACTTTATTTAGGACTAAATCTGTTGAAAGCATTAATATTAGGTGTTTCACAGTAACTAAATGCAAATGCTTTGAGCGCTGCTGAGATTTAAAAAGCTACTCTATTCTGCCAGCAAGATAGCATAAAAAAAATGATGTAAAAGATGACTCTCTTAACATTAAAAAAAAATAATAATCTCAATAGCAATTTTAATGTTAGATTACCAGCTCTGCACTGAGATGAATGTATAAATTCAAATTACTACTGGAAACACTCAAAATCATACTAGGGGTTTTCATTTAAAGACTGCTTTCCGCCATTAGCAGCAGCACATCACCCATCTGCTTGTTAGAGCATACTCTGCTGGAATATTAGCATTTTTTTTATTCTTTAGGGAAAATCCCCTGTGACAGATTTCATTGGAATGGGATGAATCAATGATGAAAACTTATCAGCCAGCTATATGAGAAAACTCTCCTCTGACCGCAGACAGCTGAGCCCTGCCGCACACATCCCCTTGTCTTTTGACAGCTGGATTAGCCACAGGCTGATCCCAATATCCGACACTGTGCATTCAACACACAAACTGCAGTAGGTGACCAGCTGGGAGAGCAAGCAGCTGGGAATCTCATGCAACACAGAAACCAATGAATAGGAATCAAAAATAAAGAATTTTCACTTTCACTTACTTGATGTGCTCAGCCCTCTTTAAAGTCAAAGTGATTTTGATGAGAGCAAAAAACTAAAGAAAGTCAGGCTCCGTGAATCCTTCTATCTTACCAAATACTAAGCTATTATCCTTCCTGGTTAAAACACACTGAAAACACACTATTAGTAGAAGAAGACTGCATCTTAATTAAGCAAGCTGTTAACAACTCAATAACCATGAAGTAATGAGCAAGACTTATTCAAGAGCAGCCTACCCAGCACCTGATCCATGCACTACAGAAGCTCATTGCAGGCCACTTTCATACCCTTATCTCTCACATAGGGAGGGCAGCTGTGCCACCTCTTTGCATGGAGGCAGCAGAGATGGCCCTGGCCTGCTGCCATGTGCACCCACCTCAGCCTTTGCTTCCTTTCCTCTCTCCAACCCACAGCCCTGCCCAGTGTTCTCCTGCCCAGGTTTAGTTGCAGTGAGCTGTCCCTACCCCTCCAAATGCATAGCCTGTGTCTTCATTCCGGCAGTCATACAGGCTTGTTTTGCAAATCTACTTGCAGGGTCAGATGGAAAGTTGCAATGATGGAAGATGGCACTGCAGTCACTTCACAGCTCATTAAAAATATATCTAGGAGCTGGCAAAAATTATTAGGGAGATGGTTTAGCCTAGCAGCTAGAGAACTCACCCAGCACTGCTCTTGTGGACTGAATGACTTGGGTTCCAGTCCTTGGTTCTGAATTTTCATTTATGCCTTTTTTTTAAGTTGTGCCATGGGAGGTTCAGGTTGGATATTAGGAAATACTTCTTCTCAGAAAGACCAGTGAGGCACTGGAACAGGTTGCCCAGGGAAGTGGTGGAGTCATCATCCCTGGAGATGTCCAAGAAACATGTGGATGTGGCACTGAGCGACATGGTGGGGATGGGTTGGTGGTTGGACTAGGTGATCTTGGAGGTCTTTTCCAACCTTAGTGATTCTATGACTCTATGATACTGAACATGTAGTAAATTTAGTCTATCAGTCTACTTAATTATACTAGATTGAAGACCTCAGTTAAGACTTAATTAATGGTTTATCTTTATAATGCTTTCAAAATTTATTTGGTGAAGGACAATTAGCAGGGGTGAATTCGCGTTAGGCTTCAGAGCAGAATTTTCCAACAACCCTGAAATTTCCATGCATCTGCAAGCAAAAATACCACATTATATACAAGCCAGGAATAATCAACACGGTATGGCTAAAAAACTCTAACCCACACACCATGTGTGGATGTGTGTGTGTTGACTGACTGATGTATGCACGATTAAACAAAACACAAGAAGTCCAGAATTTGCCTCTTTCACTCACAGAATGCTACGTCAGCGACAACACTTGCAATCAGAGGAGCCATGGTAGAACAAGTGAATTGATGCCATGTTTAAATGGGAAGAGAAAACGCAGCTGAAAATCAGAACAACTGGCCCAGCAGCAATCTGTCCTTACCCTTGAGAAGCTTCACTGCTATGGATTCATCAGCACGTTCCTCAGCAGCATAGCATCTAGTAAGGTAAGCAGCTTACTGGAAATGACGTTTTTTTCAGGTCACAGCAGAGACATTTAAGCCATATGTATTGTGTACACACAAGATGGACTAAGGATAACTCCATAAATTTTCAGCCAGTGGATGAGGAAGAGAGTGTGCACAAATGTACTGTCCTGCTTTAGGAATAGGAAAATAAATCTTTAGGAGGGCAAACAACCATACTACTTACAAATTTGGCAAACCTTATTTTCTCAAGAAATGAGCAAGTTGGAATGATGAAAGGAAGGGAAAGGAGGAAAATACTGTCTTGTTTTTTTTTTAAACTTCTCCTGTTTAAGATCCTTAACCTATTGTCAAGCAGTCCCTCTCTATAAGGCCGTGGCATCAAGCATATCAGTCTCCAGCAGTGCCATCTTTGCCTGCTCCTCCCCACTGCCCCATCTCCCACCAGTCCCAGAGAGAATCAGCTTCCTCCTTCCTCCTGTTCTTCTCCCCACTGTCCACAGAGGTACAGAAACCTCTGAGGTTCTTCATCTTCTGCATCCACTGCGCCTGGTCTCCAGCTCACTACCCCTTGTTTATAGAGCCTCAGAAGGAAACACACATTATAGAAGGTGGGCTGCCCACTCTAACATCTCATAACAGTGACTTGTCTACTTGTAGCATTGTCTACTTCAAGGGAAGGTGAGAGAACAACAGATTTATTCCTAATCTCCAACACCCAGTAGGTTGTTCCGCTGTTTATGAATTTACAAGTAACTATCAACAAAAACATGTTTCGTTCCATCAAAATCCACAGGACATTTCAGACATACACAGACAAGATCATCAGACAAAATGCTCTCCCCAGAAAGAAATCCCTGATTTCTCTTAGCTCTCTCTGATCCAGTTCACCTCACCCTATTCACTCCAACAAAGTCTGTGTTGCTGGGTGAGCCTTCTCCAGCCTATAAACTTCAACATCACCATAATGAGCTCCACAAAATCAAGCTGGCTTCACCATACAATAATTCTGTATTTCCAAGCATGAAAACAAACCCGTGTATATGTTTTTCTTTCAGGTGGGCATTCTTTATCTCGCTCTGAAACTGTACGTCTCCGTACTTGCTAGGCAGTTTGAAAACTTGAAGTAAGGTAGTGGATGGCAATAATTCATTTTTAAATGTCAAATATTTTAACTTGTGCTCAAATTTTCCTCATTCTCCATTCTGGGAAGCTAGATGGTACATTCTTCTGAAACTTAGAAGCTACACTGACACACTGAGGATGCGGCACTAATAACCCCTAGCCACTTATTCCTAATCTGGAACTGGTGCAAACTGGTCAGTAACAGCTTCCGTTTTCTTCAGGGAATAAGTATCTCCTCTTATCTGTCTGAAGCTGTCCTGACATTGCAAGACCCACAGTGCCACACCAAGGAATGAAGACAGCTCTGTTTCCCATTTCTTATACTTCTTCATTAGTACTATAACTCAATTCTACAACGACATCAGTCAGAGCAATAGAAAAATTCTGGCTTTTCACAGCTATTCTGACACCTCCTCAAGTTTCACATCACATCTTTTTCTCCCAAATACAATGAAATAAACAACTCTGGTTCAGCAAGAACTAATAAAAGGCATATCAAAAGTAATACCAGCCAAAAGATCAGCAAGGGAATTTATACAGAATGACAGACTTGTGGCCTAACCTAAGACTTCTCTATCTGAAAGCTTTTTCTAAACCTCTGTTGAAAACACACATGAAGTGGTGGTTTAGAAACACAGAGAGTGATGAAACCTCAGCTGTATTTGGTGTGGTCAAATTGTTCACAAAAAGGAATGGCTAAATCAGACGTTGCAGGAATGGTATTTAATGAAACAAATATTTAAAACAATAACACAGATCTCTGTTACCAATGATACAGTCCTTCAAGTCAGAGAAATCATTGGAATAAAAACTGAAGGTAACTCAAGAGGCTCCACATGAAGTCTTTTTGCTCATCTGTTTAAGAACCTGCATTTGTTAACTATTCCAGATTTGTGCCCAAGTTTATTCTCACAACAACCAAGCTTCTCAAATGATCTTCCAAATAAATTCTGACCACACCACACAGCATCTGAGACCCATTTAATCCAGCTTAGCCCACAACTGAGACAAAGGATGAGTGCAACACTGTTGAAAAAATTACAATATAACTCACATTAATAAATAACTGAATAAGTTTGGTTTTTTTTTCCGCAGAAAGTGTCCCTCAAGGCATCTTGGTCTCAGAAGGGCAACAGAGATTGGAAAGGAAAAAACTGCTGCGCTAGAGAAGGAAAAAACACAAACAGGAAAACCACTTCTGCAGGGCTCCTTCTAGACTACATACAGTTTATAGTACTTCCATTGGATATGGTATTTGGAGATAGCTATGCAACTGTAAATCACTAAGAAATATATGGCACTACTTTTAAAAAGGGATTTTTACTGTCATAATAACTATTTTCAGATTAAAACAGACATTAGACCTAAGTCTTGGCAGATTAGAGCGCTCATAAACTTGGGCATGCAGTCTCTGCTGCCCTAACATGTTGGAAACCTGAGGCATAAGATAGATAGAGTTGCACAACCTTTTGGTTAATCTCTCCTTCCTCCCACCTCTATCTCCCAGGTGTAGCTCAGATTTCAGGTGGAGAAGCTAATTGTTCAGTTCCAAGTTATATCCTCTTTTTGTCTCCAACGGATAACTGTGGCCATAGCAGCATCATAACAAGAAGCAGGACAATCTGAAACACTTACCCATTTATGATTTCTCTATTAGCAGGACAGGTTTATTACTGTAGCTTCTTGAACTACCAGCTCCTCCTGCGTATGTGCATATTAATCCGGGCCCAGTTTCTTCAACATTTTGTGTAGACACTCCTAACCGAAGTAGAGGGGCTCTGCCTGAGGAAGGTAGGGCCACCACTTCCATCTCTGAAGGCAGAGGGCGGCTGCAGGGAATGGGCTGAAAGCAACTGTCAATTCTCCGAAGGCTGCTCAACATCCCACTTCATTTCTTGCAACTTCATTCTGTCAGGAACAGAGCTGGGCTCCAGCTTCAGCCCTCCCTGCTACAGGACAGTGCAGATAAGGACACAGTGGTCAGGCAAGACTAAGATCCAGCTGATGGCCACAGAAGTAAGAATGGGTAAGAATGACTCCTTTTTCCTTACATCATCTTTTTTGGATGAATATCTGGGTCATCCAGACAAAAGGGTGCTCTTACTCCTACGGCTCTGGTGAAGAAGGATCCAACAGCTGCGCTTGAAGACGGATCCCTTTGCTATCCTGCACACAGTGCTGTACTTAGAGGATCACAGAATTCTCCATGTGTCCCCCCATCCAAAACTTCCTCCCTGTGTCACACACATAAACAGAGTAGTATGTCTGAATCCTGAAAACAGTGCGCTTGATTTCTCCACTCCTCTCAGTAACCTGATGCCATCCAAAAAATTCAGGCACCAACTATGACCGACACTTCACAAAAAGGGAATGCAGTAAATGTGAAAACATCAATCTGGCAATACTTCTGCCAAGCCATCATTCACTGCAGCCAACTTACTACGCACTGCCCCAGGACAGCAATGGTGGTTGCAGACAAGTTGCCAGTCTGAGCTGCTGGTCAGGGTGAGGAATCAGTCTGAGTACAAACACACTCAAGACATCAGTAAATTTATGCTGATCAAAACCCCCAAATCCTACTTAATCTATTACCGGCAGTGCTGTTTCCTATGATTTGGATGCCTGAGGAATACAGACAAGCCTTATACTGAGCAGACATATGGCAACCTTAAAACATTTAAAACCCATTAGAATTGGAAGTTTGAAAGTTATCAGAAAACTCTGATTTCTGAGATTCCTGGAGTAGGGCTGATATTGTTTAGTGGATAACATTCTTGCAGACTTTGAGGCTTATTTTGCAGAAACAGAATGTGCCAAAATATGCACCCAACTTAGCATCATTAGACTTGAAAGCTGAGATAACTTCATAGCAAAATAAAAGTCATTTTCCACTTTCTGGAAACAGAATCACCTCACTGCAATAACACCACAAGTCTTCAATATTTTATTACTCTTCTATCCCACCTCACACTACCCCTTCAGATCTCAATCTTTAGTCACCCTGATTACCACTAGGTTTTACAAGAGAGTCAGACTGGCAAAAATAAAACTAAAAAACCTGCAGTTGAAACATCTGTTTGAGTAAAAGAGGCCAAATTAGAACCCACATTCATGATTTTCCAGGGCCAGATTGGTTACAGTGGATGATGAAATATAGAAGAAAAAAAAGCTGTAACTAATATTTGTAATTACTCCTACTGCTAAAAACTGTACTAAAAAGCAGCAACAAGAGTTATCATCATCCCTTCACATGACTGAGTAGTTTACTAACTGAATTCATCTGCACGCTTCTGCACAAACCAGGGTATGGATCCTGATGCAAGGTATCTGTGGAAAATCTCACCATCAATAATGATACTGTATCCACTTTGCAAGTCGTGACTACATCACCGTTTTTAAATCGGGAGTGCTGAATATGCCTTTTTCTGTAAGTGACTTCTCAGCTGTTTGCATTTTTTATACTTGATTTACCCTCCTTTTGCTGGAAAACAAAACTAGGTTGTAATAATGGTGTAGGGGCATTGTAAACTTCCCCAGTTGAGCTTTAACCAGCCTCAAAGAACAGAAAAGATGTCTTTGATATATAACAACATTTGCTGAAGAAGGAGACACACTGAATACCACATATGTTCTCCAAGTGATTAAAGAAAGTTCAATATTTTATAGCTTCACTTGAAGTTCAGTGAGGTTAGCAGAAATGTGTGATGTGTTTTTATGTGCCAATCTCTACCACACTTTATCACGCCTTATTATAAAACAACAAGAACCCACAGAAGTTGACCCTAACTCTGCTGGGATCACTCCCCACAAATGCAACGGGCAGTTCCTGCCTGAGCAATTCACGCTGGAGGGAATCTCCATTAGCCTCACGAGATTAACGATTTTTCTAATGGAGCTGTCTGGTCACCAATAAGCAGATAGAGACAGAAACACACCCTGAGCCCCTGCTCTGGCACCCCACCTTCACAGCATATGTTCTTGAAGAGCAGGAAGCAGTGACGGTTCAGGCAGCAATAACAAAATCCCCCTCTGCCAGATTTATCATTTAACAGCTCTCTTCCCCGAAACTGCAGAAGTGTTAACATTTTTTCTTTTTTCCAGTGTTACTCACTATCACACATACTTCTCCTACCTGAAATCTCACAACCCCTTCTTTAGATGTGCAGGCAGAATACAAAAACTACTCTGGTCTCACACCATGTACATGCACTCTCATTTCCTCCTGCACTGTTCCGTAAAAATCCTGTGCATCCCTGTGTGACCTCAACTCGAGCTGTGCCCATAGCTGACAATACACAGCCAGGGAAATTTTTTCCATTGGATTTCCTTTTCACATCAGTAAAAGCTAAAGACTGAACAACTCTCTAGCCTTAACACTTCAGGTTTCCCCAACAGACTAACTCCTACTCTGCTTGTCTAATGATCAGCACATGCACACCGGGATGAAGAGAGCAGCCCAGGAAGATGGGCTGCAGACCTCTTAGATTCTGAAGTAGCAGCCACGAACCAGCCTCAGCGTGTGGCCTCACTACACGACGAGTGGTTCTGCTCAGTGACAAGGAGCACAGAGACACTGGGTCTGTCAGAAATGGAGGGCAAACAGGCAAAAAGACAACAAGAGTTGTCTCAGAGTTACCTCTCCTCTTCCGCACCTGTGCACTCCGCTTTAGTGATCCTATTGCAAAATTTTAATCAGACACAATCAAGATAATGCAGCGTGGCTTCTCCTCTTTCCACACAGCAAACAAGCCACAAAAGGCCACCAAGGTGCACCCCAAGCACTTTCATTCCCCAGGTTCAATCACCAGCTGCAGGGCTGGAGAACTCTGGAGCTCCATTCCTGCCAGCCCAGCAGAGCTCTGTCCCCTGGTACCTACCCACAGCCCTGACCCAGGCAGTGGCTCCTCTTCAGGCCCAAAGTACAGCTCCCAGCCCTGGGGGTCTGCCTCAGGCCTGCACGGCACGCATGGGTGCGTGCCTGGGCCCCAGCCCCCAGCCAAAGCAGAGCAGAGCCAGGACCGCTGCCGCCCTCCAGACAAAGACTGTTCTCCTCTCCTCCTCCTCCTGCACTAATCCATGCCACTGCGTCAGCTTAGAGGCTATAATTAGATTTGTGAAGGAGCCTTGTTGCTGCTCCACGCCAAGGGGCCACAGCAGTTTTGGTTAGTCACACCGGGGACTCCACCAGATAGGCCCTGGTATGCACTGCCTGCCCTGCTCATGTGGGAAATCAAACTCTTGGGGAAGCAGGAAGGCAGGGCAATTTCCACTGTTAAGTTGCAGTAGTGCTTGAAATGGCACTTGGAAAATGTGTTCAGATTTCACCATTTAAACTGTTTCTTTCTGTCCCCCCCCCCCCTTTGCTTTTGCAGTCTTCAAAGCAAATGCACAAGGTAATGGTCCAGGCTGGGACACTGCACTGTAAAGAAGCTACCGTCACCTAGGACATTACGAATCTGTTCAAGCAGCAAAGCTAAAAGAAATCTCCAGAGCATCTGGACCTCTTAAGATCCGACAGCTTTTCAGCAGCATCTAAGTCATATTCTTCCTTTAAAACTTTCTTTATGTTAAAACCAGCCAGCCAGTCCTCTCAGTGAGCAACACTGCCCCAAAGGGAGAGGCAGCCAGTGATATCCCTAGAAATTAATAACCTAAGTATGCAGAAAGGCACTGGGAATCATCTCTGCCTATAGAGAAAAGTCATAGCTATGTCCTACCATTCCACAGGGAGACTCACTATAAAAATTCTGAGGAACTCTTCCAAAGGATAATCTACTTTCACACCTTTTGAAAACAGCAACTTCATTCCATATTCACACTCTTGCTCCCCTGTAAGTGGCCAGATTTATATGTATAAGCTTGTTATGGTTGCTGACTACCACCGTACCTGAGGATGTAGCAAGAGGCTGCACAAAGGTTATTTGGGGGAAGGTTAAAAAATACATTTATTTCTACTGTGCCCTTAAGGACCAGCCCAGGAGGAAGAGAAAAGTTCTTCTTACAAACTGGAATGTGCTCAGACCAGGTTTTCCTTAGGTTCATGTAGGACCATGCATTTGTATTGGTTCTGCGCTATAAGGTACCAGTTACTGCCATGTGAAACTTGCTTCACCACAGCATTCTTAACCAATTGCTGGACCCACTTCCTAAGTATCCAAAACAAACTGCTTTCTACAGGTCACAGGAGAACGTGCTTATAATTGCAAATGAAATGCTGGAAGTACCATTGCTTTCCCTAAGTCCCCAGATTTAGGAAGGAGGAGAAGGTGGTCAAAAGGACAAGAAGTGATCTTATTTTATGAAAGAATATTTGCATTTCAGTCAGAAATCTCGTTAAAACTGCATATGGCAGAATTACACAATTGCAAAATCATCCTGTAGCTCCACTGTGGGAACTTGCTGGAACTCAGATGATGTAGGGCTAAAACTTTCTCAGTCAGATTGCAATGTTCTATCCAAAAATGACTGCATAATATATAAAGGTGAAGGTATTACATTCTCACAGATGTTAAAGCTATTACACTGAGTTGTTCTTGTGAGTTACCTGAATGAGAGTAACTTAGCAAGATCCCTTGCTTATCAACACTAACACGCACACCGACTGAGTCCAGAGACAGACTTTCATTTCGTGGGTCACTTTTCCAACATTGTTTCTAAAAGTATAAAATCTACATTATTATTATTGTCATGTGCACAAGGATACGCAGTGACAAATACTATTCTACACTTGGTGACTACTCAGCAAAAGAGAAAAGTAAAATCATGCGGAAAAAGGGATTGTTTCTGGAATTTCCAGCAAGAGGTCCATCTTCACTCAACCTAGCAGAATAATAAATTGCATACTGTGAGTACTATGAATGCACTACTGAAGAGTTAATAGTATTAGAATTCCATTGTTACACTGTCAAAAAGAGGAAAGACAAGTGAAAAAAAAGCAAGCGTCCCCATAATGTTAAAGGAAAACCTCACCCCCTAAACATAGCTGGTTAATAGGATTTTTAATTTGGCTTTCAGAGGCTTTTTTTCAGACAAATGCCATGCACAAAGATTTAAGCATACTGAAGAACTGAGACTTTTCAGTATCGTGAGGTGAAATGTCCTCTCACTCAAGGCCTTCTCAGTCATGAATCTGCTCCTGTCCAAGAAAGGAGAGCTAAGTAAGTACCCTGGGATCATTTGTTTAGTTGTTGCTGCATTACAGTGCAGAAGGAAATGGAGTCTACAGCCAACTTCACACACTTGGTATTAATTCTGGCATGACAATAAAGTTACGACACTGGATTTGTAATCAAGATGGTATTCAGTCTACAGAGTAACAAATTAAACTTTTCATTAAAAACTACCTTTTTCTTAAGACAGGAAACAAGATTCCTAGCTCAATGAAAATTCCTGCATGCCACGATCTGAGCTTCTAGAAAGCTTGAGCTCCTTACTGAGAATTAAGATCCTTTTAACTTGAAAACAGAACTGGCCAAGAGTTAACTCCAGCTTCACCGCCATCCCCAGAACTAGAAAACCGTGATTCATCCTCAAAAATCTTTACCAGGAACACACTTCTCAGTTTTACTGATAAAGGTTGCTCAGATCCATATTTCCCTTGTTTTAACAACCAAAGTTATGGCAAGTGATCTGCTTATCACGGGGAGCAGAGGCACAGACGAAGCAGCATCTGCTTTACAGTGTGTTGCTGATGGTGGCAGTCCCAGTCCCTCTGCTGTCTGACTATGGCTGTCAACACGAACTTCACTTCCCACAACCTCTTGGCCACCTTTCCTCAGGGATATAGCTTGCCACTCGAAATATAAAGACAAAAAACAGTTTAAAACCTGAACAGGCAGTAGGCATGCTCCCCCTATGAGATATCTTGGGAAGCACATTATGGATGCTTTTCTCTAGACTGACCTTCCTGCATCATTAGAATATACATTATCCTATTTAATTTAGGAACTCTTATCCGAAAGAGATCATATTCTAAGGAAGAAATATCTAACTTAATAAGTTTATCGTTAAAATGCCTTTTAAATTGTTTGATGAAAACAGCCACAAGAGAGCGCTAACAGCAAAGAATTAAATCATGGGGAAAACTAAGGACTTTCACCTATTCAGAAAATAAAAATAACTCTTTTGTTGTCGCCAGGCAGTCTTATTTGCACATTTAAGTTCTCAGACACTTAACTGCTATAGGCACAATCTTCAGAAGCCAAGAGAGATTCTAGGTGTCTTGGCTCTTGAATGCTGACTTTGAGACACATTCATTGCTCTTTCTCTTTGTTTTCAAAGGGAGATTACTCAGCAGTTTTTTCATGTTACGCATCTTTAAAATGGCTCACTTAAACTATGACTCCTGAAATTAACGGGCCGTTTTCTGATATCACCATATGTTCTCTCTGAACATTTCTATCTCACTAAAACTCAGAGCAGTGAGCTAAAACATCAAAACTGTGTTTGTGGTTTTGCTTTTTTGGTCTCTGCGCCCTGACTAGCTGAGTATCTCGTACTCCCTTCTTAGTTGCTTTTCCAAGAAAAGCACTGATAAATTCTAACCACAGACACAAAAAAAAGTCAGCTTATATTTCTGGAAGCAGCAAATGGAACGGCAGCATTTTTTTTCCATGAAAAGCAAGAGGAGTTCCTGTTTTCATATTTTCAGCTCCTACTATCTTATCATGAAAGGAAATGACTTACAAAAAGTTCCCATAAAAAAACTGACCTAAAATTTGAGAACAGAAAAATAAAATAAGACTGTGCTTAGCTTATGGACTTCTGGTGGAAGTGAGGGGGATGCAAAGAAAGTGAAGGAGTGATAAAATTAGTCTATTATTACTGAGATGTCTTTAAATGGAAAATTGAATCAGTATTTTGACAGAAAAGTTACTGACATATTTCTATGATACAGATAGCTGTCCCAAGCCCTAACATTTCAGCAAAGACTCATCCTACCTTAAACACATCCACACCTCCTAAACTCACACAAAGACTAACACAATTGCTCTTGACCACAACAAGACTACATGCAGCATTGCTCTTTGCTTTCTCCTCTGCATGTGTCGGGTAGCCAATTGGTCTGAACCCTGGTCTGCCAGTCACCACGTCTGACAATGGAGCAAAGAAGCCAGGCTGGAAGGAGAATTACCTTGTTGCAGCAGAGCAGAGTAGCTTTTTGTCTTTCCCATGACCTAGGAAGTTGCATTTAACACAAAAAGAATCTGAAGAGATATGTAAAATCCTCTGCTTCAAACTGTGAGAAGAAATAAACACAAATACACTATCAAGTCTTATTGCCCTTAAATGGGAGTTCAGTCATTAACTTGGGCAAATCAGGATTTAACCACCATAATTTCCTTCAGTCTTTTTTGTACATCAGCCCAACTGTACAGGCTTGAGCAGGATGGAACAGCAATTTCATTTCTAAGTATGACATGCACTGCTGACAATGAGGTATTAAGCTGTATGAGGTAAGAAATCATCAATCTTCCTGCCTGGTAAATTCACAATAGACTACCGTGATAAAGCTTTCATATTCTGGAACGGTTTTTCCTAACTCTGCCTTGGGGAACTAGACAGGCACATCTGGATGTCTGAGATGAGATAAAAATGTTGATCATGGGATTTATGTTATATCATATATATTACATAAATACTCCTTTGTCATTATTTTGTGTATATTCTGCTACCTTTTGATGTCTAGATAGCATTGAACTCCTAAAGCCATTCTTTTACCTCAGTTTTTGCCATGATTTATCAGAATTCCTCCAAAACATAATAATAAAATATTTTTTTAGTAAGTCTTTATCATCTGGAAACATCTAAAATGCTTCACATATTGAATAATTGGCTCCAAATGCTGCTTCAAGTAAGGTTTACATTCAAATATTTCAGAAATTATCATGCTATGTAAGCAGGGGGCTAAAGAAATTAACCTTTAACATGAATACAAAAAAAGGCTTCATGCACCAGTAATGCTGAAGAAAAATGCAGCCTCTCACAGGGCAAGTAGTAGCAACAGCAGAAGGAATCAAAACGCACTGGGAATTTCCAACTCTCGCCGTGACCAAGGTGAAAGAGCAGGAGCCAGAAGCAGGCAGCAAAGCAGCCTTTGGTCTTCACTCTCCTCCAATTTGTCCAAGACAGAGTTAGCAAGCAGCAGCATGCAGCCAACTGTGCCAGACCAACTTGGTGCCCTCAGCAAGAAAGAACTTGTCACCTCCTTAGAGCATGTGACCATGGAAACGCTGCTTTGCTCATGGCCAGAAGGCATGGCTGTGTGTTGCCTCTGAGCTGCCTACCGCAATGAGCTTACAGTTCCATGGCTAGCTCAGATGAACTGAATTTCCTTACAAACCACATTCCCAATATCGGCATTTCTATGTAGATGTGTTCTATCTCACACTAGTTTCAGCTATCATTTACTTCACCATGTCCAAGGTTATCCAAAAAATGGGAGTGGGGAAGGAGAGTTCCTCCACTCCCAGAGCATTTCAGGAGACAGCGTGACCTCAGTTTGTCTCATTCCTGGTTGAAACCTTATGGCCACACAATGCAAATTATTGAATCTCCACAAAGAACAACGCCACAAGCTAAGATGCTTATGTGGGAAAGGTATTTTGCTCAGACATGCTCTAAGCCAGATCATATTTTGAAGACATTCCCATCTCTTTTTCTTCCCCATCAGATATCATGCCCCAGCTCGGCTCCCTGCCTGCCAGCCAGGCTACTCCATGAGCCAGACCAGTGAATGGATCTTGATTCGAATTGCAGCTCAGCCAAAATTCCCCCAAACCCTAACTCTGCAATGAAGTAAAAGTATGGGGGACATGTAGCTCAACAGTACAGTCCTGCAGCTGTGCCTCTGTAAGAGACCTTGCTGTGCCAGGTAAACCAGTATTACGCAAATTCAGCAACCATGACCATAAAATAATGGTGTCTTGTCTAAGAGATGAGATGAAACTTTGTTCAGTAATTCAGTAAGTAAAGTTGCAATACTCTTGTATTCTTGCCCTCTTTTTAAGTATTCATATTTCTGGCGTTAGGAGTTGGACCCAGAACTTGTAAAGAAATCTTTTATGATCTTTGCAAATTGGAAGGTGTTACATGTAGTTACACAACCAAGTACAGCACAAAATCTCTACACTTAACATGGTAGGCTAACCGACATGAAAACATTTAAGCATCCAAATTTTTCAACGTAGTCAGTCATTTACCTTCAGGAAGTGAAATATGTAACCTAAAATCCAAGTAGCACAAGGAGAACTTCAACATACTAGATCAGAAGCATTACCACCCCACTGAACTTGTGCACACGCACGTCAAAGATCTTAACTAGGATTTAAAAAAACCAACAACAACACACGCTAACCAAACCTCTTAAGTGCTTAAAAGCAACCCCAAACAATTAAATATTCCAAAAAGCATATAACACACATAGAAGCATTCGCTTCAAATGGAAAGATTCCTGAAATAGAAAACGATTCATTTAGTCTTTCATGGATGGGGTTATGACTGTTACAGTCAGGCGACAGAAGAGATCTACAGTATTTGCTGCTATCCAGCGCAGTTAAATTCTGTGTGCACATGTGAAAGTATTAGGTGAAAGTCTTCAGACCCACAAATTTTTGAATGTGCATCTGCTTCCCCTCTTACCCAAGGGGCTACATATTGCAGTCTACCACTTAAACTGGAATTCACCTGTGAAAGTAGTGTTAAGAACAAATCTGATGTTATGAATTTCTGGTTAAATTCTGTAAGCACTTGTACACTTCATCTTCAGTAAGGTGAGCACTCTCACTAAAGTCAATGGGACTACTCATGCTCAAAATTAACTATTTCAACAAGTGCTTGCAGGACCGAAAGAAGAAAAAAACCATTTGTGACTCAGAGGTTGTTACTGTTGGATGCATATTCCTTTCCACAAAATAAGTAGTATTATCCAATTTTGGTAACTGCTTCACAAAACTGAATATCATTGACACAAGTAACTTTTTGAATTAAAAAATATTAAAACTATACAGGATTCCTTTATCCCCACAAATAAATTCCTATGCCTTTTCTACTACTCCAAACATCTCCCTGATGGAGATGACTTAGTAAAATACGGTGATGTTTGTCATATTTTTGGCTTTCTATTATTCAAGCTTGACAGTGAATTTTTTCATATTTGTGAAGAATGAGATTATGAAAGTCACCACAACATAAAAACATGTCAGTCACAACATATGTATCGAGAGAGTCCTGACAGTTGTACAAGGCAAACATTCAAAAACACACTAAACAATGATTTGCTCTTTGAAATCAGGGACAACACCTCCAATTCAAGGAACTGAAGCTTATGTTCGCTTGAAGTGTCAAACAGTATGTCACTAACAAACCATGTTAAGACAACTGAGAAACTAATCAGCCAAAAAATTAAGAAATAAAAGCGCTTTTTGGCTAAACATCCCACCAAAAAGACAGTTGGCATGGGAAACACCCAAATACCTGAGTGGATTGCTAGGATGGAGGTGAAAGGAACACAGATTTGTACCATTTCTGCGTATACGTAATAAAGTGACTGTGCCAGCAGTTAGACAACCAGGTGAAATGGTCATCATCAGGAGGCTTTCAATGTGTAATGTGCTGAAAACATGAAGGTGCATGTACATTCTGTTCTCATGTCCATGCCTTACTGTCAGTAGTGCAGGATCAGGCAGTTGGAGGAGAAGTGGGAGAAGGGTGATAGCAGCCTGGTCAGCCCCAGGCCTGCTCACACAGCCAGCCGTGGACATGCTGGAGCATGAGAGGGGCTCCTTGCCAGCTCCTCCACAGTGTCCTGCGGAGTACACAAAGTGCACAGAGGTTTATTCTGCTGTTACTCAGGGCTCCTTTATGGGAAAGTCCTGATACGAACCCCTTCGTATTCACGGGAAGTGCTTCTGAGATAGGCCTATTATGCATTGTGCCACTGAGAGGACAAGTTTCCTTTGCACTCATCTGGTTTCTGCCTCCGCTTCTTCAACCTCAGTAACTTGCTGGCAGCACCAAAGGCGACACTAGAAAACATGGCCATGAGCTGGAGACTGGGGCAGGAATGCATCCTGCTGCACAACCTGACACATGTATCTTCCTCCTCTTTCAATCACAAGAAGTGAAAAATAATTCCAAACTTTCACAGCTTTGTAGCATTTGCTTATGTCTAGCATGTACAAAGCAATGGAGATTTAATAACTGGAAGAGATATATAACTACAACTACTTCAGTATCGACACTCAGGGCAATTTTACATGTTTTTATATAGACACGTACGCAGCTATTCTGAAAGAAAAGAAATTCACATCTCCTGTAAGAAATGTCCTAAGCATACTTTGTATCCTCCTAGGAAAGGAATCTACTCAAGAAACGATTCAGTACTACACTGAAGAACTAGCATGCAATTAAGATGTGTTGTTTTGACAAATCCACTTGAGAAAACAACACAAAGTCTCCTGAGTTCTCTATTAATCCAAGACCATATACTGCTCTTGTTCAATCATCAGTACTTGTAAGCTATTTAAATGTTGCATTTGTTGCTGAGCCTGTTGCACAGTCCTCATCTGGCTTAGAATGCAAGTACACAAAGTTCAAAAAGGTAAAAAAAAAAAAAAAAAAAAAAAAAAGGAAAAGCATATGCACTGGTAAACAGCAAATCTATGCTTAGTATTTGGTACTACAGGCAATTTCACTTAGAAAAAAGTACTTTCACCTCCTATACAGTTCAATGCATAAAAACAATTTTGTGCAAGCCAGGAACCACCGCTGAACCACAGCAACCACACCAGAAAGATTTGCTACAGTCACAAGTTAATGAAAGTGAATGAAATGTGCTACTTACTAAGGCAACACTTTTTCACTTAGTGTTAGCTTTGTGTAAATTAGACTTCTAAAACAGAAATAGCATGCCCGATTACTTCCCAGGTACAGAAATACTTAGATCAATAAAAGAGCAGGACTTGGCATTACTGCATGAAATAATGACCTGCACAGAGGAATTTCACATAGATGTTCACCTCAGAAGTGATGAATAAAAACTTGATATTCCAGGTATCAGGAACTTCACAATGTTCCAAAAGAATTTTGTTAAGAAGTAATTTTGTCACAACATTTTTTTCTCCATGCCTGGACGAATTGAGAAATAGCTGATACAAACAATCCTAGAAAAAAAAAAAAGTTTTCAACATAAAATCTAGAGCTCACCTTTTCAGGCTAATTCCTACCAATATCCAGGACAAATGTGGTTAAAACTAAGATTCTTTTAACCTCCAGGACTGGGTTGTTGAGCTTCAAACCATTTATCAGCTTTGTGCTTCAGATTATCACACTGGCACCCACAGGAAATAAAACGTTATTAATGCTACAGAAAAGCATCACAGTGTTAGACGAAGAACAGAGGGCAAACAGACAAAAGGAAGCTATGATGAAGATTAATACATCATCTTACGCATAACTCAATGAAAAGGAATGGTGGGATTTTTCCCATTCTCCAAAGAGAACAGTAAGGGTGGATCTAAAGAAAACTGAAATAGTCTACAAATGCTAAGGCAGCCAGCCATTTCAAGATCGCTGTAAGTAATTAATGTGCAGACTGCCTCCGAAAGTGGTGGCCCTATCCAGCTGAAAACCTGCTTCCCCAAGTCATTTTGCAGTCAGATCAGTTCCCTGATCCAATTCAATCCAGATCTGCAGGAGTGCTCATACAAAGACTACACAACTGGCTTGCTTAAAGACAGGACTGTTTAAAGCACTCATAAAAATTCAGCCTACGATTTAGAGCAAACAACACGAAACAATACTGTTGTTCAAACCATAAATTCTGCAACAAGACTTTTATAAAAACCTGCATCATTTGAACTTCCAACAGGAAAAGAAAAGCTGTTTCGGCACACAGACAGCAGTGCATGAGAACAAGCTGGCCAGGAATAAAATGAGTCTGGGTGTTTAAAGGTTTCTGACCGTCAAAGGACTGATGTCCTAAGGCAACTTTCCAACAGAAAGAGCAAAGTTGAAAACACCCAAACAAAAACTCTGGCTAATTTTATTCAGTACTTTTTATTAAATTTTATCTAATATTATGCAGGCTTGCCAATGACCTAAAAAGCTCTTGCCTGTTTAGGCAGCTATAGAATTCTTCACTAATTTAGGACAAAAATGTTTTCCCTAACAGACACTAAATCAGCCTCTTGGCCAGAACAGCTAGGTTGACTGTGCCCACTGCACATGGGCTGAGGAAGGAAAAAGAGGAGTGACGAGAAAGGAGTGATGAAAACCCATCAGCTTTGCACCAAACTGCATGCAGGCATGCATAGCAATGGTGCTCTGTTGCCTGTGAAGCGCAGCCACAAATCCCTAGACACAGATGAGTGCTTGATTAGCAGTATGAAAACTCTCCATAAGCACGTGCATGGAGAGAAATACTGATGAATGATGAGAATGGTTTAGGTGTGTCTACTGCTAGGTTATTTCAGAAATAAGCTTTCGGCCATGTCCAAGGATATACCAGAATTCTCAGATTTTGAGCAAAATTACAATCACACAACTGAAAGCACTACAAAAGAGGGAATCTTTTCACTTGGTCTGAAGTTATTCATCCTAATTAAGACTTGCTGTCTTGGCAGATTCTTCAGTGTCTATAAAGCTTCTCAATTCTGAAGTTCTCCATTTCGTTGACAGAAACAGCTGCTGTAACCTTCACTCAATTTTTTTTTTTTTTTTTACAGGAATAGCCAGTATAAGTTGAAAATGCTGAACATCAATATTATTTCTAAGTTGCAAGCATTTTATTAGCTTAAGATTACAAACATTTGGGGAGAGCTTCTGGAAACAGTCATTTCTGAGGACCTGCATTTCTGTTTACCTGCAAAAGAAATACAGGCTCCCAGGACTGCATCTATTGAAAACACCTTAAACGACAGGTGAAAAGCATGCTTACACACCTGTCCTCTACCAGTGCTTTTTCACAAAACACAATCCCTACTTCAGACAATTTCAGAAAGCTCATTACATTTATAGACTGGCTTATCATCTGCGTCAAACACAATTCTCAGCATTTTCAGTGTTGCAACAAAATTCTTTTTGATTCTAACAAAGACATCAAAAATACACACATGAAAGACTGCTTGCAATATTTTGATAAAATTAGGAAGTTCATACTGATTAGTGAGAAAGATTATTTCTTTTTCAGGTTACCAGCTTTCTTTTTTTTTTTTTTTTTTATTATTCAATTTAACCTAATTTTAGCACCTGTTCATAACGCTGGAGATCCTAAATATTCTCACAAAGCAGGGAAACACTTTTCCAGAAGCTTAATACATAACCCACATCTCAGATTCAAACTGGCCTGTACAGTAACTGTGCTAAGAAGCATTACCAATGTCAGCTCACAAACACAGAGGAAGAAGAAGAGCAAGGTGGACAGTATACTTCAGTTCTATGTTCCAAGAGGGTAGAATGGAACAGAGTACCTACTCCTCCCATTACAGCAGTAATCACAGAATGCACTGCCTCAGTTTTCGCTTTGATCAACAAGCCACCTCTATCCACGTCGTCGGCTTTAACGATTCTGTATTCAAGAAGGAAGTAATGCTACTCAATATGAACTTGAATAGCACTAAACGAGTCATAGTCTTGACAAGTCTTGGCAAATTTAGTTGTTCAGCAGATGAGAGACTGAAATACATTTGGTTTTCCAGCTGACTGTCACAAGCTTACCTTTTTACTACAAGCTTTAGTGTCTTGTGTGAGCCTTTCACCAGGCAGATTGCTTCTTGTCGGAACCCAGAGAGGCCCACATCATTGATGCCAACAATTTCATCCCCAGCCAGCAACTTGTCCACAGAAGCAGCTTTACTCCCATCTTCAATCTGAAGAAAAATCAAACCAAATGTGTAGAATTACTGAGGTTGCACAGTGACACATTAAAAATAAACTAACGGAGTTCCAATATTAGCTTCATGCAGTAATTCCGACAGTAATTAAGTGGCTACAATATCTGGAAAAAAGTTACAAACACTATAAAGAAAGAATAATGATACAGAGAAAATCAGAACAGGGAAGAAAAACAGGGGGAAACTTCCTGAGAAAATCAGAAAACTCCATGGAAATTTGAGAGTCAAAAGAATACGTGATCTGGAGATCTGCTCAACACAGTACAGGCAATGATTCTTGCAAATAGTGCTCTGGGCACGCCCCTTAAAATCTAGTTCTCCAGAAAAGGTAACCAATTATAGTAACCATACAGTCAACAACACTAACCCACACAGTCAACTTCAAAAATCCGGCATCCTGAAAGACCACAAAATATTGCATAACCATCTGGTCTGGAAAATAAGCTTATTTTCATCAGACATGTAACATTTTAGAAAATATCTGAGAATTTACAGTCCATACAGGTAATTAACAGCTCTAGCTAGAGGAAGAGATTACGATCTGAGATCTAAACTATTAAAATAGCAGGTTGTAAATGCACAGCCATACCAAGGGATACACACTGGGAGTGTATTATTTTGCTTCCATGAGCACCTATTACATGCACTGAATTTTTACTGAACTATCAATAATATCCAGTGAAACATATACACAACAAATTTAAGAGTCACTTTTTGGCAATTCCCAAGAAGAAAACACTCCCATTAAGAGTAGTCCATTTTTTAAATGTAAAAGAAATCCCAACAGCTCAATCTGCCAGACTAACAAGTACGAACAGTTTAAACTGATTTCAAACATAGCTATAGATGTTGAAGACTTTGCAAATCAGGCCCCCAGCTTGTTTGGTTTGCTCCTTTCTCTTTTGCAGTCAAATACACCTTCTGGCCTCTCAGTTGCTTGGAATCATGACCAACCATTTAGGTTTCTTTATTCCTCCCTCACTTGCTCATAATCCATATCTCATCTCTTCTTACAGACTTGACACTTTATGTTCAAAGCAAAGATTTTAATTTATGCCTTCATTTTATTTTGCCTCCATTACAGTATCTCCAAGTCCCTTATTATTAAATGCCAGTGAATCTACAAAGAAAAATTCCTTGTAAATTGCCCCAACTACAGAAAGCTTCAAAAAGAACAGCCAAAGTCAATCATCAACAAGATAAATCCCGAGGAAGCCTAACTTCATGAAATCCAGAGCTCACAGTACAGGTTTTAGGGATACTCCAGCAATGAGAGTCTAAATTAAATAACCTAATAAAATAAGCAATATCTCTTGATGAAAGTCCATTAGGATGATCTCATGCACCACGGCAATCTCATTTCATACACATAAAAGCTCTCTTTATGTAATTTCAGGATAGATGTTCTTAAAAATCTTCAGACCTTTAAATCTAAGCCCAAAAGAATGCCATGTAAAATGCTTAGTCTTACACACCATTCCAAAACGCTCGCTATTAATACTAATTGAGAAGCCAAATTTTCAGAACTTCTTATCTTAATAAAAACACAGGTAATTAAAGACAGAGTAAGTTTCTACATCCTGATACATCTAGCTCTCAAGCTATGACCTGCCTGTGACCTGCCTGCCTATCTTCTGAACATCAAGAACTTAGGAAAATATTCAATTCTCAGATCCAATCTACAGTAAAGTTGAAAGCTGGGGAGCAGCAGTGGAAATCACATAAATGCAGGTCAAGATTTGAAATCAGCATTGTTGAGAATGGAGTGTCTGCCCACTGAGGAACACCAAAGCTAGGCAGAGCTAAATGCGAGAACAAACAACAGGGGACTCATGAATCACAACCCTCCTCCTAACTGGCAATCACCATTCTTTCAATTATCCAGACGCATTTCTAGGTTGCTTCTAAATAAACTGCATTTGGAGGTCTAAAACCCAGCAGGTCAGAATAGCAGAGGAAAAATGCTAATGAAAGGCAGATTTGAATCACTAGAAATGTAAGGAGAAGGTCAAACAGAGGTGAAAAAAAAGGAAAATATGTTGCAGGAGCACACATTACAAACTACAGAATGTAGATGCCAACCCACTGCGGCTCAGCGAAGTACCAACTTAATACAAAGGGGTGAGAAGTCCATGTGCCACAGAGATGTCAACAACCCAGAAGTCTGGGCTTGAAGACCTTGACAGGGTCTTTTTTTGCCTTAAAAAAAAAATAATTTTTTAAAAAATCTGTCTCCTAGGGTTTCAAGGAATGTTCATTGTTCTCTGTAAGCATGTTTGTTTTTTCTTTAGGCTGGCAATGCACTGACTACAGGGAGTATTCAGTTACCTCCTCTGAGTTTTCATTTCAGCAGGGAGGCTACACATTCCACACAGCTTTCCAAACAGGCTTCGACTGTCCAAAACAGTAACCACCCCCACAAATAATAAAAAATAAAAAATAAAAAAATAATTAAAAAAAACCCCACCAACGATGCACACAAAAAAACCAAACCAAACACTAAAACCCAGAAGAAGGTGTACCCTAACCTCAGCACAATTTTGAAGCAGACCCCCTAAAAACTGGAAGTGGCTTCTATTAATACGCTGCCTCCAAGTTGTTGACAGAGAGAATAAAAACTACTTATCCATTCACAGTAGAAGTCTCCCTGAATTGAACAAACTTAAACATAAATCTTTCTTACTGTCTTTATCTCAGGTCACTGCATGGCTGCATCAATGCCATCATTCCACTTGACAATGCACTTTTACTGGAAATGGGACTGTTGGCTAGACAGGAAAAATAGTTCCTTCAGTTACACTACAGGTAATTTAGACAAAATGACTGAAAAATGCAGTGGATTTTGCACACATCTAATGAAACACAGCCATAAAGATTAATGAGGAAAAGACCTCTGAAAGTACAGCACTGCTTACCTGCCTCCTCTGCTCACACTTTCACAGTGCCATTCCAGTTGCTCTTCCAGGTTTTCTCTTTTTCTGTTCACCATAATTCACCACTTTTTTTATTTATTCAACTCTTAACATTTTCCATCTTTACTACTGTAAATCCCAACCAACATACATAAACTTTCTAGCACTAGCAACTACACTTGAAAAATCACCATTATTTTTCACACCTCAGACATCAATGCATTTCACTCACCCACCCACAAAGTTAAATATGCCATGCTAGAGCAGACGCATTTTAAGAGTTACGCTCATATTGTTTATTTAACCAGCAAACAATTTCTTTCTGAGCTTCAGGTGCCCAAAAAGAACATCAGGAAAGAGTTGAAAACGAAGTCTTGAGGGAGGTTTTAAAATGAAGTCTTCCACAAAAAGTCCGCAAGTCATGGTCAGCAGGCAGATGTGATGGGGGGACAGCCCTGAGCAAGATACAACCAAGAAAACTAATGCTTTATTTTCTTATAAATAAGAAACCTAAACCTTTGAAAAACAAGCACAGCTTCACTGCTCACCTTGGATGAGTAAAAAAGAGTTCTAGAAATCCCCTCAAACCATCTTTTCAATATGTATTAACAAATCACACTCCTCTTATTATGCTAAATTAACAAGACTAAACAGCATGACTTCCTATCCTTAGCAGGGATGCTGATATTGCAACAAAAAAGTGTTTTCAAGAGGAGAGGAAGAGGATGTTTGCTGATGGAAAGCATCTGTTTAGACAGTCTCCAACTCTCACTCTTCTGTCCTTGATGACCTCCCTATGGCCAAGAACAAAGGCAAATTTTGGGACCCGTGCATGAGTGAGGGTTGGAACCACAGGCTTCTGCTGTCATAGCAGTATGGACATTAAGTGCTGTAACCAAAGTCACTCTTGACTATAAAATATCCCGACCCCAAAAGAGGAAAAGACACTGATACAAGAAGTATATGCAGGCAATGGTTAAGACAACGGTGTTAATGAAAAAAAAAACACCCAGAAACGTACTGCAGTATGCACAGTTCTGTCAGTGGAAAGGAGAGAGGGTTTCAAACAGGGCAGTGGAGAGAAGTGTGACAGCTAGACACAAAAACACATTCCAGGGACACTCGGGGTCTGGATTCTCACTGTTGGTAACACATGTGAAAGGGCAAATAACAGCCTATGCCTGCAGCTTTAAAATGCAGTAGTGTTGAGGGGGTACACCACTGCTAGAATGTGACCCATTAACTTCTGTGTTTACCAGGGCTGACGCTTTACGTTAAATACCCGCATTCCTCTATAGGCACCTGTATAAACAAGCAGGAGCCAGGTTGGGGAAGTGCAGTGTCACACCAGATATCTCGTTTTGTTTACCATGACGACACCGGGACAGTCTTGTCCAGGCTCTGTGGGTAGGGTGGGAGACGGGATGGAAACCCAAGCCCAGACAAACACAGGAAAAAACAGCTCCACTTATCAACATTCTGCTATCAGCTGTGATAAACTATTTTATCATAACTCACTTCTTATGCAGCCAAGAAAATATTTTGTGATAGTTTGTCTTGTGAGCATCTAATACGGATTAAGAAAACAACAGACAACTAACAAACTTCATATGAGATCTTCAGAACCAGTGAAATGTAGGAAGTGTTAGCTATTTTGAGTTGCACAGAGTTAAACAAAGGAGAAATACCTTTATAGCTTAAGCGTGCCATTTGTGTAACTTGGAGGAAACAAGAGAAGTACAGCACAGGGCAAATCCATTCTGAGCGCTTCACTGGCAGGATTCACGGGTCAAGCTGGGGCAGGATGAAATGGGGCTGCAAACTGCAACAGGGACCAAACTGAAGGGAAGGCAGTGGGTGCACATATGAACAGGCACCACACAGGCATGCATGCAAAGCCAGAATATGTAACTATGTATTCTTTCATATCATCTCTTCCCATCTTCAGATTTAGTACCTGAACATTTTTAAAAGAGACTGCTAGAAGAACACCCTGAGCAGGGTGTCCTATGGCCCCATTTGCAGATGAGTTCAGAAGCCAAATTGGAAAAAACACCCCAGCACGGTCTGTGGCAAAGCAAGGAATTCACACACACCTTCAGGCCACCAGCTGGTTATCTCTCACCAAGCAACCACTCCTCAAGGCTATCAGTCCTATGCTCTGCGTCAGCCACCAGATATGAGCTTGGAGGAACAGAATAAAGCCTAACTACGTGGTACCAACCTGCAAAGAGCAGGTCTATCTACTGCCAGCCATTGCTATCAATCTGGTGATGGCTGCACTGTTACCAGCCAAACATCCGCTAACAGTGATCCTCTTCGGCGGCACTCCATGTCAACAAAGAAGCCTGAGTTTCACTGCTGCTTGATGTCATCACTTCACATCCCACTAGTTATTGCCGATGCTTGTTCTTGCTTGGATTATTATTAAATTTCACAGCAAACTGGGTTAGATTTTAGGGCTGTTTGGACTGGGACAGTGTGCTTCTCTAAAGGCAGTTTCTTTCTCCCTAAACCTCGGTGTGAGGGCAGGCCTGAAAACGAGGCAGGGCAATGCTCTTAAAACTCTCAGCATCGCATGGTACAGACCAATGCTGGCCTGGCAGGAACACTGCCTTCTGTCAGTGGTGCTGCTTCACAACCAGGCTGGAAACAGTTTTTAAAGGGCGGAGTTCAGTAGTAGGGCACTGTCTTTCATAGCCATATCTAATTGCTTTATATTTGGTGCATTTAAACAGTTGGATATTTGCCCAACAATTTCATATTCACTCAGCATTTTTCTTAAAGCAAGTATTCTATTTTGAAAAGCTGTCACTCGGTACAGTTCTTGAGTATTTCTTCAATCCTTGTGATGGTGTCCACTCCGCTGCTTGGATTAAGCTGCGGTCACTTCCCCTCGGACAGGCCACTCTTGCAGGGGATTTATTATAGCTGTAAGAACTGACTCCAGGCTGAAACACGACTTCAGAGTTCCTCAGAACAGAAGCGTTGGAGGAGTACGGCAAAAACTCTAACACTACTCTTTTTAAAAATTAATACACAGATTAATGCCTTGGTCCAACACTCGGTTCAAACCGATAACTACCATTCTGCTGTGAGAAGACCTTGCTGATTGTAACCCATTCATCGCTGTTTCTGAAGGATTTTGTTACTGTGTCTTTTTGTGTCTGGAAACACAGGGCCATTACAGACTCTGCAAACTAAAGAGGATGAACTTACTGAACGTCAAAAATTTAATGACACTTTGCCCCCAGAAAACAATGACCACGATTTACAGATGTAAAAACATCAGGAAGAGATTTAATGTAGATTTGTAAGTTTGAAAAAGTGAACAATGAAGGTTTGTAAAGATTTTTTTTCCAAACTGATTCCATCGTTACAGCAGCATTTCATCGATGCCCAACTTGTGCAAAACAAACAACATACAAACAGAAAAAACAACCTCAAAACAGTCACCTTGATTGTCCTGAAAGCATAGAGTTAATATATGAGAAGGAAGAGGAGCTGCCTAGTGTCAGGGATGTCTGATTTGCCATTAGCACCTGAGGTTTGCTGTACAAATGTTACAGCTTCTAAACAAATTTGCTTTTTCAAACTCAGCGTGATTTATCACAACAGCATGTAGAAAGCATATCCAGGCCTCTACATCCCCGCATCACCCATACCAGCAGGCCTGCCATATGCAACATCTCCACAGAGTAAATATATACGTACAAAGCCAAGGTTTTAAGGGGATCTTCCCATACAAGAGCCCCTCTAGGGCAGTGCACATAAGAAAGAAGCCTCTGAGCCCTGCAGTGGTAACAGCTCCAGTTTTAATTTCTTTTTTCCTAGCACTTCATCAGCATCCAGATATTCTCCTACTGCTGTTAATTAGTACAGCATTAGTCCAGACAAGCTGTGCATGCCATGTTTAAGAATCACTTGAGAAATGCTACCTCATTTATTTTCAGCCAAGAGCTTGGTCTTGTATTCTACAGAAGATAATGTCACTTGAACCACAGGAATCTATCTGAACTTATGGATGTGTTACAGTTTTTGAAATGCATTTCCATCTTTTTTTCCAAAGTGACAAAATGTAAGAAAGGAGCTACATGTCCATGCTGTGAAAGACATATATATTGGCAGAATGCCAAAACAGGACTTATTTTGCTATGTAGAGTTCACTTATTCTCACACACCTTCCATCAAAGAAGTTTGAAAGGGTTAGCTTACAGGTATTTTCTTGTGCAAATTTACTTACAGATGATTATATATAGACTGTTTATGTATGTAATCTCTGCAGTTAACATTAAGCATTCTTTATAGGCCTACATTTTTGTACTCACAGCTACCATGAACAATGATAAGAACAGATAAAAAAAGGAGGTTATGCATAGAAACAACTTGCATTTTATCTTTTCAAACTGATAACACGAACAGAATTCCAAGAGAAAAAATATGACCTGACAAAGTAATCTTTACGATCATAAGGTTCAAGGCTTTTTTGCTTTACAACAACCATATACTTCCACAAGGTTGACTTTGCTTTCTGCCTTCCTGTTCATCCCAGGAAAATAACATCACAGCTTGCCAATGTGCCCTTGACAATAACATGTTGAATGCAGCCCATCAGCCTGTGCAACGCCACTGCATTACTAGGGAAAAGGCATGACTTACTGACAAATTAAAAAGTAAAAATTACAGAGTGTCTATGCAGTTACGCAGGCATGACTTTGCAATAATTACAACAGAAAAGTCCTTTTTCATTGACCTTACAGACTTTGAAGAACTCCAACAGGTCTCAGTGGAAGCCTCTGAAATATCTACTAGGCAGTAATTGAACACTTACTGAAGAATGCACCTATCTTACTCAGTCAATGAGACTAAATGTTAACCTTCTACATAAAATTTAAGTTGCATCTATGCCTACATGTACTGACTGCAGTGTCTTCCAGAAGAAAAAAAAAAAAAAAGCAATGCTTCCAGACAAAGGTAGCACTAAATAAGACCAAGCAACAGAAAAAACAGCCTCATTCCCTGTTAGTTTCCAAACTAATGACCTGCTCATAAAAAAACAGAGATAGCAACTTCTTGAACAAGAATTTCCCTCTAAACTATTAGTCTTTTAAAGTCTCACTACGGTGCTGACTTTCAAAACATGTCTTATTTTTTGATTCCTCTGCCCATTCTTCTGCCAAGGAAAGTCTAAAAGGAAGGGTCAAGCTCCTCCTAACATTTCAGTTTGCTGACAACAAATTTTGTTCTTTGCATTAACTTTTGCTCACTGATCAGAAGTGGTATTCAGTCAGACTCACAAAGTACCCAAATTACAGACCGATGCCATATTTTAGCCACTATCTTCCTCAACAATTCAAATTTAATTAAATTTAATTAAAATTAAATTTAAATTAAAAAATTAAATTAAACTAAATTCAAATTTAAACAACATTTAAAGCCAAGTTGAAACAAGAAAACATACTTACTCCTCCTTCCCCAGTGCTCTTAGGTCCTTTCCAACCTAAGCCATTCTGTGATTCCATGAAATAGAATCTGTCCCAGTTCATCATTACACAATCTGTTCAACCCCACTCACTACAAGTATGCAAACTGCACAGACACAAGTATCTGTTGCCACTCCATCAGAGCCACTGCTGTACAGTCTGTATCTGCTGTACATTCAATATGCAATCTCAATTCTCCTTTCTTACGGAAATAAAAAACCAGAAGCTAGTGGGAAGACTCTCAAGAAAATAAAAATAACTATTATTACAGAAGCAAACGAGACCAGGGTAGCCTTGCCCCTAGTTTCTCCTCAGTTCATGTTTATTCTGTTTGCAGCCCAGTAAAGGAAGAGAACTTCCCCCATCCACTTTCACCCAGCGCTTCAAAAATGAAAAGGCAAAGCAAGCAAACACCAAAGATGATAAAAAAACATACTTTTCTAAGGCACAAACTGTCACACAATTGCTTCCCAAATGAGGATAGAAGATTCAGAAAGCAAATTCTGGAAAGGATTGCATGGTGGTTTTTGCCCAAGCTGTTTCACTTCCTTAATTTGCAGTATCTGAACCTTCTGGTGCGGACACCACAGGGTTGCTCTTACAGAGAGAGACTGCTAACACAGCCCACGTGAATCTCTCATGACACCATGGCAATAAAAGCCAAAAAGCATAACAATAAAAAGCTTGGCAGTGCTTTTATTCAGTTTAATGAGAAGATATTTCATGGTACCCAACTAGCTAACCTAAGGCATACATTCATTCGAGCAGGGAGTGAAACAGTCATCATGCATCTACAGCTAAGCACCAACTTCTTAAGTCTACACTGAGTCACAAACCATAAATAAGCAAAATCCAGTTTCACAGACAAGGACTAATCCACAGCAATTTGCACCCCAAATCGTCACTCACACTGTTGTATCCTGCCCTTTTCACCTACCCATTAGCATTCCTTTGCCATGTATTTCAGCTCTGAAAGATATCCTATTAAAAACAAATAAATTCCCTACCCTCCCTCCTTTTTTCTTTTCTAAACAGACCTAGTTGCTCACTATTTCAGGTTCTTCAGTTTGTGCAGCTGTTAAACTCTGCTACTCAGCGTCACCATGGAACATCAGAAGAAACTCCTTCCTCACAGAAAATTTACTGTAGAAATCAGATATTCAAGCACTTTTGGCATCTCTGGGAGTATCTTGTCACTTCCTATTTTAGCGGTCTAATTCTTCCTAGGATAAATGAAAGATAATTAAATAATTAGATAATTACGCTGGGGCATTTAATTCACACTCACTTGAGAAAGGTGATATTTTTTTCTTACAAAATTCTAGCATTGTGCTGTGGATTTGCAACTAATGCATTAAAATCACCAGAGAGTAAAGTAACGTAAATTTACAGAAAGTATACAAATAAGCACTTCAAGAAGCTGCATGTATTTAGCAGTAAATCTTGATGGAACACAGGAGAATTTTTATGTTCTGAAATTGGAGCACACTTACTACTCTAAGTGGACATTTTCCAAATTGGCTTCCATTTGTAGCTCTCCTTCAAAAGCTTCACCATATTAACAGATGTTGATGACATAATTAAGAGCAAGCACATCAGGTGAAAAAAAAAGAAGTTTTAAAGGAATACCAAAACTTCACACATTCATGCAATTAGCTACTCTTCCCGATTAAGAGAGTATGCACTTAATTACATCAGAATTACATCATTTTGTTAAACATCTTTAGATCTATTCGGCAAAAGCATTCATCACACGTGCATACACACTAACGCAGCTCAGTACTCACCAACCCACCACACAGCACTTGAAGAAGTATGAGTGGAATTTCAAGGAAGAAAGTTTGTACGGCAGTTCTTGTACTAAAGGAAGAAGGTTGCAATTATACTTCTATTCTTCTCATGAAGTGATCCCACCCCTTATATGCACATGTGCACATCATATGTGTGGCTTACGTCTCACACTGCTGCCTATGTCGGTGAAGAAGAACACTTCTCAGACTTGTGTGTCCCAGCAGCATATAATGACCTTAATAACAAAAATATTCATGTCTTAGCACTCCAGATTAGGATGTTAGCATTGCCAGGACTGTTTTAAATACTGTACTGAACAGGAAATTTTGAACTTGTACATCCTAGTAACTGACAGACAATTAAAGACTGCTTGTACCAGTGCCTTGAAATGAGTCTGACACTATTAAGGAAACTGAGAATATTGTGGAACCCACGAGATACTGTCTGTATTATTTATGAACACCATGGAACAGCTGTTTTCCTTTGAGACAAGACGGATCTTAAAAGCATGAGCCAAAGTATGCAGAGAGCTGGCAGCAAAGCAGTATCTTTTCCACTCTTTGGTCCTCTAGAAAATTTCTCTAAAGGCAAATTCTTGTGACCACCTTCACAGAAAAGCCATGCAGACTTCTGAAGGGCCACTGCAGGCTTAACACCTCAAATATGCCTTTCATTCCCATGACTGTCACCATAAGCTTTTTTCCTCCAATAGGATATCCTGAACATATCTTAATTCTGCAAATGGCAAAGTGCAAACAAAGGATTTTCTAGGCAAAAATACTGAATTTTATGTGTAAGACCTACGCACCTAGGAGGAGATTCAATAGCAAAGTAGTATTATTGTAAACACAGACTCAGAGGTTGGAATTTAAAGATAAATCAAACTCATCTGTGAAGATCACTTAAGTCAAAGCATCGTAAAACTCAGCTACATTTTGATTTGACTAAACTGGTAAGCAAGCTCTTCTTCCCAGTGAAAAAGACAGGTTTCTATATCATTTGTTTTGGAAAAACGGGTTGACCAGACTTCTATAGAGTAATAGGCATTTTGCAAGTAAGTAAACTGCAGCATCTGGTAAAACTTGTTATGGATCCAAGAATACGATCAGTATTGCGTTAGTTGCATTACAAACTCAATCACGAGAATGAAAACAGTTTGCTTTTATTTTTGTAATAAAAACTGTATTCAGAGGCATGTAATTTCAATAATATTTAGGTTCAGAAAATGCTTCCTGTCTTTGCCTCATGTCTGCCTTCATTCTGGATCACTGACAGTGCAGGTTTAAGCTTCACGGGTATAAAGCTACCCTTAAGGCCAAACCACGCCACTTCCAGAAGCTTGAGTGCTCTCTCACTCTTAGGTAAATCCATCACACAAATGGTCTTCCACCATTTCCCAGCTGAAGCTTAAAATCTACAGCTTGTGCTTACTTCAAGCTTTCCAACAATCTTTCCATCAGGAAAGTTTGTTGCCTTGTTATAATCAGAAATACCTATCTCAAAACTGCTTCAAAATGTTCACTGTGTGAATGAATTTTCAGCCAAATAAACCCTAACAAATTCTTCCTAGGACTCTTCATTCATAGGTGCTTACATAACGAGTTGGTGTACTGAAAAAAAAATCTAGTATTAGAGATTTTTTCCATCATATCATAGAGAGAGTGGCATGCACACTGCTGAGTGCATCTATCCCTCAGCAGTGCTGAGATTGGAGCTGCAGCTGAACAGGTTGGCTTTTTGGAGATGGATCCTTTAATTGCTAATGACACGGCAATATGTTTTAGTCTCAACTTACTAGGAAGGGGCTTTGGGAAACACACTCTTTTAGCCCAACATCTGACAGATATGGCATAGTAACAAAGAAAAGTAATTACGGGATTCTCTCACTGCTTTCATCAGTGTTTATGCATTTCACATTACTTACTATTGCTATTGCTTCAATACTGTGAACTGAAATCTATACTTAAGTCCGCTCCCTCACCTCTCCTCCAAAAAGCATTCTAACCATACATAGAACACAAAAGATAGGAAAGCATCGTTTTTGCCACTGCCTTCTTCAGCCTGGTCTTTATAGAGAGTGCAATTTGTACTCCAAAAGACGACAAGAGAAATGGAAGATGAAAAAAGAATCAAGGGTTCATTCCTGTGGTTTGCAAATTCACTTTGTTACTGCAGTGTTGACTCCGGCTTTTGAATCAGCTGGGCAGAAGTCTGACTTTCTGTGCACAGACATTCATGCCAGGCTATTTCTGTAAGAAGCTCTCTGCTGGACTGAGAAGTTTCTGGATCACCTATTTCAAGCACCTTGCTACTATAAACTCTAGGCACTAAAAGTCAATGACCAGCTTGTAGGTTGTTACAGGTTTTTTTGTTTGTTTGCTTGAGCTATCTATGCATCTGAAGATTGGTTAATGTACATTTTTTAGTATTTGTTAGCTCCTGAAGATGAACTTTGCTATTTTGCTAATAACTACAATTCCACTGTTAACAGACAAAACAAACGGTATACTTAAAAGCAGACGTGAGGCTTTTGCCTGTTTAATATTAAAAGGGTATATTATTACTATAGATCAAAATTCAAGACTGTTGAAACTAAGAATATATTACAAATCTTTTACTAAGTAAACAAGTTGATGATTTTCTTTTGTTAGAGTTACCTCTACTCTCTATGTTTTTGTTAGCTCCTTTATCACAAGAACAGCTGAGGACTATAGGAAGCATGAATTCACATGACTTAGTTTCTCCTGTATACGTACATCTAATGTTTCATAAATAAAGGTCTGCACCTCCCAAAGGCACCTTGGGAGGGGAAAAACACTATACAGACACACCAGAAAGGCATATAGCCCCAGGAACCTGGAGGAAAGTTGCACTGGTGTCCTTGATTTTTTTCTTATGTTTCCAGAGGCGCAGATATGCCCGCTTGGGAGTACATCCCAAAGCTTTCTGGTAAGCTGAATGAGATCCACTTCCACTGAACTGAGGAGAAAAACACAAGGAGGCAGAGATGGGCTAGCAAGAGTTCATTTGAGTTGGCCTGGATCCATATCACATCACAGATATGAGCAGCCAAGGTATTGTACCAGCATGTTTTGCGATTGGTGCTTCTTCACACACTCAAGAGAAGGAAGAACTATAGCTTTTTACATTGGGGGGTTTCCAAGGGATGAGTAAGACTGAAGTGCAGGAAGTCAGATAACTGTGCTATGAAAGACCTGTAAATCCCATTTATTTATCTGAGGAAAGCTGTAAGGACTCCTCCTGTGTTCATATTCTTTATTTTCCAAGTTGTACAAAATAACTGTAAGAAGAAACATTTCATTAAACACTCTGAAGTGCATGGATTAGTACTACTTAAATAAAGCATAGAGTACTTAAAACATCTCTAATTTCCTCCATTTTCTAACCTGTTGGTTTCTGGTTTTGTACAAAAAAGCAGAGATTTTCTTACTCTAAGATGTTAACTAGTTACATTAAGCTGGAGAGACTGTCTGGATACAGACAGGATTTTAGAGCTACAACAACAGATCTGTAATAGTTATCTGTCATTGGTCTTTTATTTTCTATGCAACACTGACTTTAAATCTCCCTGCATCTTCCATGCGGTTATCCAACCCACAATTTTGTTTTCATCTTCTAGCCCTAGTTTCCTCACTACAAACAAAAACCCCCTACATGTTGTTGCCATGCAACACATGGCAGCAGAGGGGCAGTTTGAAAAAATGGCCTCTGAAATGGAAGTGCACATGAAGCAAAAGCATGTCACTGAAGTCCTCCATGCAGAAAAAATGGCACCCACTGACACGCTTGCTGAATGTTTGTAGAGATCAAGGAGTGGATGTGAGCACAGTGAGGTGGTGGGTGCTGTGTTTCAGCAGTGGCAACAGCAACATGAAGGACAAGCCTTGTTCCAGATGGCCATCCACAGCTGTCACACCATGAAATGAAGAGTGTCTCGATCAGCTCATCTGTGCAAATTGGTGGATTATGACCAGGGAACTCTGTATGGAGCTAATATCAGCTTCAATACATTGAAAGCAATGGTGGCAATGTTCAAGTATCACAAAGTGTGTCAGGTGGGGCCCCTCCACTGGTGCAGATTTTTTTTTTTTTTTTTTTTTTTTTACAAGCACAGCACACAGGTTCTTGTTCATCGCTGGCAAAAATCCATAGCTAATGGTGGTAACTTGTTGAAAAAACTGTGTTTAGTAGTTTAGTATTTGCTCTATCATATAGTGTTACAGCGCTCTTTGTATCTGCTGCAGTTTCCATGGAAATAAATAGGAGGCATTATTTTCAGAGCAGCCTATGAATCATAGAATGGCCTGGGTTGAAAAGGACCACAGTGATCATCTAGTTTCAACCCCCTGCTGTGTGCAGGGTCGCCAACCACTAGACCAGGCTGCCCAGAGCCACATCCAGCCTGCCCTTGAATGCCTCCAGGGATGGGGCACCCACAACCGCCTTGGGCAACCTGTACCAGTGTGTCACCACCCTCTGTGTGAAAAACTTCCTCCTGATATCTAACCTAAACCTCCCCTGTCTCAGTTGAACTATAGTTATTATTTGTATTCCAAAGCTGAATGTACTTGCTGAAAGCACAGTCATTTTCAGTATATATCCTCCGAATTCTTCACATCTTTACAACTCATATTTTCAAACTTTTTTTGGACAGTGGTCTTCCCATGAAATTTAAAGCTCTTCTGTGACCCAGAAGACCCAGAATATATCCTCTTCCTAGAATACTGCTGTATTTCATCTCATACTGGATTATCACATTTCATATTTATCTGTAAGGCTCAAGATGCAAAGAACAGGCCTCTTAGTTGACTAGCTTAGTTACTAACAGAAGTGACTGAAGTATTTTTGGGGTCCAATACACAGCCATGCTGCACAGCAGTTTAACCAGGAATAAGAAAGCAAGTCTACGAAGAGTCCATTTGTTCTGCTTCAGAGGTTTATCCTCCCAGTCCTACACACAGTCACTACAGTGATGACTGTATTAAAGGCTACCAGTTTTCTCCCTTCACTGCTTCACTGTAAGCAAATCTCCAGGAGCCAAGTACTGTAAGCACTACCACTCATGCGATGCTCTCCACAGTGATCTAAGAGATACACGACCAGACAGTCTGCTGCCATAGAGCCAGCAATATCATCTGATATCACAACTATGGCTGGGTAGCTCAGTATTAATTTTTCAAGAGCTGAGCACAAAGCAGTGAATAAACAGGTAACTTAGTGTACTTAATAACGCTATGATTTGCTCACTAATATTGCTTAAAGCTGTAAAAATGTAGTTGGGGAAAAAAAAAAAAGGAAACAACTTCTTACCAACAGGAAACAAGAAGTTCAAAACTCACTAAAAATGTTGCTTACTTCACCCTAAATCCAAATGTGGATTTTCAGGATTCTTACAGAGAGCCTGTCAAATGCATACAAGGAAAAACTGGCTGAGCTTTCAAACTTGCGCAATGTAAAAAATGGTCTCCTGATAAGGAACACAAGCCTCCTTCTCTCTCAATACTTGGTAATGCTATTCCTCCGTGCTGGTGTTACATTGCACCTCCCCAGCCTTTCGTTCTTTTCTTTCTTTGCAAATTGAAAACACTTTTCTTCAGGATAAGCTAGATTAGGAGGCAATACAAGCAGCTTATTAATTATACATATGCACAAGGAGCACAACAGTTGCTCTGCTCGTCAAGAGGATTTAAAATATAAGCAGCACAGGGCCAGAAACACACCCAGTGAACAGTGAGTCTCTGTCACAAGAGTACAAGTAAAAGAGCGCGGATCTTTTACTGAAAAAAAGTCTTAGGTAAGACTTACCAGCACATATTTAAATTCTGTGCAAAAGGAGAAGAAAAGTCACATTGTAATCAAGTTTAACATGAAAGAAGTTTTCAGTACACTGAACGATAAATACATTTTTTAAAAAGCACATTTAATGCAAGTCCATTTTGCAGTGTGTCACAATTTTCTAAGAAAAAATTACCCGAACTCCAAAAGCCTAACCATCAGCCTCCTTCATAGAGGAGCATCATCTGGAACCTCTAAGGCTATATCAACTTTTTCAAAGGTATGAGCTTTATCCAAATTCAAAGAAAACAAAAATAAGAAGAAAAAAGTAAACAGGAAAAAGAACACAAAACTTATGTCCTTACAGAAATCTACTTGCGACAAGGCCTGCTTTTATGCTGTGCTACCACTGAATAGGGAGAAACAAAGGGTAATTCCATGACTGGGTGTACAGCAGCAGAGACCAGCCCCTGGCACTGCACTAGCCAGCAGAGGAGCACTGGTGAGGTGAGCCCACCTCCACAGCTATTGGCCTCACAGCATCATGAGTCTCCTCACCCCGAGCTCCCTCCCGCCTGCAGGCACAGCAGGTCACCTCGCAGTCCTGCACGCGTGGGGTTGCAGAAAGATTTATTCCGTGTTTCTGTGGCTGTGTTCCTATCTGAACAAACACATGGTACAGAAGGTCCTGAGCACGGCCTCCTACCTACCCGAAGGTTCTCCCAAGCCTGTCAAGCTCCAGGAAAGGCCTGTTGTGAAACACTCAGGTTCTCAGATCAGTAGATTGCAATGCGAACCTGGGAACAACTAGATGACACTGAAGGTAGTGGTTTAGCCCTTTCACCCTGAAAAACAGCAACAACAACCACCAGAAAAACTTCTCTTGACTTTCATTTTTATTTATTTTTAAGTACTTTTAAGTAAGAGCATTTTCCTAACCACCTCAAATACAAATTGTGTTGAAATATTTACAATACTGCAGCATTAACAAGGTTGAAATATTTACAGGTTCACCTAAGCATACCAAATCTGCAGCTCGTCTTTGGGGGGGAAGAGTTGCGCTGCATAACATTTGAGTTAGGGATTACTTCTGCTGTTTCGTGGCTGATAAATCCAGAGCCATTTCTATCAGGCTGTGCATTGCTTGTGGATGATCCCATCCCAAACACTAGATAAACCCACACATGCAAAGGTGAAGCACAGAACCACCCTACAGGCCTTCTAAACCTGTTTGTCAGCACCGTCAATGGCACAGTAGTGCAAGAGACTGCTTTAAGGAACTTCATAGACAAAGTAATACTCATTTTTGTGTGCATGAGAAGACATGCAGCAAAGCATTCTGCATGAGTTACTGCAGAGCAATTCGACTGAAGTACTGTACCCAGCAAAACAGCGATCCAAATGAAGTAATTAACTGGGGAGGAGGAAACAAAGGAAAACAGTCCAAATCAAAGAAGGCATATTCCTCAGAGGTTATAAAAATAGTTCTGTGGCTGAAGAGACAGAACACCTCTGTTAAATGGACACACCGGCAACATTTGAGAGCATTAAGGTAGTATCTAAACACGTTGAAATTTAACAAGTTTTCCCTAAGATTAATGGAAACAGCCACATGACTCCAGTCATGAAAAGTTAGAGGTTTTTTTTGGTGTTTGCTTTTAAAAAAAGAAAGGTACAGACTGCACAAGATAGATAATCACAATACTGATACAGAAGATATATCAAGCTCTGGCTCACAAATACCTATTCTGGCATTAAAGCCATACTGCAATTTACTTGCTGTTTCTTTGTGGCATTGAGCAACACCAAAACAGGATTGTTTCCGAAGTGTTTACTCCTAAAGTACGTTTCTATTAAATTCAGTTTGCTGAGATGCTGAGCAGGCAGACCAGAGACACAGTAAGATGTTACCAGTTCATTACTCTCACTTGAGGAGAGCTTTAAGGGAATGCTTGTAGAATGACTAGGCTAGATAAGAAACTCCTCAGCTAAGTTTGGCCAGCTCCCAAACTGCAATAGTTTTAACATAGTAGTTTGAATCTGGAGAGTGATTAAAAAAAATAAGTTATCTGGATCATGACATTCAGCATCTGACTAGTGGAAAGAAGAAATAAATGTTGCTCTGTTAAATATTTTCACTTTTAAGACACAACATATTAACCAAGGGAAGAAGAGGACAAATCAAATGGCTTGGACTCTCCAGCAACGTACCTAAAGCTCATGGTTAAAGTACAACTGACCCCACACGGAGCCATTTGAACAACTGCCAAACGCATGCAGTAAGTTAAGAAGTTTCATGCTCTGCTAAGGCAACTTTCACATCACTCACTGGTTTCACCTCAGATCAAAAGCACCAGAAGAAAAACTCCAAAGAATCTGATTGCAGATAGCTTTTACTGATGTTTTCTACTTAATCTCCTCTGGAATGCAAGGTCGTGGCACTCTCATACTTTAAAATGGATCTATATACTACATGCATGCTCTATTACTGTCACTGTAAAAATAATATTTTGTTTTCTCAACTGAGCAAGATAACTAAAGGAGTCCACCGGAGCCCAGATCACCACTCATAAAACACGCACATGGCTACTGCTTCAGGTGTGATGGGACTTCTCATGCTGCTTAGTGCTGCATAAATAAAAGAAACAAACTTTAGTCTTTTTTAGTTACCTGTGTGTCTGTCACAGCCATAAAGGTGCAAGAGCTGGAGCAGTACTGTAAGGAACATCTCACTCCTGCCCATCCAGAAGGTACATATCTGTGCATTGAAGGTGCAATCATTGCTCATTCCACCTTCTTTTTTGGCCATGGAACAAGTCCATCTTCACGCGTCCTGGCTACACATCACGTGCCAAGTTTCAATTGACAAAATCCAGGAAATCCAAGTCTATTCACATAACAGAAAAGACCTAGACTTCTATCAGGTTTACAAACTCCAAACATTTAAGAAAAAATAAGACTAAGTCTGCTTTAATCTCTCTCTTCTTCCAGAGATATTCTCCTTACTGAAAAGCTCCTTTTGTCACACGTTCAAACAAAAAAATACTCTGAACTTTCCACTCAGGATTTATTATGACATTTATATGCCCTTCTGTTGGCAAAGAGATTATGTATCATAATTACTGAACAAAAAACTGACGACTTGAAATCTGTGTTCTACTTGTCATTAGGAATCTCAGCAACTGAGAGCACAGAACTGAAGCTAGCAAAAACATTGCACTTGAAAATAACTTAAACCAAATATTCTTTGAAAATAAAAATTCTTGTAAATCTCATTTCAAAATCTTCCTTGACATTGTTCATATGATGACCCTCTCCCGTTTTAAGTACTCAAAAGGTGGTGAATAGAGAGAAAAAGCTTTTCTGTTTTCAAACTTCAAATGAGTTAATTTTTCAATGTTTTGTAGGTGTCTTGTATCTTTTGATCAGTACTTTTCTAACTTACAATTTATTTTATAACGACCAAGTAAACTGTACCCTACAAATAACATTAACTGCATTTCTCAGAGCACTGTGCAGATGTTTTTATACAAGGCACAGTGCCAGTTCCCTGAATAATATTTAAACAGCAGTCAGGGTGAAGTCTTAAACTCCTGGATGAAAAGCATTACACTGGGTGAAATGAGACCAACAATCCTAGGAAAGCCAGCTACACCGCTGTTTTCTTCCTTTGTTTTTGAAGAGGTCAAACTTCTGGACTTTGAGATCTCATGTTTTTACATTCTCAGCTTATTTGGCTAGAACTCCCTCCTCCAAGTAACAGGTCCATTCACAATTAGAAACGTGAAAGGATGATGAAGATGTTCACTTAAAGGTAATCATTGTAGGGGAGTTTCTCCCCCACTTCATAATATATACACACACATGCATACACTTGTATGCGCCCTACACACAGCAAACAAGTAAAAACATCTTCAGGTTCAAAAGTTGGTTCCCCAGAAGACAAGGAAATGCAGAACTACAGTTACTTGCACAATGAAAAGCTTCCACCACCATGGTTTTTAGAGCCTCTGTCAAGCACCAAGACCTCAGTGTACTAAACACTCCATTACCATATCCAAATAGACTGTTTCTTCATCCAGAAAATATACATATAACATAACAATCTAGCTGCAACTTCAGGCATTTCTTCTGCTCCAGTTCCAGATGAGTGCTTGCAGAGAAAGAACTCTCACTTCAAGTGTTTTCTACTGATTGCATACAAACTGTGGCATTTCAAAATGGGCTAGTTTTGTACAAATAGGAAAATTTTCAAGAGGAAAGAGGCACAGTTCCCTTGGGCAGCTGTTCTAACAGCTGACTGCCTTTACAGTAGAAAAGATTTTCCTTAGATCCACTCTGAACGTCTGGCTTCAACTTACACTTTTTGGTTTTCTAATCCCAACAGGCCAAAATAGGGTTGTTATCTGTATTTTCAGGAACCACTTCCTTAAATAATACCATGTTTTCCTTATTTGGATATTAGGTATATTGTCTCTAAGTTCAAATTTTTACAACATCAGCACAAAGACAAAGCTGTGGTAGCCAAGAGGAAAAGCAATATGGCGCTGATGCTGAAGAGAAAACAATGCTTTCATCTCACACTGCTGCCTAAATGTCTAAAAGATCACCTTGTGCGTGATTCTTTGAATCACAGCCCATCGCTGAAAGTAAGCAGTTCTCTCTAGCTTAGTGGCCTTCTAGAGCTTTTCCAGTGATGCTCTGCAATCCAGAATCATGGGTGGTACCACAACAGTCCACTGCCAGCTTCAATCCAACTGAGTGCAAGTTGCTAGCTTGAATCACTTCCTTTCCTCTCACCCCAACCTAATTCTGGCCAGAGTTTCTGTCCTCCACAATCTCTTTCAAACAAGTACATGGGCAGAGGGGAAACAGAACAGTAACACAGCTTTCCTTAAGATCTATTCCTAACATTCAGGCTTCCATTGCATTTCTTACCCGTTTCACGGTTAGCAAAGCTGTCAATATTGTTTGCATATACTGCTGGTAAATTAGGATAAAGTAGAACTACTTGACAAATGCTTTCTCCAAATTATGTAAGAACATGTTTACCGCTACAGGAGAGCCCAGAGAGTTCAAGTAAAAGCCCCACTAAAAAAGCTTGGGACAAACACAAGCAAAACAATCTAAATACATTCACACCAGGGTACAAGAATCTCGTGCTCTGATACTCAATCCATAATCACTGAAAGGAAAGATTTAGGGGATTATTCAGCCAAGCATTTAACTCTGCAGTAAATAAAAACAATAATGCAGATACAACTGAGAAAGTCATTCCAAAAAGTCCAAGCTGTTCAAAATACCCAGTCTCTCTCTACCCTGATGATTACATGTGCAGGTGCACAATAAGAAATTAAAATTCCTCCATTCTCAACTGCTTTGAGTCAATTAGTCCTACAGTAATCAGATTAACTCTAGAAGGATGTTGCTGTGTTATCACTACAAAGTGCCTCCTCTGCAAGAAACGTTATTTGTAAGCATTTCCAGCACTCTGAACTCAGGCCAAGAAGTCAGTAGGTTTGAAAGCAGAAATCCAGCAGTCCCTCACCTTTGAGAGATCTCTTGGGGCCAGGCTCAGGACACATTCAAATGAATTGCATGAGGAAGTTTGACAACTCCCTGTTTTCTTGCTACAGATAGTAGACCAAACACCACAGTCGTCAAAACAGCGATTTCTTCACAAACACTGATTTCAGGCATGAATGGATAAAGGGAAATTGAGATGTGAAGGTATGCAGACCACGGTATGCAATTCCAAAGTCTTTTCCCTCAACAAGCAGACCAGAGACTTGTTCCAGTATCCAGAGACACACGCCAGCACAGTATCACAGGATAGGGGGCTTGTTAGTTTGGCAAGTAGAGAGGTGTAAAAGAGAAGCGTGTAAATGAAATGTTAAAGCTAACCCAAACCTGCAGAGCAGCTGTTAAGACACAGCAGGAGGGATCTGGATATCGTACTTACTGGATCAGCTAAAGAGGTCTAAGCAAACTGACTTTCATAATGAGAGCTGCAGAATTCCATTTATACAATGGGTGGCAACTGGCCAAGGATAATGAGCTAAAAATAAGAGATCTAGAAAGGTTAGAAGGCAAAAACGTTTCTTACATTATAGAACTAGAAAAGGCCTAGATACTACTGCGCATGTAACTATAAAACCACTCCTCCTTTTCAACAAGGGCACTCCTAGAATATACCCATCCACGGACAAAACTGGGAACAAATGGGGTAATCCTCTACAAATGGATGAAAAAGAAAGACTGACAGCCTAGGAATTCTAGGAAAATGGCAAAAGAACTCCTCTTACATTAAGATTCCACAAGCAAACTAGTCAACTTGATAAAGCTACATAAAAGGGACAACGGAGTGAATTTTTAACCTAATACAGATAGTAAATAAAAACAATACTGTTCCTATGGATTTTTATTCTAATGTTTTTTTTTGAAGATGCTAAAAGATCAAAATGATGAAGACCCAAAATCAGCATTCACAGAACAGACTACTATTTTAATTCCATGGGTAGGTGTTTGCAGAGATTTTGTTTTCCCAACATCCTTCATCCCCATAGGGAAGTGACTGTTTCAGTAATGGTGCAGGATGAAGTAACAGATGACAGAACTAAAAAGACACGCTCTCAACAATACAAGATTGTTTGCTTGACCATGAAAAGTAGTTCCTTGCTATTTGCTGCATTAAAGAGGACGCTGCTGTTAGCAAAGAAAGCATTCTCCTCCTTCCCTTCATCCTTCCACTCCCTGCCTCCCCACTCAGAGCTAAAATCCCATAGATATGGAGTCTCTGGGTGGAGTAACGTAACTTCTTCAACAAAGAAACCTTCCTTTTTCCCAGACAAATTACTTGGCTGAACTTAAAAATCTCCTTTTGCTAGTTTAAAAAAACACTGTAACTGCAGTTTCAAAAAAAATCCCAAAATCTGGAGTGAAAAAACCCTACTGAGCTGGACTTCCAAGAGACAGCAACTCCTTAAGAGTTTATTTAAACAGAATTGTCACTCAAATATCAGCAAACTGCACAGACCACACTGAAAGGGAACTGAACAGCATAAATCAGGTGACTATCATAGCTTCCCCAACAAAATCCAAACTCCAGCTCTTTACAAAATGTCAAGACAGCTGAATCTCAGCCGAGTTGTTAAAAACGGCTGCATGCATTTAATTAAGTCAAAAATTGAAGCCAGATGGCACATACTGCTTTTCCAATCGACTGGATGCTGTCACAAGAGGCACTGCTTAAGCATTCCTTGATGATTCCTGGCACCAGTGGCTACAATCTCTTCCTATCCTCTGCCATATAACTTTTTTTTTTTTTTTTCCAGTCACCAAGCTTTTAAGGAGGGTGGGGAGGAGGAAAAAGAGAGCCCCTGAGATAAATTGACTCAGTGTGTGGAATGTGAGGCAAACATTCCTGTACAAATTCAGTTCTGATTTATTTTCTTTAGAAAACTCCAGTTGCAGGAGAACCCCTCCAATTGCTGGTCTTTGCCTTATACCCTCCAGGGTGATCATCATTCTCACAGAGAGAAAACTAAAACAGATCACTTTACTTTCAAGGCACCGTGCAGCAGAAGATGTTAATACTTCAGTCAGTAATAGATGCAAGTGAACTGGCTAAAAAAGGTCTCAAGAATTTGGAAGCACACGTCTGGAAAGAAACATTACCATTTTGTCTCTGGACTGCGTACACTCTCAGTTAATAATGACTGTAGGCTTTTATGGTCAGGACCCAGGCAGCGAACTTCTCATCAGAAAGACTAACAAGTTATTGCTTGGTTGTAGGCAGAAGAGCCACAAAAGATTGGGCCAGAACCAAGTGGAGATACTGCATTTTACTTCCCCTGCTGCACAGACTCCAGTACACAGAAACAAACAGAGGGTGTAACACAGCCGTAACACTGGTCATGCTTCTTAGCGCTCATGCAAGGCACACACAGGGCCTAGAAAAGTGGGTATAAAGGCGACAGGGATTAGGAAAAAGCATCAGCAGAAGCAAACTGATCACACGTTTAAAAAACACGCTACTGACAGAACATCTCTGCTTGATTTTTACTTGGAGATTTTTCTGTTTCCAAATTACTTAAGCAGCTGCCATATTGCTCCCAAAAGGACTCCTGAAGATAATTAGAGAAAAAGGTGGAAACCATTTTGCCTCCTGAATAGACAAGAAGGAAGGCTAAGAGGCTCTGCTTTGCATTCTCCTTCTATACCGCCATCAAGTCGCTTGGAAAAATGAACCACAGTCAGCATATCTCATTGCTGAATAATCTAACATACCACACACACACGAATAAAGGCATAGGACTATAATTTTTAATCATCACTAACTGAACAATCCCCTTGTGAATAATAATACAGTCCATAGTTTACTTAAGTCCTTAATTATAATTGTCACTTCCATACATATCCAAACTCACTTCCCATTTAAAAGAAAAAAGAATTATGCACTGAATATCTCACTGTTAAAAACTGACTTCCAGCACTACCGAGAACAAAAACATATCTGCTGAAAGGGGTGGATGTGTTTAACAATTCCAGCAGAACAATCCTCCTCTCTTGGTTAGTTTAAAGCTCCATTAATCTTAATGCAAAACAAAACAGTTTCCTTTACCAGCCGGATTCTTGACCTTGAGCTGTTCCGGTGCTGCAGTGGGGGGCTGGGGTAAAAAGGACATGGACCAACCACAAGTCAGAGCTGTAAGGTAGAACTGTACAGAGTAGCCAGCAGAAAGAAAAATAAAATTAAAAACATTACCACTATGAAAGACTACCATGTCCACTGCTGCCATGGAAACCACAATAACGTCACCTCAATTTCTGTCACTCATTTTTGTATTAAACTCAAAAGATTACTAATGATGAAGATTATTGAACGAAAACCAAAAACATACAGGCTAATGGCCTCTAAGTTACCCAGCCCAGCATTAATCCACATCATTAGCCATTCGAGTATTCACAGTGCAATCCTGCAAATCAGATCCAGCCTACTAGGGAGCATTACCTTCAGCGTGAAAAAATAAGAGCTACAGCTGTTCTCTTTGCTGTGGATATCTCTTATATACATCCTTTAATTTTACAAGACAGGTTTGCTCAAAACATCATTCCCATGCAAATCCAGCTGATGTGGATAAAATAACGTATTTAAATTGAAGTTCTTATCAGTCAACATTCACAAGGCTTCTTACATACCACTTTTACACTCCCCTACCCACTGTTTTTCCATCACTGTAGCTGTTTATATCACTGAACAAATGCTCAGCACAGCACAGTCCAGAGAGTAAAATCTGACCTCGTTACCAGGAGGTAACCAAGTGACGGACGCAGGTAGCAGAATGCATTTGAGCTGCCTCTAAAATGGTATTAAATTGCCTGTGATTTATGTTAATACCTTAAGTTGTATTAAAGCATGATTTCCTCATTAGATCTTGCAAGGGGCAGATTCAGTCACTCGACAGCATTTGTTCAACATTAACTGTGGCTAGGAGGGCATACGCTACTTTCTACAGCTGGATTTGTAAGTCTCACCACCTCACCCAAAAGAACAGTTCCTTGAGGCAGTTATTACACTGAAATACTGCCAGGGATTTTTAATGGATCACAGATTGGCAAGTACTTCTGTATCAGAGCTTACAAACATTGAGAAGCTCTTTTCTACAAGGTTTTGACTAGACTAAGGTAAGAGCTATTTTTTGCTTATGGAAGTTCCCATTTGATTGAGCTGCTAAGAGTCAAAAATCCGCTGTAAGGCAGAGCAATAACCCTGCCTGCCATCTGGATTAGGTACATCAGTCCAACTCACTGTCTAAAACTGCAGGTAGTGAGAAGACCACTGTCCTTTCAGCACAAATCAGCTCCTTTTTTTGCATGAGACTAAGGAATGTTTCAGACCATCTTCTGTGCTGACTCAGATGCTTTCCGGCCAAAGAAATCACTGTTTACTATACAGTACTACATGGTTTATTTAAAGTTTCATGCCAAAGTGCTTTTTATTTCTGTAAGAAAAGCTACATGAAGACACTTTTAAAGCCTAAAGAATTTATTCTTCATAACTTGTTCATTAACCACCAGTACTGCTGGTGCTGGAGCGACAGAAGTAGCTTCACATGCATCTTCAACACTTACTTCAGTGTTAAAACCCAAGCATAACTCCTGATACACACAGGAAATGGCAGTCTCGCAAAGTCCTCATTTCATGAGAAATGGAAGCAGCTCAGTCTTGGTTCAGCTCTCTGTGAATCCCACTCGATTTGAACATGTATCATTTTTCAGAAGATTTTCACCCCAAGACACTTGTATAAAACTTCTTGCTCCAACACCAAGGAAGTAGTGACCGGCAGAACACTTGATTTCAAGTAGTACTTCAACCGAGCGGCATCCTCAATTTGCAACAAAGAAATAATGTAACTGAGCAATCTGAGCAGCAGACATGGCAGGTGGTCCTGCCTTAGAAGGCTTCCACCACTGGATTCTGAAATTTTACACTTATCCTGGTATGCACCCAAATACATTAAAGAGACTAAAACGTTAAACAACAAAGGCAAACCAAGCATTTATAAAACACCAGGTCTATTATTTTGGACAAGCCTTGCTGCAATCACAGAGGAATGTTTCCTTTGGCTGCTATTATGCTCACTTTCATTTATTCACACAGAGCAAAAGCAAACAATATTTTCTTACCTTGTTCTTTTAATTGTCTACAGATTGTACAAAACGGTAGAACAATAAGCTTGAAGACCAGATTTTTCCTTTCTACTTAATAGATGGAACCTAGCCTGAGAATTTTGCAGCCTCTCCCTGCTACAGAAGAGTGGCTCTAATCTGCAAAATTCTTGACAATTTTTGTCAAATAAATGGAAAGGAAAAAAAAATACCAAAATATACTTGAAGGGGGCCTACAAGAAAGCTGGGGAGGTACTTTTCCTAAGGGCAGGTAGCAACAGGACAAGGGGAAATGGCTTTAAACTGGAAGAGGGTAGATTCAGACTAGATATCAGGAAGAAATTCTTTACTGTGAGGGTGGTGAGAAACTGGAACGGGTTGCCCAGAGAGGCTGTGGGTGCCCCCACCCTGGAAGCATTCAAGGCCAGCCTGGATGGGGCTTTGAGCAACCTGGTCTAGAGGGAGGTGTCCAAGCCTATAGCAGGGGGTTGGAATGAGATGATCTTAAAGGTCCCTTCCAACACAAACCATTCTATGATTCTATATCATTTTTGCAATGATGCCCTTAAGATGGCCTCATTTCTCTCATGGATAGTAACACCATAGACTACTGCTCTATTTTTTTTGTTTGAAAGTACTGGAAGCCTGCACTTGCCAAATATCTCTGTGAAAGGACTAAGAAGCACAAACCTTTCATAGACTGGTCTGTGGTAAGACTACCCAGCACAATCATAAAAACAGATCACAAATTGCTTCTTAGTTATTTAACAACACAATACAAAAATCCAAGCCGGGCTTATACTTGAAAAAGATGTGGGAATGCTGAGCACAAACAAGTTTTGCCCTCTTCTGTACATTTTATTTCAACTTTCCTTATACCAGTGTCATCTCCTTATATTCAAGCATGGGGAAAAAAAAAAAAAAAAATCAACTGATAGAAATTATAGAAAACCATCTGCAAGTAACTCAGCCTAAGTGCTGCATAGCTTCCTTGCACAGAAACATGGGCAGCCTGGCACCTTACAGTTAATTAGCAGATTTTCAGTAAATCAAACCCATGGCTCAGCTAACAAGCCAGTCTGCTGGATTTTCCAATCAGCCAGCCCACACAGCACACTGGGAGTCACCGTGTTTTCACTTAAGCAAAGCACAGCTGAGCTCAGACAGATGTAAGTGAACAAGGGTGTGACAAAATAACAGAAGGTGATTGCAAAGGAAGTCTGAATCTTACACTGAAGTTTCTTTTGCCAAAATGGGATCTGAAGAGAGAAGTGTTTTCTTTGATCAAATCCTAAGAGTATGATCCAGGTCCCTGGATAAAACCTAGCTCACAACATAACCTTAGGTGCCCTGATTTCCCATTAATCCCAATTGTGACACAAGAAAGAAACTTATCCAAAGATTTGGTACTTCAGAAAGCTCACTCAGACCTGAAGTCTCTTTTGCAAATAAGAGAAGGGGAATATTATAACTCTATGGCTTTATTACAGAACAAATCTTCCTAAAACCTGAGAAAAGCAAATGACATTCACACGTGGAGAACGCTGGATAAGTGAATTGTATTGTCTAAGCACTTAAAGAAATGGAACAAAAGAAATAAGCAGATAGCGTTACAGTAAGAGACAGGGGAAATAAAAGAGCACACGGCATTCTTACTGCATGAAAACAGTTTTGGGCCCAGCCATCCTCATGTATCTGAGCCTCAGAAGCAGAACTGAAAAATCTCTTAAGATCAACAAGTTGGGACTGTACAGAGAATCCAAGAAGTGACTGGATGGCCCAGAGCCCAACAAACACGACTGCCTTACCGAGAAACAGCTGCCTTCTGAACAGAAGACAGGGCCAATTATCTTATTAAGCAACAATTTAAAGAATGCTTAATTTACAAAAATAATTAGGTTGTTCCTCTGTGTGTGCGCGCAGTCCTGCACAAAGTGAAATATGTTCAAATTTTTCCGGTAATTATCCCGGCTAGAAAGCGGGATCAGGTTCTTGCCTTATAAACAAAGTTTAGGAGTACTGTGGTATGAAAAATACAGCTGCTGGCTTAAATCTGCCTTTGCCCAGGTGTCTGTGAGATCAAGCACATCCCTCGCACTGCAAATCAGGTTTTCTTTCAAGTAATTCTCTGAAGAGCGATGGGACCGTATGGTTTTATTTTGTACACAGTCTTCCCTGCTAACTTAAAATCACAATGCTGTTATTCTAACAAATTCCAAGAACTCAATAGAAACTTTCAGAGATCAAAAAAAGGAGCCTCTGTGTTTTATCCAGGAAGCTAAAAATCAGTAATTTGGAGCTGCAGCAACAAGCTTTGTAACCATCTGTGCGTAACACAGGCACAGAGCGAGTCATTGCATTACTAGTAATGGTTAAGCAAAGTTTTCAGTGGAAAAAAGTTTCAGAAAAAAATAATCTAAGAAATCCCCACATACCAAAGTAATTTATTGCAAAAGCAGCATCAACAGAACAATCACAAACTGAAGCACCAGCAAAGAGTGAGAAAGGCAAAAAAAAACCCACCTTCAGGACTGGACTACCCACTAAAGCAATTCATACTCCACAACATAACCTCTTGTTTACAAACTTGCAACCTCACAAAGTGAAGGTGGTATATAAAATTAAATCTTTACAACAGCCCCAAGTGACCATCGTGAGAATTTCAGGAAACTACACAACCACTATACTTTCTACCAATCTACTGATGACACCTTTTCTGCCTGCTGTACGTGCAGCAGACAGTACAATTTCTGTGGGTTTCTATCTCACAGCTGTATTAAAATTCTTTGAGGAACCAACAAATTACCCAAGCAATACAACATATATATTTTTTTAAAACCTAAAACCACTTAAAGAAACTATACTTAAAAAGTTCTCTCAAATACCCGGTTAAAAGAAAGACAGGAATGAAAATAAAAAGGCCAGTTTCTACACTATAGCCCATGGAGTTCCATGCACATTTATTTATTTTTTTAAATAAGTGATCAGCAACACGATGGATAATTAAAGTATTCTGATGATGAAAGGTTATTTGGGTCAGCCAAAATTCCAGTGGCTGCAAAGAGCCATGCAATAGAAGTCTGCATTGCTTAACGTTGCGCAGATAAGGTAAAACATATGAAATAAAACCACACACCAACAAGCAATAAACACAGAACCACAGTCAATTGTGAGAATACCAGAGACTTTATATCATGTTGGCCCATGCTCTGGAAACAGTAGTTCAGTGTCCAGCAACAGACAGGTAAACAAACATTTGGAATTATGCAAAAAGAGAATGGCTTTCCTTACCCACATGGGCACTACGCTATCATGCCAATGCCTTATGGCATCATAAACACAAAACTGTGTGCAATTCTCATCATCCCACCCAAGCAAGAACCCAACAGAACCAAGAAAGGTAAGCAAGTGACAAGGATGACAGCTTGCTCAGAGACACTGACTGACATCTACAGGAAAATAATTAGGAAAGAGATTTGAGCTTAGAAAAGATGGAGAGAATTATCACACACTCAGTCCATAAAAGGTACCATTATGAATACACAAAAATGGAGACAGTTATTTTTCAGAAATACAAAGTCATTTAGCAGATAGACAAGTACAATAGCACCTTTTTCTTAAAAGCAAGTATGGATCATATTGCTTGTGGAGGGAAAAGTATAAAAATAGTAAAGTGAAAAAAATACTGAACAGACTCACCATTAATTTGGCTGTTAGTTGACTTTAAACAGAAATGCTTCAGACAGCTCTAACTTGCTATTTAAAGACTATCAGAAGGATGGGAAATAGTTAAAAAAGTAAACTACACGTTTCACCTGCTTCTTAAAACCACTCCTCAATTATTAACTACCAGGTACTTGCAAAAACAGAAAACCAGGTTGAGTAGACTTTGTCCTTACTCACTATGGCCATCCTCACACTCTTAGACACAGCAGACATGACTGCCCAGACAATATTCTTGTCACACCATGCTGAGGAGGAAGAAGGGGAAGGAATGAGGAAATCCATCCATAAAACAAAGAGCACTTGAAACTGGAAATACAGCAGAATGCATAAAGCTAGCAAAGTTGAGACTTTTTTTTATTAAAGCTTGGAATAGAAGGATACAATTATAGGTAAGAGATTTTTAGAGAGGTGCATGTTCATGTTGTATCTAGGCGATGTCTTATAGTGAGAAGTAACAGATGTTGCTTCCAAGAGCAACCATATTTTCAAAAACAGCACTAGAAAACTGCATCTATAAGATAGATATTCAAAGAAAGACTACCTCAAGTCTAAGAGCTACAAAGCCAGAGCTCTGACTCTGGAGACATTTATGGAAGTAAAGAAATGCGGCCAATGACAAAGGAAAAGAGAGATGGCAATACAGTTATCCTATAAAAATCTTTTAACTGTGTGCTGTGCCATTTAGCCTGTAAGATTCAAGGCAAAATTGCATATGGAGCACGAAGACTATTTTGAATCTATTTAAATGTCAAAGTTTAACAGAAGCTTTTAAAAAATGCAAGGGACTGATACAAATCTGTATCATTATCTATCATGTTTATTAAAATGAAATGGTACTGACTTGAAAGTTACAGCTGGTTCATCCAGTCTGAACAGTATATTAATCACAACCAGTAAAGTCTATACTGACAGAGGTTTATTACTGACAGATTCATCACTAACACCAGTTATCATTTATAAAATGAAAGAATTAGAGCCAAGGATTTTAAATCCACATGAGGAAATTGCAAGTCTAGTCTCTAACTAAGGCTAGTCAATACCGGTTTTACAAAAGCTCAGAAGGTCTTATTCTGACCAAATAAAATTCTTCCAATTGCATTTCATAGAATCCTAGAATCACAAGGTTGGAAAGGACCTGCAAGATCATCTAGTCCAACCATCCTCCCATTACCCTTGCCACCACAAACTCCTAAACCGCATCTGGTAGCTCCTCGAGAGAGTTTACGACTAAATAAAAATAGTTCACATAAATGTTCTTCTCACTTGCAGTGACTCCGTAAGTGGTCACTTAAAACGAACCAGAATCTTTCTAGGCAATATAACTTCAATTGAAATGAGCATCCTCCTAAGCTTTTCAGAGTTAACAACTAGCTGAACCAGCAGGATGTGCACTCAGCACCATAATGGTTCTCTCAAAATGTCTGAAATTTAAAATGCAAAATAAATCAGAAGCTGCCCTCCAAGAACACACAGAAATTTTCCTGTAAGTCATTATACAGTGACGCCAGCAAATCAAGAAAAAAAAAATAATATATATATATATATACACATATGCGCCTATCCTTTGATGGAAATCTTTAAATTGGTGAGAGCAAGATGTTTTCCTCATCAGTGGGATGCTCAGTATATCACTAGGTGTGTGACCTGCTTAAATGTATTTGCCACATTTATTTCCTGCAGTTCTTTCCCTCCGAAACTACAAAGCAGCAAGAAACAATGTCTGCATCTATCTCCAGCACTCACAGTCACAAAGCTGACTCCAGCCAAGTTATGACAGAGCAACCATACATCAGCATGACGTAGGCTCCCTCAGGAGGTTTTCCTTGTGAGAAACAGAAGCACACAACTGAGACAGCCACTGAGATAACTACAAACTGCTGCTATTTTGATCTTTCTTTTGTAATTACCTCAGCAGCTCTTACACACCCTCTCAGGATTGCACCTCCAAGCAAGTCACGGGATTGTCTCAAAGCATGGAATACCAAATCCCACAGCTGTGTGGTGAGCATTTCGAACATGACACTACAAGTTTCTACCTTCCAGAAGTGAAATATTCATAAAATTTCAGGAAGTTTGTTACTACATCCTTCAGGCAGCTTCAAGCGTGTTGTTGGTCTGGCAGAGCAAGAAGCAGATTCCTCAGAAGTAATGGGAAGATGATACTGAATTCTTCTCAGAAGAACAAACTGAAATTACTGGTACAACTCAGCATAAATAAGTGTGAAGAAATATACGCTTCCAGCTTCAGAACACATATGAAGGGAACTACGTACTTCAAGTTTTTCTGCAAGCATTATTTAACTTCCAGTGCGAAGCCAAAAGACTACAGTATGTTGCTCAAAGCAAGTCTAAGTGGGCAACCTTAAGCTTTAAACCCTTCTGTTGGCTCTACAATCAGCACAGGCTATCCCCTAAGGAGCTACATCTTGTTTCGCAACAGGGAAGCAGATTTCAAGTCACCAGAGAACATGTAGCGTATCCACACATTTTATTACTAGACCACCATTTTTTAGAACAACATTCCTTATGCTGTGGAGTTAGTTACTTACTGCACATCTCTTACGAAAACAGGGAGCCACCACCAGTGGAGACAGTCACTGGTAGCAGAAGGCACTAGAGTCCAAATCCATAGCCAAGGCTGTTGCTTACATCATTACTGTCTGCAATGAAATCCTGCAGGTAGATCAACACTTGCAGGCTAATTAATGTTACGTGTTACAGATCACTTCCACACATTTTTTGCCTTTTTGCTAAGTGACAGTAGCCATCCAGTCTTAAGAAAGTGGCTGTCCATCAATATTAAGTAGAGGGTTGCAGAGATATTTTGTGCTCAGAAAAAGCAGATGCTCCTGACACAAAGTGCACGTGAGTCAGAAGAACCAGATCAGTTTTCCATGTAAGTGTAGTTGAAGTAGAGCACAATTCCCTCTTCAGCGTTTATTCAGCTTACCTTTAAGCAATACACGCTATGTTGCTGCATTGGCATCAAGTCTGCTTCAAATATTTCTGTCTACCTCCATGTCACTACTTGCAGTATCTTCTTGACAGAACTACCTGCCAACATGCTTCAAGGAGAAAGACAAAGCTGCTCTACAGGTGAAAAAAGAATCAGCAGCAGCTCAACCCATATAAGCTCATTCTCCCGTACACTGTTCCACTGTCTTCGGCACGCAATGAGCACTTTCCATTTTTCTAAGGAGCACAAGCAGATAAATAAGAAACAATGCCACAGAAAAAAAAATCCTGTAGCTGATCAAAATCTTGGAGATAGACAAATTTTGTCTCTTTTGAGATAAGAGATTTGGTTCAGCAGCCAGAAAAAAAAAAGATTTTTTAGGCACTTGTTATTCAAAGTGAATTTACATTGATAATTTCCTAGATTCTGGGAATAATCTGAACTCAAAAGCAGAAATGAAATGACTGATAGAGGCAAACATGTGGGTGTGCACAAGCAGAATCTGACAATGCCTCCCCATCAACAGTGGCAGTATCTTGGAATGGTCACTGAGGTCTGCTATACTAACTTACCAAAGAACCTGGAATATGTTCCTACCTACTGCACAGCAAGTCTTTGGTTTTCATTACGAACAGGATGTGATTCATGTATATTTACACATCATTAATGGCAGTATGTTCAACTTCACTAGAAGGAACTGATATTGCTACACAAAGTAATGAGAAAACCAAGGAAGCCAAATTACTAAGTGCAATTCATTTGTCAACTCTGAATATTTTAAGGAGCCTTTATTTTCACCGTTAAGATGAGCTCTTTGAAAAGAGAATGAGAAGATTTCGACTTTTCTACAATTCAGAGAAAAACCTACAAAGGATGCTTAACCCCCAAATACTACCATAATGTTAAATACAAGGTTAAAATCACTGGCATAAACAGAAAACAATACAGATATAGTAATATCACGCAGAAATAGGTACAACTTCTATCCAGGTAGTCTCACTGATACTTCAAGAGCTACTGAAGAAATCCTAGCCCTTTAAAAAACAGAAATCAGGATAATGTAGAATGACTGAAGAAATTCACAGCTCTACCCACTCTACTCTCAAAAGTCATCTAGAGTTTAACCGATGAATGAAAATACTGTACAATTTTAAAGTATGAACTGATTTGGTATCTTATATAAACAATCTTATAATCACGGAAAACCGGGGATTACAAAGCTGTGTTTGAACACCAACAAAGCCACATATTTTCATTCAAGTATCCTGCAAACATGATGTAATACAAAACAAAACCTGTTTCTTCCTGTACTTAACCTGAATGGTATCAGTCAAAAGTTTCACTGTTCAGTTCCTCTGTGACCAACCAATAGATCTTAAAGAATACAGATATTTGGATTTGCTTTTCATTTTACCATTATGCAATTCAAAGCATTTTGGCTTAGAATCCCAAAGCCCATTCGTGTGTTTTTTTTTTTTTTTTACAGACAAAGTATCAAGAGGGTCTACTAGATCAAAACCCAACTTGGTATCTGCTTTCCTGATACTGAGTCCAATAACTAGTTTTACATAAAGCAAGTGGCAAACAAAAGAAACAAACAAAGCAATATGGAAAAACAAAATAAGCTCGCCATGGAACTTTGCTCGTAAGGTTAACAACTATTACCGTTATTCCAGACTTGGCAAATCTTTGTGTTTTCTAGTCGAAAATCCACTGAATTTTGGTCTGTGCTTCAATTTCCTTGAACAAAATACATTTTGTCAGTTCTCAAGGAACTGTTATGCCTCCTTCCAGTGCCTTACAGAATTTTCGACATCCTCTTAATAGACTGAAATTCTGTGTCAACAGTCAGGGCAATAAGCCCCAGTGGTTAAAAAAATGACTTCTTATTTACGGGGACTGCATCCTTGTTTATAAAAACCAAGACAACACTCTCCCTGTTCTCAACAGCAATGCACCATAAACTTCAGACGGCTGCTTATTAAAATCTTAAGCTCTTCCTTTTTCCATCATCGTAATTTTGGTCAGTTCAGGAAATTGATCTGTGAACTTATACCAGATAAAAACATAACACATTTGAAACTGTAAACTATATATTATATTATATATATATATTTTTTTTTTAACTCCAAAACAAAACACCGGAATATGCTAGAGGTCATAAGGTGTTCCTGCTTTCCTTCCAGAACTGCAAGCTTGGAATAATACGTGCGCAAGAATGGAAAATTCCTTCTACTGTCACTGTATGTTAAAGCCAGGTCTGCTTTTTAAAATGTTGTAGCTACTTTGTCATTGTCCTCTGTCCCCAGCTTTGAGAATAACTGGGAAGAGAAGTAACTCACAGAATATCACCTACAAGAGGCATGGTGCTTCACTGTGCTGCAGTTGCCACCTGAACAACTATCAACACTACAAGACATCCACTAATCCCACTAGACAATATTTTCTTCAAAACACAGGCTAGATGAGACGGCTTAGTTGCATGAGTCACAATAGTAGAGAAAACTGATGTGCTCTACTGTATACCAATAGTCAGGATACTTTTCCAGGTGAATGTGCACAGCTGTCGGAAGACTTAATCAACTACAAGTCCTGTGAGATCCTCCATGCTGAACAATTTGTACAGCTGGTGCTTTAAACAGAGTTGTCAAGGAAAAAGGAAGGAGGCCATATAGGCCAACCAGCAGACAGCTGAATAAAGTGAAAATATTTGGAGCTAGGGATAGAAATAGCAAGCCAAGAGAAACTGATAAAGATTCTGTCTGTTCAACTGAGTCCAGAACCAGTCAGGCTAGGAAAACAATAAAGGAAAGGGACTTTTAGGTAACAAGCAGAGAAAACTTGGAATAGGTTAAAGGAAATCAGGAAGGTCTAACATCAAACATTGGAAAGAAACAACAACTACAATACACCCCCCTCCAGAATCTGGAGATGGAGCTCCAGAATCCAGAGATGAAGCTCCAGAATCCAAACAAAGAAAAACCTCAACCTGTGGGCAAGGGACACCAGTCCCCCCTAGTAGTACTAATCCCCAACAGGAAACAACAAGCTATCATTGCTCCTACTGGTTTGGAAAAGTGCAATTCAGGTTATAAATGGCACAGATGCCACTAGTATGCCACACGTCTTTTGTCTTCCCTAAAAAAACCAAACAAGTAAAAGCAAATAACTACACAAAAACTATCAGGAGAGTATCACATTTGCAGCACCTTTCACTCTGCAAAACGACCGGAGTTCCATAATGAAGTGTTACACGTACAACCCTAGCCCACCATCTTCACAAACACACACAATAACACCTTTCAGATCCCATGGCCATACAGGACATGTTCTCCTCCCTCTCATCAAAGTAGGGCGAAAGCAATAGATCGCCCACTGCCTGAAGCCTGTAAATTGTTTGGGGTGTGGTTTCTGTTTTTGTTGTCATTCTGGGAGGTGGAGAGGAGCTGATATTCAGGACATTGACTTCAATTGTAAATTGAAGCTTTACAAGGTGGAAGCTATTCTCACCGTTGATGGTGAAATACATCCCCAAATAGTCTTCCTTGAAACGTTTTGAAACAGTCCAGATCTAGACATAGTTTTCCAAAAAGAATTTAAGTTAGCACTGGAACTGATACAAAAAAATGAAATAAATTAGAAATTTAAAAGAAAACTTTTCAGTCCAAAGTCCAGAAGCGTTTAAATAAGCAATACTCCCTACCAGTATTAATGGACTAAGTGTTATTACTCGTGAATACAGTCAATTTTTTTTTAAATTGCATACCAAAACAAACTGCACAAGAAGTCCACACAGAAGCTTCATTAGAGCTCAAAAAGAAGCAAAACTGACCATCCGGAACTGCAGTCAGCATCAGATACCAGGAAACCCCAAGAATTCAGACAGAGGTACCCACAGTAGATGCAGAGTTAGCTGTAATACGTCATTATTTAATTTAGTGTTTATTTAGTGAACATATTCCCCTAAACGTTCATATTAGAGGTGGTATTTTTTGCAATTAGAAATTAAAACAAACAGAAATGTTTTATTTTTACCAGGACTTTGTTAGCAGCATCCATTTTATCTTTAGAAGATGGCTGGATGCACTTTTCGAAACTGTGAAATGAAGAAAGATGTGGATTCAAATGGCTCTCAAATGAAAACTCAGAAGCTGTAAGTTCTGATCTCCTGTTTTCTAAAACAACTTCCACAGTTCAGATTAATTTTCACTGCAAGTCAGCCAGACTACAGTCTGCAAGTCACTGCTGGGTGTGTGACTGCACACCACCACGTTGCCACTCCCTGCTACTCATCTCCACTCCCTCTAATCAGTTAATTAAGTGCTCATGCAATTTCCCAGTCAGTTTCCACCAAAATAAACGAGGTTGCTTAAGACCTACTGTCTGCTGCACTGGATTTAAAATGCAAAGTCTGTGCTAGCCCAACACCTTTAGTGCTAGGGTGTGACACGGCGATTGTACCAATCAGTGATACAATGCACTGGAGCAAACAGTAACCTCCAGTTAGCGTTGGTGATGTGCCAGCGAATAAACACCCATTTTAGGTTTGACTGCAGTTAGAACAAAGCATGCACATGGCTCCCTTCATTCTGCTGAAACCTGTATCCTATGGTATCATCTTAGAATATGACAGTGAGCCACAAATTCACTACCAATCTTGCAGGCACTGACAGTTTATTATTTCCACCAAGAAACAGCGTAGTAGATCACAGTCCTCGGAAAAGGAAGAAAATTCAAGTGGTCAGCAAGGACGTGAGTTTTGGCTACAAAATCTATTAACTCATGAAGCCTTATTACCAGCAAATGTTTCAAATCTCACAGATTCAAACGCCTGATTGACCTTTCATGCAAGAAAATATTAGTTGTTTTGTTTTCTCAGCACTCAAGTAATGACAGCCTGTCTCCCCCCATTAATCTCTTCTACTTTTCTGAGGCATTGAGAACATCTGTGCACTTTAGGTAGGTAGTGGGATTTAATTTAGTAAAAAGCCAACTGACTGTACACTTCCATACACAATTTATGAAGAATACCAGTTATACACAAGCACAAAGCATCAGTTTCTATGACAAAGAATTTACTCTTCATTAAATAGCACAATTATAGCCTTTTTCTTATCATAGAATGGTTTGGGCTGGAAGGGACCTTGAAGATCATGTAGGTCCAACCCCCCTGTTATAGGCAGGGGCACCTCCCACTAGACCAGGTTGCTCATCCAGCCTGGCCTTGAATGCCTCCAGGGAAGGGGCATCTACAACCTCTCTGGGTAACCTGTTCCAGTGTCTCACCGCCCTCACAGTAAAGAATTTCTTCCTGATATCTAGTCTAAATCTACCCTCTTCCAGTTTGAAGCCTATATTCAGGCTTGTAGCTTTACTAGAAAGATTCTAAAGCCTTTGTCACCATACCACTTCAGCACTATGTCTACTTCACAAAAAACAGAGCTTTATGAAGGTCAGGAAATACTGTTTTACTTATTCAGCACCCGAGATGCCATACAACCATGCACAGCACACAAGTCATTAGTGCTGAAAAACAGGCAATTCATTTAAGAAGTCTCCCAGTTTCCAACATTTGCTTCTCTGTGTTGAAGCATTGTAAGCTCAGACTCATCGCTTGCTTCATGGAACCAAAACGGCACGGAAGCCATACGTTTCTCCACCCTCACACCTTAATCACTTTTGACATAATAGGTCATGTCTGCACTGTTTTTTAAGAGGAGGATTCCTTAATCAGCCAGAAGAAATTCAGTTGTGCAACAAAAGACTTGCCTTACACCTCTCCCTAGCAGCAGATTAAGCAATCAGAGAAAACTCCTCAGGTCTCCAGGTGTCAGGACAGGCACAGCCCTCCTCCCTGCTCTGGACAGCAGTCTCCCCCCGCAGCCCAGAAAAACGAGCTGTTTCCCATAGGCAGACTGCAGAAATAGAATTTATTTCACTAATAACTCACCATAGTTTAAATTTTATCAGTAGGGGAGCAAACTGTTGGCTTCTACCTTTCACAAAACAAAAGAAAAAGAATAGGAAATACAAAAAAAAATCTCGCACATTCTAAGAACATACAGCTTAAGTTGGTGGAGGGGAAAGAAGTTTACCCTAAGCTTTAAATTCTGCCCTGCCAACAATGGGGAAAGCAGAAATAACTTTACAGCATTAGAGCTGAACTTAAAAGAATTTATAATTTTTTACCTCTACAATAACCATTTCTATTTAAAAACAAAAGCACCTTACCAAAATGTTGTCATGTCAGAAACAGACTACAAATTGCTTATGAGACACCTAATACTGAAAGGGTATGTTGCTCTTAAATCTTAACGTAACTATTACAAACATTAATTATACTTAACAGACACATAAAGCTTAAAGTTTTCCCTGTTAAGATGATAACTTTCTTTCCACATATAAACACCCAACAAAACACTACCTTGTGTCAGCACAGTATGTTTACATCTTTCTTCTACGTAACTTAATGACTGTGAAAGGAATGCTTCGCTACTCCATAAAAAAGGCAACAGCAAACATCTCATAATAGAATCTAAAGTGCTCCTTTTTCTCCAGATCTGCAAAATATGTATTTATAGAGGAAAGAAAACATAATACCATAATGATTTCACTCTCCTGAATCCAACTAATTAGCAGTAGTTGGAGTGTTGGTTACATCAGATATCAGCCAGTTAGACACCCACAACTCATTTTTGCATCTTATTTGTTTAAGACGATTAACACAGTGATGACTAATGATACCAGTGATACTGTGTAGGATGTCTTTCATTTCCTTTACTGTGAAATCACGTTTCTATGATACTATCCTAAATGCTTAGCATTTCTACTGAAAAACATGCAGCTCCCAAATATTGTTAGTCCAAACAGTAACTTATTACAGTGCCCACTGTACAAAAGCAGACATTTACTTCCAGGATTCTGAACAGTTTTATATGTATTTGAGAAACTGGGAGATACTGCTTTGTTTCAGTTTGTTGGAAGCTTTCAAAGTAAGTGTATGAAAAGGATGTTTTATCTCAAGAGACAAAAAAATCCAAGATACTCTGTTTACTGTATAGCTTTGTAAAGGAATTTGAGAACATCTATCTGTTTTACTGAAGAGGAAAAGTACTGAAGCTGCAATTTTGAATACAACATTAAGTACCTATGCTTCAGTTAGAACCAAATTTATTGTGCTCTCGTTCCCCATTAATGGGTCTCTCTACTTTAGCTATTTATTCAGTGCAAGTCTATTACAGGGGCAGTACAATAGAAGGACAAAGAATGAAGAACTCACTCTAAAACAAAATCCAGTTTTTTACTGCAAGTTTCACTTACACTTGGATCTCTTTCTGTGGAAAAAAATAAAAACCTACTTAAAGTTGATATACTTCCATTTCTTAAAAAAGGCTATGCTACACTTTAAACAAAACCAAACAATATGCTGTTGCTCTAGAGATGACATGGCAAACTCAAGTCTGTACAACAGTCTTGATCTCAGCTGTAAGACTGGCAGAACAGCTAGGAGACAGAAGCAAGGAAAGTATCAGAAATAAAGCCACCTACATCCACAGTGAGAACCCCTCACCACAATCCATCTAATTCAGTTAGAGAAGTAACTGCAAGAAGGGATGAAACAGCACGTTAACTCAGCAAAGGGATACGGCCTCTTCAGCACTACAGAAGAGATCTCTGCATCTTCCCTATTTCCAGCTTCCAGTCACTATTTTCTATACTTTTGTGCTGCCCTTGAACATGGGCTACTCTATGTCCTTCACTTTAAGTACAATTCTTTAGAAACCCTGTATTTAAGAAACATTATAATAGTCATTTAATAATTTAATAATACTTAGCCAAATAGCCATTTACCAGAGGTGATGGATGTGGCTTAGTAAATATAAGAATTAAATCAGTCAAAAAATTATAAATTTAGCAACTGAGATGAAGATTTAAGGGAGGAGAAAGCTGAGGTGGTGGCAGAGGGGAAGGCCTCCTTCCTTTCAATACAGGGTGAGGCAGAAGTACAGGAACACATTACCCTTCCCCTCAGTGCCAGAGTACCATGTCTTTTTCTATGAAGTTCAAAGCATTCAGTCAATGTTGGTGTTTCACCAGGGCTCAGAAGAACTTGGAAATACTCAGCTCCATTTTACCATCAAACATTCCCCTCCATGTGTTTATACTTGAAGATCCAACCTAACAATTGCATACCTATTTATTTTCCTAATGAAGTAATTAGTTGCCTTTCCAGCACGTACCAAGCGGCAGGCCCAGACTCCTCGGGGAGTTGGACAACATGCGAAAGGTCACTGAAAAGACCCCCAACTTGTTTCACTGCAGAAACCATTTTCTTATCTTCCCGACCTGACCTGTGCTTACCACAAATGCTCTGAATTGCTTAGAGACCGAACACAGATACTGTATAACTTGAAGGGTGGGGGCGAGGGGAAACAAACTATCTCCTAACTGCACACACGTCCTTGTCCTTGCTAGCTTACCCTTTTCCTGAATAGCTTGATGAATCAGACTGGAAAAGTACATTCCCGTGACATTCAGAAGAAGTGCCATCTTCTCAAAGAATTTTCCAACATTTTTGGGCACGGCCCCAGTTTCCTTCATTAAACAAAAATTAGAAGAAATTTTAAAAACAAACTCTAAGTTGTGAAGAAAGGCATGGACATTTTTCTTTAGAAACGTGTAAAAAAAATCTTCAACTGCAATAACATCAAACAGGTTCAAAATACCAGCAACAGAAAGCACTTCTGAACAGATTAAGAGGATGATGTCTCAACATAACCGCATCAGTTCTTACCTTACCTCTCCTGGGAAACCCTTCAAGCACCGTATCACAAAAAAAACAGCAAGTAAAAACTGCTGAATATCTGAGACTTATCTCAAACTCCTATCGTAAAATGACCCATGGAATAAGGTTCATACAAAATCGAGTACTTTCTGTGTAGGTTACAGACTCATAAGAAAACTCAACCCAAATGGCTTTCATCAAGAAAAAAGATGCTCAGCTACGTGATGCTATATTGGCTTGGTGACTTCCACAGACTTATTTTCTCTAATCTATTCGTGAGTAGGTTTCATTTCCCATTCGCCATGCTCTTTCCACACCGCTGTACTTTAAATATTCATTAAGCAGGAGAATACAAAATGAATCAAGTTCTACTGGAAAAAATACATACAGTGTATTGAGTAAAGCACACACACAAACACCACACAAGCCCACATTGTTTTTTCCTCTTAAAAAAATAAACAAACATGATGGGTAACTAAGTAATAAATGGCATTACTGGCAATCCTCTAACAATAGCAAGCAATAACTACAGACCTTTTTATTTTTATGCTAATGCCTATGGCAGTATCAAAAATTCACAATGAAAAGTAGCAACAGACACTAAAAACAAAAGATGTTTAAACTAAAAATAGATCAAACCAATAAATATTCAAATAGACTCCTATTGTGCTAACTGTTCTCACAAACCCACCAATTCTTCTGCTAGACTCAATAGACACAAATGTTTCTGTTTGCAACTAGAAAAACCATGATAGATTTGAGAGATTTTAGGAGGAAGTTTTTCACACAGAGGGTGGTGATGCACTGAAACAGGCTGCCCAAGGAGGTTGTGGATGCCCCATCCCTGGAGGCATTCAAGGCCAGGCTGGATGTGGCTCTGGGCAGCCTGGGTCTAGTGGTTGGTGACCCTGCACACAGCAAGGGGGTTAAAATTAGATGATCTTTGAGGTCCTTTTCAAGCCAGGCCATTCTATGATTCTATGATTTTGTCTACATAGCCAGCAGTGGGAAAAGCAATAGAGAGAAAAGCAATGTGGAAGCAAACAGTGGATCCAAACGCTGCAAGTGTGCTTTTATTGTAAGGAAGTTTCTTAGTGCTGCTTTTATAGACTGCATCCTGACTCCTCTGTGTCCGAGAGGCAGCACAAAACACAAAGAAAGCTGCAGTTTCAGCACCGCAGGCACACCAACCATCTCTTAAATCTCACACCGCTGACTTCTAAGCACGTACCTAAACTGACTTGAACCTTTGCATGTCTTTTACCTTATTCTCATATTTCAAGCCCCTGCGCAGTTTGCAGACCACGTGTAACAATAACCAGCATAGCTTTGGAGGAAGCTTCCAACACTACTGCCATTTCAAGTGTTGATGCTCCTGCCAAGACAACCCTCTCCGAGCTTTAGACAGCCAAAGCCAGACCACTGGCAGCACATGAGCAAGGTGGGCACCACTTGGCCAATAAGTTAACCGCCCTAACAGAGAGCTCACCCAACAGCCCAACTGCTAAAATTGAGAGCAGTTCCTACATCAATCAGTTTATAGAAGTGAAAAGCAGCATCTTCTGGCACCAAACTCCTCTCGTCCCATAATAGAGACCTGGGATCCAGCAATCAGACAGAAATGTAAACACCACTCAAGCCTCAACAGTTTCTGTAGCACTGAAGAGAAACCACAAACCTTTAAGGTAACAGGAAAGGAGAAAAGTTAGATAGCATGACGCTATTTTACTCCTAAACTTACTTCTAACATACGACCTTCTTCTAAAATTTCTCGACTATCAAACTAAGCACCACAAAGAAAAGGCCCAGGCCTTCCCAAAGGACAGACTTCTTTAATCAGTTACAAAGCTGAGCAGAGGTTTAAAAAGAAATACTGAATGTGATTTGATGCATGTTTTAAATAGCCAGTTAATAGACGTGTTCAAAGTATTTCCCGCACAGCTGAGTAATTCTGCTTGTTGCTATTGATCACTATAGGAATATGGGTAGAGAAAAAAAAGACACTGAAAAAAATTTAATACTTTTTTTTTTTTTTTAGAACTGGAGAAAGAAAGGAATGAACATTTTGTAGGATATGGAGGACTAGATTAGAGCTCTATTTCTCAACCACACTATAACAGATCCTAATAACTTATAGCTCAGTTATTCACACAATTGACTGCATTTCTGTGGAAGAAGTCAGTAATTTCCAGAGATTAACACTAAATACTGGTTTTCTGGACACCGAACTTCACAGTCAAGATTAAAAATTGCTACTGTCTATGAGTAGACAGCTAACTTGAGGGAAGCAACTGGTATTTATTTTAGAAAACATCCTGTTTTGTCTGTTTGCAGCACCACTAATGCTTCTTTTCTCCCCCAAAAACACCGCAGCACAATGCAAATGCCTGCTCTTGAGGCTAAAGGGTGAAGAACTACTTAAAATACAATTACTTAAGTGGAAATAGTAATAACTTCAGCCACTACTAGAAAAATAAATTGATACCAATCACATGGGGAGGTCCTGCACCCAATTAATAAAGAAACGTTTCCATCAACAATTGTAACAATTAGGCTAAACAAACTACCGTTCACACCTAACCATAAGCGTTAGGCAAGTGTAATGGAATCAAGAGAAATAAACAAGTCTGCCTGATACTGCTGCTTCTGGAAAGACAGCACCTCCAGCTGGGGCACGAATTCAGCACTGATTCAGGAGACAAGAACTCTATCTGCTAAATCAACAACACAACTTCTTGCAGCAGTCCAGGTTTCACTTGGAAATCTTGCCGAAATACCAGCCAAGCCCAGCCTAGATTAGACTGCAATGAGATCATGGCTTGAGGAGGTATTGCTGCAGGCCCTTGTAAAGCTGATATTAAAGAGGAACTTATTCAAATGATACATCATTCTTTCTTGAAATGCATACACTACCACTTTTTCATATTTATTAATGTAACAAGGATAACGTTGACTGCAGAGCAACTTCAGAGTTCTCCAGCCTACTGCTAGCACAAGAAGCGAATGACTTTCTGTCCATCACTCACAATCGATGCCGTGACTGACACTACAAGTTGAGCATCACAGATAAGAGTCATTTTAAAGTAAAAGTAATCAAGATAACACAGGTATGGGAGACTTTCACAAGATTCACAGCTGAGCACTCTGACTTTTCATTTTCATGAGTTCCCGTCAGACCTTCCTATTCAGAGTTTGTTTCTTTAAAGAGAGGGAAAAACAAAGTGAAAGCTACAGCCTGTGAAACTTCTAATTAAACTCCTCAGAGCAGTCATCTCACCTTCTGCGGAAGCACGCACTTTGCTAGACAAAGCAGGTCTTTTCTTTCAAGATGTCAAATTAGGCAAGAACAAGCTGCCTTTGGGCAATTTTTTGGAATGTTATCGCACAGCGCAGAGATCATAAAAAATGTAAAGCATTTTTAAGGGACATTATAAAAATAGCAGTGAGCAACACAACGACAACGTTACAAGCTTCTTTTTTAACTAAATATCAGCAGCACCAGTGGCACATGGGTGGGGCAGGCATTAGGACCAGCTCTGTTTAAAGACCAAGCAAGCCGTATCATGTACCTCTTTTTCTCCATGCCTCTGCAGCAGCAACAAGAAGAAAGGTAAGGAAATAAAACACAGAAAAAGGCTCTCAGCTGGCAGGTGAACTCGATATTCTACCTACCTGGCTCAGGATACCCTCCAGGCCCCATTTCAGCCACAGAGCTCCCAGGAGCCAGGGACACCCGCTCCTGCTGCCTGGTACCCAGCACAGCAGCGTGACTCCAGGCTGACCTCTCCCTACATCGCGTGCGCACAGCGCTTTTTGTCCCAACATTCCAGTGGCTGCACACATGCTTATCTCCCCGCTGAGACTGAAAACATAAGAGTTTCTCCTGCTTAGCATGCCTTTCCCTCAGTGATTATTGGTAGTTTGGTGGATCAAAGGACGCTATGAGCTTGAAATCTACTCAATTAAAACAAGAAATTCCCAAACAGCTTTTGCAGCAATTCTTGCCTTACAACCCCCCATGATACTTGTTATAAAAAAAAGTTCCCTTCCTGTTAGCTAGTAAAATAGCCACACAGCCAGGGAAACAAATGTCCAAGTTTGCTATGCAGAAAGCACTGCAAAATGAGCAGTTGAAGCTTTTTCATTAATTTTTCAGCTACAGCATTTTCTGGTGCTACTTCTCAGATGGTTCTGGCAGTTGTCCCACACTGAGCAAAGACAGCAGGAAACATTTACACCACACACTTCCAACATTTACATAAAGGTGCAAATTTCTTCAAAGGCTGACCTCGCTTTAGAGATGGCGGTGAGAAAGGAGAAGGGCAGAATTTTAGAAATCCCCCTTAAGTAGCTGCTATCTGAAACTCCATTCGCACCTTGTCACATTCCTCTCCTTAAAAAGTGGCATTTCACATCATACACCTTCCCTCCCCCAGAACAGCCACAGACTTCGGGGAGATGAGCTCAGTATCCACCTCACACTCAGACATGATTCAAACAAACAAAATCAGTATCTTTTCACTGAGGTTTTGAAGGATTCAGACCAGTACTGCCACTAGCCTATCCAATAAAGGATAAAGAATTAAACTTGCCACAGGAGAGGAGTACGCAGAGATGAAATGGCATTCCCCTTTTCTGTGGTGGCCTAGCAATCCTCCCTTCTGCTCGGGAAAATGCAAGTTGAGGGACTGCTTTAATCACCTGGTACAAATTATTCTTCCCAGTGCTTTTCCACCACTAGAAGCTGTACAGAATAAACAAAACACACACCAACATGGGTGGGCAAAAACAAGTGGAAGATTTTGCACTTGAAGACTTTGGAGTCCTGGGGATATGGTAGGCACAAGCTCCAGTCAATGGTTTCACACCTAGCTTGCTGTACTCGCTTGCAAAAACTGCAAATGAAAATCCACTCCAAAACCTCAGGCACGAGGATAGGACTGAGGATGTCTCTTTGCCCGAGGCCAGTAGCAATGGTTTCAGGAGGTAGAGGGCTGTGGTTCCCCTTCATTATTACTTGAGTAACAGACCCAGTTGAAAAGGTTCCCATCCCCAGACACTTCTTCCCGCATACCACAGCCACATCCTCATGCCACAAATATTTAAAGCCTGTGACTTAATACCTAAGCAACATTATGAATAAGTATCACTGATTAGCGTTTAGATGCAGTGCTAGTTAGCCCTTACCAGAATGGAGGAATCATTGGATTTGGCACTTGATAGCTACTAGGCACATAGTGAGTGGCTCTTTTCTCCTTTCCTCAAATGCTCGCAGTTTTGATATTCAGTAGTTCAGGATACCAGTAAGTGGCCAACAGATGCAGAGTCACCTCTTTGCACACACATTCGCCGACACAGACTGTTGCTGCTTGGAAAACAGCAGTAAGGAAGAGATCTAGAAAAAAATCTGAAGAGACCTAACTTGCAAAGTCCTTTGTAAAGTAATGCCAAGAGGAGAAGAAAGGAACCAATTGGAAAATCCACAATGAAACAAGCTGAAAAATAAAAACAGAGTAATTTCTGCTGTGGATAAGACAGGACTTGTTGACCTCTGACACTTTTCATGTACTTCTAACAGGACTTGCAGACCAAGAGCATACATTTCTTTCCTACAGATCTGGAGCCAAATGTTTTTCTAATGTGGATTTTTTTTTTTTTAAATTCCATATGGAACCATTTCAATGTGTTTCTGATTGTGTGACAAGAAAGTTGTCGTAACAGGAAAACCCAGCAGTTACTGGGGACAGGGATTCTACAGGCAAAGCACATCCAGATGAAAATCATTTTCCAGAAAATATTATTTACTTCTTTAACTTGTGCCCAACACACTTAGATTAAAGCTGTAAGTACACAAGGACTTAGAAAAAAGCCACGAAAAAAGCCAGAAAGTGCCTACAAACTCAGCAGCCTCCCCCTCCCCCTGCCTTTGGAGCATGGATTTGGTCACTATCCACAGACCTTTTGTTTAGAGAAGGAGGGAGATGCAAAAGGTCACCCTAATTGTTTTCCACGTGCCAGGGGGGCAGGGGCAGAGAAAGCCCAGTGTCAGCACGGCGGGTTCCAGACCCCACTCTCTCCTTCAGTAGCCGGGGTCCACAGCCGGGCTTCCCTCGCCCGGCTTTCTCTACAGCCCGGCTGCAAGCGCTCGCACCTACTTCACTGAGTGTTAATGGAAAACAAGACCGTGCCCTCGAAGCTCCAACCGAGCTGCAGACTGACGCTGCGCAACAACCTGTTGTCCTAAAGCTTCCCTCGACGCACCCCGCTGAGACGGCTCAAGCACCCGGCTCTCACCGAGCCAGGCGCTAACGGGAACGAGTGCTCTCCGCAGCACCTGCGTTGCCGGGAGGCGGCCCGAGAGAGAGCAGCGCGGCCAGGCCGGGCCCTCTGCCACCGCCGCAGGTGCGGGCCCAGCCCCGGCTCGCCGAAGCCGCGGGACAGCAGTGCCCAACATGGAGCCGCACCTCCTCCCTCCCTCGCCCTCCGCCTCACCTTGGTGATGATGAGGGGCTCGCCGTGCTCCCGTCCGCCCTTCAGCGTGAAGCCCCAGGGCGCGCCGCCGGTCAGCAGCACTTCCACCAGCCTGTAGCCTTCGGCCGCCCGCTGGTCCACCATCAGCACCACGGGTTCAACCAGCACGGCGCTGGGCAGCCGCTCCCGCCCGCTCCGCAGCCCCACGTCTTCCATGGCGCCCCCGCGCCGCCCGTCGGGGCCGGGGCTGTGCCTCTACCGGCGGCAGCCCTCCCTGCCACTACCCACCCCGCTGCGCCGGCCGGCCCGGCCCCATCGGCGGTCAGAGAGCTGTCCCCGCCCCCGCCTCCTCCCTCAGCCCGGGGTATTGTTTCACGCCGATACCGGAGCCCGGCGGTGGGGGGCCGGCTCCAACTTGAGGCAACTTGGGACGGCGGGAGGAGGTTCTGCTGCCTCGCACCCCGACGCGAGGGCGAAACCCGCTGTGCGTCGCGGGGAGACGCTCTCCCCTCGCTCTCCGAAGAGACGACCCCCGGGCGAGGAGAAGGAGGACGAGGAGGAGGAAGAGGAGCGGCTCCTGGGCGGCCACTAGACAAAGGCGGCGGCGGCGAGGGGTCCGCCAGCCAGCCCCGTGCTCAAGCAAAGCGGCGAGCAGGTGGAGCCCCGCCGCTCCAACTCGGGAAGGGGCAGCGGGACTTCTGCCCTCGCGGTGCCAGGCGGCGGGAGGGAGGGAGGATGGGGGGGAGGAGGTGCTTTCCGCCGCGGTGTTGGGGGAGGGCTGAGAGCTAGAGCCGGGCAATGTGGAGGGCAGGGCAGCGCGGAGGGGGACGAAAGGGGCAGCCGGGGGCGGTGCTTGTCCACAGCCCCGCCCTGCCGCTCCCCGCCCCGTAACGGCTCCGCCACCTGCGGGGCAGGAGGAGCACGGATCCGAGGCCGCTGCCCCTCCGCGACCCTCTAGCGGCGGCTGCGAGTCCGGGCGGGCTGAGGAGCGGGCCCGTCCCGGGGGATTGCTGGACTCAGGTCAGCAGTCGGATCGGGATGGGGCAGGTAAAGGGTGCCGGTAGGAAACCTGCAGCGAGAATACCAACAGCCTAAACTGAAACACTCAGCTCTGTCCACTTGCCTGGAATTTGGGAGTACCAGTGCACAGCTGTCTTTTGCTTCTCACTACCAGACAGGTGAATCAAAGACACGCAGGAAAATCTGTGTGTTGTCTTCTGAGAGACTAGCAAGTCTCAGCGTACTTCCACGTGTGAGAAATGTTCTCAGGATGGTGCACAGCGTAAACAGTGCAATTTCAGGGTTCTGTATATGTGTTCACACACATTGCTTCTAGAAGTGACCATCATGATCATAGAATCACCAAGGCTGAAAAAGACTGATAAGATCATCTAGTCCAACCATCAACCCATCTCCACCATGCCCACCTACCATGTTCCTCAGTGCCATATCTGCATGTTTCTTGAACACATCCAGGGACAGTGACCCCACCACCTCCCTGCGCAGCCTGTTCCAATGCATTGACACTCTTTCTGAGAAGAAATTTTTCCTGATATCCAACCTGAACCTTCCCTGGCAACTTAAGGCAATTCCGTCTCATCCTATCACTGTTACTGGGGAGAAGAAGCCAACCCCCACCTCACTACAACCTCCTTTCAGGTCGTCGTAGGGAGCCATAAGATCTCCCCTGAGCCTGCTCTTCACCAGACTGAACAATCACAGTTCCCTCAGTGATGATGTATTCTGACTCACTAGCTGCTGTTTCAGTTTATTTATTCTTGTGGTGGGTGTAGGTAAGCCCAGTAAAATTCCTCAGGAAACATCCAGCCTTGCTCTAAAGACAACAATTTGTTTCTATAATGCCTGCAGATATTACCTACAGAACAGTTCTTAATACACAAAGAAAAAAATAGTTTCAGAGTTGAGCAGCAGCAGGCTGGAGGATATACAGGCAGGAGAGAAATACTTGAGGGTGATTGGCCATGGAGAAGGGCACCCAAATGGCTCCAACTTACACATAGTTCCTGCTAAGTCCCAACTTTACACCAAACTCTATGTATTGCATGACAATATATGAGGCCTCAAATAATTTGCAGATCTCTGTTCAGATTTATTCTCTAATTCTTTTCTGCTGTATAGACAAATGCTGTTTATTAGACACACGCACACACACAAAACAAAAAAAAAAAAACAGGTGACGGGAAATATAGTTTTCTCTGTATCCTGCCTCCAGTTGTTCTTTCATCTGAGGCAGTCTTCTATTATGTTTCTATAATGCGTATCAGATTGTCCATGCAGCAATTTGTATACTCAGCAGTCCATAGCTAGAAGTTTTAAAGAGCTGAAATGTACAGTTCAGTTGCTGCCGATGAAAGATGCACAACGATAGTTTGAAATTTAATGTATCCCAAATTATGCATACTAAAATGAAATTGAAATATAGTAGCGTACATCACAGATGAAAAGAGCAAATTGTACTTTCACAAATGTCTTCCTTGCTTGTATCCCCTCATCATGAACTGCCAAACATTAGTTCTTCATCTGGAACTTTTTATTGTCTGTAAGAAATGACAGAGTTTCATTACTATTCTACCTTTTGGACTTGGTCTTATAAAGCCAGTATTGAAGGATGACAAAGAAATCTAGAGCAGATTTTAAAACTGGGGCATCAAGAATCTGGAACTGGTGTCTATACTGAAGATTCCAAAGGAAAACATTCAGACACTGGGTTTGGGTTGGTTTTCTTTTTGTTTGTTTGTTTGTTTGTTTTTTCCTTTTCTCTTTTAATGGTATAAATGGAAAGCCAAGAGGCCCATATATAAAGTTCCTCACACATTAAGTTTTGCCAGAACAAGGCAAGATGTGTTCTCTTGTCGTATCAGTCACATTTTTCTTCACATCTTTTATATTCTCCTTCTCTGTGGGATTTGAAGCTTGTTCAGAACCCAGTTGGAGAGCTGTACTTGTGCTTTTCTTAAAATACTGTGATAATTTTATTTCTTGAATTTCTGTAGCTTCTGCCAGCCTTCTTAGGTTTTCATTTAGTCATAAAGAACAAAGAATTTAGTAAATGAGTACTAAAATCATAGTTTTCATTTATATAACAATGCAAATGTAGCTATGTTTGTCTAATAAAACCCTCAAAGTCTTTTAGCTTTTTCACTTAAATCTTGTTTTCATTTGTCAAGTGTTGCCTGAATATACCAGTGTTAGCAATACAAGGTAGGGGAATGTGAATGTGTAGAGGCAAGTAGCGGACTTTTTTGTTCTGAGGACAGAGCAATGACCAATATTACATGACCAGTATTCCCTTCTGTAATCATCTGTGCCATTATTATTATCAAAGCTTCTTTACAGTGATTAAAAAAACTCTCAAATGCCTCCTCCTTCCATGCACAAGGAACTATCAAACTTTATTAAGCAGTGCAAAAGCTCAGTTTTTGAGTCCCTCTTCTAAAACAACAAAAGCTTTCTGCAGTGAACTCTACTCCTTCCACAGTACTTCTGTGTTCAGACTTTGAAGTTTAATCTATGTTCAGACCTCGGTATTTGAAGCTTAATTAAAAATTTCAAGTGAAGTTTTGTTATATGGGGTTTATTAAGCTTGCTTTCTTTCTGTTGCACAGATTGCATACCTGTTCCTTGCTTAGTCCTTGAGCCTGCCAAAACTGTGAATAGGTTCCTCTATGGTAGGTTTTTGTGTTAACAATCTCAAACACAATTTGCTGTCAAGACACAGCCTATTTCAACTTTATGGCTATAAACCATGTATCTTTTCCTTAAGGCTTTGAATTGTGCAGGATATTTCAGAATGACTGTGGAATAGCTATTATACTTTACATCATTGTGCTGGAGCCTATAATACCAGTTGGTTTGGGTTTGGGTTGGTTTGTTTCCCCACCCCAGCAGTGGAGACATCTGAAAGCATCAGAGGCTTCTGCTTCATGTTCAGCAGAGTAAAGACTTGAGGTGAGTTAAGCCTTTACAATTACCCACTGTTTGTTACCACTGCTTTCTTGGAGCTTACCACCAAACATTACAGCTGGGTGAGGAGACAAAGCACCTCTACCTCAGCCATTTGAAATAGAAAATTGATGCCCTAGGACATGCATAGTTCATCTACGGTTTAAGCTGAGATACTAGGCTATGAAACAGAGCAGATGGGCCACAATACAATTTCCTTCAGCTCGTTTAAAGGGGTTGCAGCCTCCAGCAGAGTCTGAGTGGACTTGTACACATTGTCAGTGGCATTTGCCAAAATGGCCTCTCTGCTAATTGTGCCAACACATCTTACTCCACATAATCAGCTACAGAATTGCTTTAGTCACCAGTGGTGGAAGAAATGTTTATACATAGACATGTACCTATACTGTGATGTCTACAATGAAGATGGAAGGATTCAAAAACCCTTTCTCTAGGGGCTAGAATTTTGTGAGGATACTGTGAATCCAGTGAGAGTGCTGACAGCAAAAGGGCTAAAATGGATCACAAGGTTTGAGTTACGGACTTATCTTATTCCCAAAGAGTTCTCTGTAGATGTCGATTCCACTGGCACAACAATCTGTAATATAACTTGAAATCTGTAGGGTTTGTAAGCGTATGTTGTACGTGTAGCAAAAATGAATTATCTGTAATGTTGATGGGATGTTTAGTGAAACATATAGTGAAACTTGAGTGTCTTTGAAAATAACCATCACAAAGACCAAAGTAGCTGAAATAGTGATAGAAGTTCCTATATAGAAGTGGATGTCATTTTTTATAAAGTAATTCATGGGATGGCAAGCTGCTGGCAGTTTACTCTGGAGTCTGAAAGTCCTGAAACCTGGAGAAACAGGTTATGTAACAGCCCAAGAAACAGACAGACATCCTGGTATAGCTGGAAACCAGGAGGGTTTACTTTGGAGACCTGCCATCTTCCTTCTGATGAATTCAACATAATCATGTTGTTCTGCTGAAAGCTTTTAATTTCAACAAATGATCTATTTGTTTTTTTGATCTATTTTCCCAGAATGAAAAATACCACATTGAAAAACCCATGCTGGATGTCTCCTTTGTGATTTAGACACTTTAAAAAGCTTTCCCAAGTGCGTCCTGTTTCACTTGTATTGCAAATAAGGCTTCATCAGCTCATAATTAATGCTGGATAAACCTTTAGAAGTTCTTAATCTTTCAGAGAAATATTCAGATACATGTTGACTTCTTTAGTTCTTTAAGAAGAAAAAGAAATAGTTCTATGTTCTTTTTCTAGGACTTTTTATAGAGGTAGAATTTGTGAAAGAATAGTATTTCATATGAAATTCTGGTATATCTATCCTCTGAAGGTTTTGATTCAAAGTTTTTTCAGTTCTTACTCTTAGTACTGGATCTTGAGACATGGACCACTTCCATATTAAAGTAAACCGTGAATTTAGCAACGTCTAGATCTTAGCTGCAGGGATAAACCTAGGATGGAGAAGTCTCCATGTTCCTACCTGCAGTGCTGAATCAGTGAGAGCCAAAGTGACAGGAATTAACTCAGATTTGCCTGGATTTGCTCTGTTCCTGTGACTTAATTCAACTGCAACAGACTTGTCTTGAAAAGAGTTACCTTAGAGCAGGCACAGCCAGCGTGTGAGCTGCCAAGAACACAGGCAGTCAGTCAAAAGCACAGGTCGAGCTTACTCTCTGAACTCCTTTTGTTTATCACTGTATCCTCAAATTGTGTCAGTACAGTCCTGTAACAGTCCTGCTGTCAAAGATCCTCAGTCTGGTTTCATCGTAGGGAAGAAACCTTTACTGGACACCAATGATGCACACAAGCAGCATGTACAGAACACAGAAGGGATGCAAATAAATTTTGTACCTTACAAAGGCATACTTGGTACACAAGACCACTGGTGTAAATACACTCTTCATGTTCATAGTGTCTTAGTTTTCAAGCACTGGAGCATTATCAGGAGGCCAATCAGTACTGCCTTTTACAGTTGCAGAGTACTGTATGGGGACACACTAGTGGCACATCATCACAAATGCCTAGTAACCTCAGACAATTTTCTGAAGCTAAGAGAGCTTACTGTGGAAAAACTGTGGCTGTGAATGACCAAGAGAAAAAACCACATAATTTGCTAACAATAATATTCTCAGCTTACCTCCTGAGAATGATTAGACCTATAGACAAAGGAGACCAACACAGATTCCTATAATCCATAACATGCTTTAAGACTTAACATTTACACGATTTTGCGAGATTACAAGATTAGAAATCAAATAAAAGGATAAAAGGAAAAGAGCTACTCCTCACGTGGTAGCAGAACCAGAAGACAACATAAAGCTAACAAGAACAGGTGGACAGATTTCCCTAGGGCTGGGGTTTTCTGCTGGCAGTCAAATTCAGGTACAGGTTAAGTCATGTGCAGGACCATAGTGCATCTGCTATCTGTATACCTCTTCCAGTTCCTGCATCAGAGCCCTTTGTCAAATCATATTACAGGATATCAGGCAATAATTTTACAAATAAACTAAGCAGCAGGGTAAGAGCATGCAGGTTCAAATATGGGTACATGGCAGTCTGTGCTGTTCGTGCTGTCATTTCTAATAGGCAATGCCTGGACATGGTTTTGGGGATAACATGGAGCAGTGACTGTTACACTGTGAATGAAGCCACCCTTTTTCAGTTTTGGAAGAGATTCATCAGTATGTGCATATATACATGCATGATATAGCTACATATATTTTGTCTATATATATGAGTGTATTAAGAAGTTTTGTCATCATTTCAGTGAAGCACCATCTGTACCATTTATTCTTACTGCTGCATTTCTATCTTTGTGCTTTAGGAACTGTTTTTCATTGTCCATCCTCCTTGACAACACGTTGTGTAATAACAATCTCTATACAAATGGTGCTGTGCCATGTGTCCTTACAGCAAAAAATGGCACTGTCCCATTTTAATTACTTGAGCAATGTAGCCTCAGAGACTGACAAGCAGTCTTTAATGCATTTAAACTCTGATATCAGAACATCGTATATCTAAATTCTACTCATTTTGAAATAATACAAATACTAATGTTCTATTTGTTTGAAGCAACTAATAAGAATTCATTGTAGAATCTGCAATTAATAGATAAAATTTGATTTTTATTACTACTATTAAAAAGCACTTCCTTTCTGTTGTCTTCATGTTCACTGTGGTACCATAATCTTTTTATTTAGACCTACCTTATGTTATGAAGGATTTAAGCTATGGAACTGAAGTGTGGCTTTGAGGATGAAATGCAAGCCACTGGAAATTGAAAGTGTTTTTCAATTAAATTAAAAAAAAAATTCAACTTTTTGTTACCTTTGTGAAAATTCTAATGTTAATGGGATCACATTTGTCAAATTAGAAACAGGCCAGCTTTACACAGTTCTAAGGCCAGGCTGGATGGGGCTTTGAACAGCCTGGTCTAGTGGGAGGTGTCCTTACCTATGGCAAGGGGGTTGGAACAAGATGATCTCTAAGGTCCCTTCCAACCCAAAGCATTCTATGATTCTATGATTCTAAGATGAGAGCTGGAGCAGAGGTGATCAGGGAGAATGCCAGCAGGAGGGTTTCAAGCGTTCTGCCTGCAGCACATGCTGTGAAATAGGCTTTTAAAATGGTAAATAAAAGCAAGAGTTCAGAGTATGTATGAAAGCAGGCAAAGGCCTTGTAATCTACAATTTTTCACTTGGACTTTGTCTTCATTTGCTAGCAAACACCAAACAGACCTTCCTTTTTTCTGCCTGTCAGCCATATGTAAATAAATCTCTGGGTGTGTTCTATAAATAGCCACAACCCCTTCATTACAAATGGCCTTTTTGCTCTCAGTGTGGTTACACAGAATCTGAACCTTGTCCAGGTGGAGGTCATAGCATCTTGTGAGCGTACATCTAAACATGGGTGCAGCATGAGGTTGATAATAGCAGCACTATAGCAGGGTGCCCTGAAACATCAAGTGTGCATGAGAATCTAGGTTCTAAATTTAGGAATTTAGAAATATCACAGAAATATAAGGCCAATTTGAGTGTGCCGGGGAATACACAGGGGCAGGAACTCTTACTGTGCATGCCACCTCCCGTAGACTTCCATGACCTTTTACACTAAAGGAATAGAAATGCTCTCTTCTTTTTGGAGTCTAAGGCTGGAAAGTTTTAACAGCTGATGGGAGGTTTGAGGAAATCCTACTAAGTCATACAAATGGGAAAAATTGTCAGCTCTCAGGTTACCTTTCCTGGTATAAGCCTTTCTAAGTTGAAAGGTTAAGGCTGCTGCAGGAGGTACTGCTTCATTAACCTGGATTTTGTCTCCAGGATAGAGTTTACTCATGGCAGTGAGGCATTGTTAGTAACATCCTGAGGAAACAGGATGGATTTTTTTTTTATTGACCATCTTCTGTGAGAACTCAGCTCCTGTTATAGCTCCAAAGGTTAACTTTTTTTTGAAAGTCTGAATTACAGAGTAGTAGAGATACACAGATGGTTTCTTTCAGAACACTGCATTTTCTGAAGCAGTTTCAGGACCAACCAACTTCCTGTGGTCGTTGTCCCAGGAAGTACCTGAGGGAGCCAGTCTATTATGTAATGTAGTACATTACATAATACAGGGCTGAGTAGCCCTGCTGCTCACCAGAAGATAATACCCAGTAAGGTACTTGGATGCTGAGGGGTTGGTCTCATTTCTTTTTCCACTCTAGGCTGGGAAGGTCATCTCTAACATGGGAGTCATGATCTTCAGAATAGAAAAGTCAAGAGTTATTCCTGCACTATCACATTTCTATTCTTACTGTTGAGCTTCCTCTTGATTCCCTGAGCCAGCTAAGGCATGCTTTTGAGCTTCCTGCTCCTTTCAGAAACTACCAGACAACAATTTGCGGAGCAGGAGGTTGGAGCTTTCCTTCACCCAGTTCAAAGTTGCTGTGGGGTTGACTGCCAGTTGTGCAGCCATTGGAAGGGATAGAAATCCAATGATGCTTGTGGGATTTCAGAGAAGAGCAACAGCTAGACCCTGAGCTCTGTACCTGAGCTGTACACTTGAACTTTCTGTATTTTCCCTTTAACATTTGGCTACGGTGTTCACCGAGGCCATCTTACTGGCCATAGTACACTGACATTTTTAGTGATAAAATTCGCAGATCCTTAGAGACTTTTTTTTGCATTCTAAGTACTGTGAAATTAATCCTATAATATATTTTGATTTGGATACATAAACTGACCTGGGAATAGAAGTTTTATAAGATCATTTTCTTGCACTAATGGGCTTTGAAAATTTTACTTCAGGTAGCAGGAGATGCAATCTAATGGGATCACACAGTCACAACTGTGATAAGGATATAAGAATGTCCCACCTAATTTCTCCTGAGGGAACCAACTAACAACATTTCTAAAAAAGGTGCCTAGGGAATCTTCTGAAGGTACTGAGGACAGATCCTTGTGGATCGGGGTACTGTCTGCATGCTTAGAAACAGTAATGTCTGATTTTCAACATCATTCTGTGTGGAAAGGATAATATTCTTTCTTTTCACAGTCTTTTTCAGCAGGCAGTTCCAATGCAAACTGTGTCTTACGTGGTCTGTGTAGGTGTGGGACAAGGTCTCATCTATCACACAGCAACAAAATTGAACGAAATATTGCCGGGAGGGTTCAACCTCTACTGCCATTCCATCAACATCCATCTCAAATGCTGTGGGCAAACATAATAAAATAGGAGGCATTACTTTTATGGTATCTCTAATATAAAGATGACAATGATTAATGGTAGAATTTGTCCAGAAATGTGGCCACAAAATCTGTCTTAATACAAGTTCAAAGACTAATATTCTCAACATTGGCATAGAGAATTGGAGATTTTGTTCTTCCAATCCCTAATTTTTTTTTCCTTCAGTTTATGAATTCATTCTTTTCTATTCAGTTACTTTGTTTTTCAGCCATATAAACCTTATTTATTTAATGTAAAAGAGGCACAGTTTCCATAACAAATTTGCATATGCTTGTTCACAGAAGTAAAGTAGGATTACATTCTCCTGGAGAAGGTGTATAAGAAGTCAATAAAATATATATAATATGATTTTTTTCGTCAAATATACACACATTTAGCTGTTCAAATGTACACTAATTTTGTGTATTTATGTTTTTATTCTTAAAGGAAACAAAAACATTATACAGTGAAGATACATTCATTTTTATCCTTTTATAATAATGTTTACCATCCTTAAATGTAAATTAGTGATTTACACCTATATACTTAAATTCAAATCACAGAGGGAAAGGAGGTGATACTACTGTTTTTCTTCTAATTCTTTTGTTGTAATCTCTAGCTGCTACAATCATGACAGATGTTACACTCAATATCACTGTTTTGATATTCCTGCCTAAATTTACAGAAAGCAGAAATAATCAAGTATGGATTTCCCAATTCATTTCATTTATGCATTGAGGGAAATGCCAGTTTAAAAACTAGGTCTAAAAATTTGTAGTGGTACCAATGGGAAGGACTGTAAAACGTGCTGTAAAAAGTAGTTCAGTTTCTTATAAGGTAAATCTAGTTGCTGGAGGCCTGTGCAGATAAAATGAACTGTGCTAAGCATACAGAATATTTATATGTTCAGAAAGCATACTGCAGATTCTGTTGGGAAGATCATGACGGGTTTTATTGCATCCATTCAGCTTGCAGACAGGCCCACCTTTCATCAGTTTAGGAAATGTTATGCCAGGTAACGTGTGTAAGACCAGTAAAGACTCAAGAGCATAAATCACTGATAAAATAGAGTTCTTGTATTTGCAGAGTAACAAAGATCTTTATTGGGAGCTTTAAATGGAGGCAGAGATGCACTGAATTGTACACATAAACAAATAATGTCTCTGTATCGAAAAATTTTCTTCTCCTTTCTCTTTTTTTAATTAAGTCCCAGACTTAATTAAAACAGTGATTAAAATGTCTGTAACTGCATACTCAAGCATAAGCTGTACCACACTCCTAAAGAGCAGAAACACATGCCTGTCATATTTTTGTAAACCTGTTGTTTTCCTTTCGAGCCAGACAAGGCCGTGTTTCATCTTAACGATGCACACAGACTGTACCTCAGAAGTGCTATTTCCTGGGTCCAAGGAGAGCGTGAGTGGGTGTTTCTGAAAGCTGTGCATATGGAGGATGTGCTTGTTTTCCTTGTAAGGAGTGCAGTATTTCTTTCTCATTCTTGGACACATTGCTGCAAATATGTAAAAACAGGACTAGAACTTTCAGTATTGGGCAATGTATTTGGTCCGCACATCTGTTTGATTGTTTTTTAAAATGATCACTTTAATTTAATGTTTCATGTCCATCTGTTAATGTTTGTCTTCAAGCTACTGCATTCAGTTATTTGAGACACTGCCTTGGTGCAGCAATGAGGGTCAGTTTGCTACCACTGAGGTCAGTGGGAACTGTGTTTCTCCATAATTTCCGAGGAAAGGGATTAGGAACTATGATTGAAGCTGTATTGAATGCCAAATAATGTTCCTCAGCAAGACAACATAATTCTTCTCTTTCTGCTCGTCCTTTTCTGTTTCTTTTGCTGTTGGCCCCGGCTCTTATCCGCTCATTTTCATAATCATGTGAAGCCAAAGTAATCTCAGGTATAAGGCTGCCAAACCAGCTTTGGATTTCTGCGACTGTTATGACTCTTACGCTTTGAGTGCAGCAGCGAGGGCCAGACTAGCTCATTCTTACCAGCTGAGATGCTGGGCAGCTCGTTAGTTTGGCTGATCCATCTCCTGTTTAGCCTCAGATGTCCCCATGTAAAGACACATCTGCTTGCATCATGGCAGGTATCCATTCACTCATTAATCACTTTATTTTCTTTTCATACCTGTTCTGCCACAGGTCACTCCTTGTTTCCAATACAAATGTGCAGTGAAAAAATCACATAACCACTCTGTAAGAAAATGTGTGATCAAATGCTGGGAGAGTAGGAGAAGGGATCCAGAAGAAGCAGTTCAAAAGCAGTTCCTCCACTCAGAGAGGTAAAGGATAAGATCAGGGTGCACAGCTGGCAAAACTGTGGAGAGAAAAGGGGAGCCAGATGTAAATAATAACCTCCACAGTGTAAGTCTACAGTTGAGAAATGCAAGTGCTTTTGAGGAGGCAAACAAAAGGGATAGAGAAGTCAAAATAATTAAGTGGTTAATCCATACGGGCAAACTAGAAAACGTAGTCAGGAACAGTGGAAACAAATGATAAGCAGAAAAAAGCAAAATACACTAAACTTTCCCATCTGGAAGCCAGAACAAATAGCCAGGATAACAACTTGACACACTTTCAAACATTTAGAAGAAGGACAACAGGAATAGTGAGGGAAACAAGAAAATCAGAGTAGCAATGAAAGGCTTCTGTGGAACAGTTTAACTTTTTGCCTAATAATCTAAAAGTAATGCTGATCCACATATAGAATCTGTCAATGAGAGCAAGCATATTTTATTTTAATATATATGTATTTGCACTGTATATGTGGTATACAATGTCTTTATTTTAAGTAATAGTGTCTCTGTGGGATGTCTTTAATTTTTGTTCTTTAGTAGCACAGGAACTGGTTCCTTTCTAATCAATTTTAGTAGTTTCTTCCAGACTGGTTTTTAGTGTTTATAGTGAATTTACCAGAATCTGCATGAAAATGAGACTGCAGTCATTGTCTTCTAGACAGTGATTTGTAGGAGAAAAAGGAGAGCATTTTCTGCTACACTTACTGATATCACAGCTAGCCAGGTGATTGCAGTGTGGGATCTTGACAGAGAGTAGTAGCTCCATGCACCGCTGCTTCATCTGGGATGGAACAACGTCCAAGGAGCCTCAGTCCAACAGAACGTAGATATTTTTCACCTCAACAAGAAGTTGTGTTTTGGAGCAGGACGATCTGGTTCACAACCTTGCTGTCTCCAGTATGTTCTTCGTGTGCATGGTAGCAGCAGCGCATAGGATTATAACATCTGAATCGCTCACATATCCTCATCCACAGATGAGCAGTGAAATCTCTGAGTGCTGGAAAGCAGCAAAAGCATCCAGAGGATCATTCAGCTTCTAGCTCAGCTACTGCAACAGGCAGTAAGTATGCCTCAGTCCCTGTTACAGCCAGCGGAGCCTACTCAGCCATGCAGCTTACTATGCACATTGGTGGTGGGAAGATCTGAACAGCTGTAGGCTAAGCCTAGGCTCTAGAATTGGTGGACAGAGATCTTTATGGACTGTGCTGGGAGCAGAGGCACTTGCTGATCTGTGGACACCTGGATCTGTAAGCTAACATCTTGCTCTTTGGATGCTGCAGCGTGGGCAGGACTGGGGCACCAGACTGACTTCTCTGCTGTAGGCAAGCTTACTGGCTGAAGCCTGTGTTTCATAATGACTATATACACAGCATCACCCTGCCATTCATTCAGGTGTCGTAATTGCTGCTAACATATAAACAGGGGCATTAGAAGATAAGAAAAATAACATTAGGTCATTTGTTCTTATAAGGACTAATTATAATATCCACAATTGTTACTTAACATCCGGTTCACTTCACCTATGCTTCCTTCTGTATTTCCTCAATGTGTTCCTACAAACACAGTTTACCGAGGTGTGGGGTCTGACGCAGGGCATTTGAAATTTGTCTGAGAGGGAAGAGTTAATTTTTGTATTTGTGAGTGTATTTTCTGCTACACCTAACAGGACTACTGACTAAAGGATATTGTTAGCTTATAAAGAAAAAACAAACATTTCAGGGCAAATTCCTATTTTCATATTAAACCCTTACCAAAAAGAAAAAAAAAGGAAGAAAGAAAGAAAGAAAGAAAAGTATTCTTGTGGAAGCAGAAGTCCTGGAATTTTCCACTTCTGGTCTAACACAGACTGAAAAGAAGACTCTGTGCTTGTGGTTTAAATGTGATGAGGTTAATATGGCTTCCTGAAGGTAATCTCTCTCCACAGTGATAGGATGTAGTGTTTCTCTTTTTAATTAGAGAGGTGGGTGGGTTGGATCCCTAAAATTTAGATTTGGGTTTGGGTGTGGATTTATAGACCTGCTCCTCCCAGCAAAAGCTGGGACTGATTGTGTCTAGGCCCATCTTTTGAATTAATTTTCAGTAATTAAAGTGCAATGTGTGGGAGGGGGCTAAAATGAAATACAATTAAAATGTAATGCTCCTTCTTTGGTATCCCCATCCTTATTCATTTTAAGCCATCTCCAATGCTCTGATGGGTTTAAGGCTTCCTGTATCACACACTGTGCAAGCAGAAATGTTTGAGTGAACTCTTGCCAATGGCTCTGAGCAAGCATGGGGCATGTTTCAGATTACACTGTGTGTTGTTGTTCTGATCTGATCTCCTTGCTAGGAGAGGCTGAGAAAGGCCGCTCTAGGGGATTTACTTCCAGCAGCAGCAGCACATGATCCCTCAATCGCGTGATTCTCACCACTGAGGTCTAATGGGGAGGGTGAAGAAAAAGCTCACGCTGCCTTTTGGAAGCAACAGCGGCGGCTTCTGCTTGCGGGCCCCTTCTGCCAGCCGGATGCTTCATGGCCTCTCCCAGGTTAGAAACCTACTGCTGCCCCAACAGGGATGCAGCCACACAGCTTGTGATGAACTTCCAGCCCCAGGTCTTCTGTGGGGTCTGCATTGGCAGCGCCTCTGCCAGCCTGCTGCTGACCATCCTGCAGCTCCTGCCGAAGAAGGGGCAGAGCCTGCGGAAGATGCCCAAAGCCTCCTCCTCCTCCACCATTCTTCTCCTTATCTCCGTGTGTGACATCCTCGGTGGCTCAGGTAAGCGCCATCTTGGCGTTCCTCACCCATGCTGCAGCAGGCCCTGCTGGCAGATGGTTGGGAATGTGCTGCGTGTGTTCAGGGGAAGGTCTGGGCTGAGCGAGATGAGAAAAGGGCAGGCCTTGAGGGGAGAAAGGTCTTGCTTAATAGCTAAGTTTTAAAAGTAAAAGTTCTTGGCAAATCTTCACCAAAGTCTCTACTTCAAATTAAAATCCTGCACTGGCTGGTGCTTAGAGGAAGGCGTAGAAGCAGAGCCGAGGGAGCACATGAATAACTAAAGCTGACTTCTACAACTTAGCTGATCCTTAGGACTGCATTTGGAAAATGGTTGCACGTGTCTGTAAATCCTCTCAAACAGTCAGTGCTGCTGTTCACATACCAACCCGAAGCTGGACACAGCAGGCTGGCAGCATGGTGTGTGGAACCGCAGCTGTGCATGGATTAAGCACTGTGCCGGCATGGGGAAGGGAAGAAGCACCCGTAGCAGGGAGGCCTGCCTCCAGCGATGGGCTGTCTAAATCTGCCCCGGAATTTACTGCCAAGTTAAATAGAAATTACCATGACACATACAGGGGAAATAAAGGCTGAGTTTTTTACACATTAGCATCTTTTCTATCATGTTAGATAACTGAGGTAGTACTGTTTTGTAAGTCTCTCTGGCTGCCTCTGAAAGGAGTAGGGTTTTACACGTTTTCCACTTTTACACTTAGCCAGGTCTTCTCATGTACATAAGAAGTACCAGTATTAAAACAGATGATGGATGGGAAAATAGAGAAAAACATGGAAAGAGCACAAGAGCACCTGGAAAAGGGCCTTTCAATCACAGAATCATAGAACCACAGGATCACCAAGGTTGAAAAAGACCTCCAAGATCATCTAGTCCAGCTGTCCACCTACCACCAATATTTCCCCACTAAACGTCCCTCAGTACAACATCTAAACATACCTTGAACACCTCCAGGGTCAGTGACTTCACCACCTCCCTGCACAGCCTGTTCCAGTGCCTGACCACTCTTTCAGAGAAGAAATTTTTCCTAATCCCAGTCAGATAAAGCCAGCAGTAGATAAAGTTATTTTTCTCTTTTTCTCTTTCACAGGCAAACTAAAACTATTTATCCACAATTGTCCTTGAATTAGATTCACCTTGTAAAGGTGGGAAGCATGATGTGCTGGTGCTGTGCGTTGGTGTCTTAGGGCCTATTTCGAGCAAAGCAACTAAATCTCAGCAGCAAACTGAGTTCATGCAAAAAGTCAGTATTGTTCTTACCTAATAGTGAAACCATGCCTTTTTCAGCCCCTTGACAGAGAGGAAAAGAGCTGCTTGTGAAAATGAAGACAGAGAAAAGTGTTAAATAACATTTTTCTGAAATGAGGAGTTGTAGAGAAATGACCATTAGCAATATGAATAACTGTAAGTTAAATTGTAAGTCGTTAGTTACTGACAATGCCAATACATTAAATGCCACTCGATTCCCTTTAGGGAAGTGTATGAGAGTATCTGTAGATAAATGAGGCTTAAATCTTTGTGACATGACATGGCAAGTCCTCCAGGCTCACAGGCTCACATCTGCTTTCTGTGAGCCCTCACCCTGGCATCTGGCCTGCACTGTGCACCCCAATAGCCACATCCATGTGAGCACACAGAATCCAGGCCACAATGCAGAACATGTGATCGGCAGCAAGCATGTGACTGCGATCACGCTGACAGGCACAGAGCACTCATGCGTTTCTCTTTAGGTGTGATCTTCAGATCGAGCGTCTGGTTGGGCTTCCCGAGCTTTGTCGCCAACATCTCAGTGGCCAATGGGACTGACGTGTGGCCCTCTGCCTTCTGCGTGGGCAGCGCGGTAGGTACAGGGGTACAATCCTGCTTCCTTTGCTCACACAGGATCCAAAAGGCAACATACTGTGTCCCAGAGGGGGTTAGAATTTCCTTAAATCCCTGATGTGCATTCTGGATTAAGGAACATAGAATAAGAAAATGTAAGTGCATTACAGGAGTGCAAATTTTAAGTAATACAATCACACTATTGCCTGAGGTATAAAATCTGAGCTTACTGTACGAGAAAAATGTCACTTTTTTTTTTACTAAAACGCAGATAATTATGCCAATTTCCTCAGTTCAGTAGGAATGCAGGGTAGCCAAAGAATTCACACATCAGCAATAATGGCAGTAGCTTAACAGGTCAAGGTTTACAGTACAGAAAAGAATATGCTGCATATAAATAAAACTGTTCAGCTCTTGTAGTTTTTAAACAAGATGTGCCAAAATGCAACTTGCTTTATTTCATATGCCTAAACAATGAGAATTTCAGACATAATGGTAGAAGCGAGTATCAGTTGTACACACCTATCAGTTCTCAATTTTCCAGCATATGTGTTTAATTTTTGCTTATGAGATACAGAAGTTTTTGGGTGTTTTTTTTCTTAAAGGAAGGTGAAACCACCAACATCAATATCTTGCAGCAGGAATGCCCTATTCGAAAACCACGTTTCCATATGTCTTAAGTTTCGCTTTCTGGCCCTTACCACAAAAAGTAATATTTTAAAGCAGTGACAGAGATGCTGTACGCAGACTGTTTGTTTTTCATTTTGATCTCAGGTTAAATGGCAAGCAGCAGTGCGGTCTACCACAATTTTTATTTTCCCTTTCTTGGGCTCCAGGAAAGTGCTTCAGTTTGAGTCACTTGCTAAATTTAAATTTAATTATATTGGAATGAAAAATGACCCTACCTCCCCTAACATATTCTCATGTGAGTTAATAAAATATTTCTGGTTCTATTTTAGGTTTCTTCTGGTGCTATTGTTTTATTTCATTTACGCACAAGTCAATGAAATTCCAAATAGTGAGGCCCTGAAGCATCTCCTTCAAATGAGACCCTCTGATCTGTAGATGGATACTCTATAGCAAGATGTGGCATTTTGCAAGAAGCTAGATAGCATATGAAAATTTTGGTTTTTAGGTGCATCTGCTTTTTATTATTTTTGGCGACCCTCTAGACTCTGTTGGAATTTATGTGTGGAAAGACCTCATGATTTATTTTTGTATGTATGTGTTTATATATAGTAAATTCTGCATTTCTTAACTGCAGCAAATATGTAATAGTGCAGATTAAGTTACATACTGAGTGCTGTGAATAAAGTGCACTAGCAGGAAAACTGGAATTTTATTTTCTGACTTGTGTATTATTAAAATGTCTTAGCATTTTGATTAAATACTGAACAATTCATGTCACAAATGACTAGATGTAGGAACCATACCCTTGTTGTAAGGAAGTACTTCCCTGCTTGAATTACCATTGGAGGAAGGAATGGTAGAACTCAAGTCACTGATATCTGGCTCAGTAAGTTGGTTTCCAGGTGTAAAAGGATGCTACTATGGAGCTGTGACAAAGGATATTCAGATAAGAGCTGAAAGCAGGGCTCAAAGGGAAGTTAATCTGAATATTAAAATAGTCCCAGACCGTTACAAATAGCAGGCTCCTGTCAGGAAAAGATTTGGAACTTATAAACAGAGTCTAAGAAAGGTCAGTTATCTTCTATAGGCTCATGGGAAAAATGTATAGGGTCAGCTCAAAAATGCAGTGGAATTTGACTTGACTTGAACTTGTTTCCTTTGGATTTTTGTAAAAACTTAGCTATGGAGTTCAGTATGGACAGCGTTGGGTATTTTTCTGCATATCATCTTTATTGGTAGTAATACCAACTCAAGTTCTTGAATGTGGATAAAATACCCATCACACACAGAACCCATGATACAGAGGCAGACTGTGGTGATGGCAGACCTCAGTTATATTTTCATGCCTCAGCTACTGAAAAACGAAATTTTACTAAAATGTTATATCATTTTTTTAAACTAAAATGTTCATTAATAACATTAAAACGTTGTTTAATAATTTACTTTAGACTTCATTCACGCCATTCAGGGTTAAGACTGGAGATGTAAACAAACACCAGGTTTTCTAAACAACTAAACAAGCTGTGAAGGCAAACTGCTCATTTTACCTAGGAGCAGATCCTTTGGCTACAGCAATACTGCAGTTTTGAGTAAGAATTCATACATCACAAATCTCAGTTGGAAAATGCACACATTTAAAGAACAAAACCCCAGGCAAAAGGTTTGAGTCCCCCCTCACCTCCAGCAGTGTTTAAGAAGCAGCTGTGACATTTGCCTTTTTTTTCTTGCAGATGTGGATCCAGCTGTTATATAGTGCTGGCTTCTGGTGGTTATTTTGCTATGCTGTCGATTCTTACTTGGTGGTAAGAAGATCAGCGGGACTGAGGTACTAGAATTAAAGCTCTGAATGTCTTATTTTACTTCTCGTGCTGCACATCTGTGTTTGCATGCAGCTATCTGAGGGTATAAATGAAGTCTCTGCAAACATGTGATGTTCACATGGTTACCAGATAATGATCTGTGTGAGTGGTGTTCTAAGTGCTTCAATTGCCAGGGCAATGCTCAGATATTGATTTGTTTGTGCCCAACTAGCATTTAAATGTAACTGAATTTATTTAACTTTCAGAAAAATTGGGTGCAGATTGGGCATTATAGCACTATTGCAACAAGACGTTATTTTTATCTCTGATCTGTACTTGAAATTGATTTTTGTGGAAGAAGTGTTAACCTTAACATAAAACAGCAATGAAAGATTTTTCAAGCACACAGGTATGAACCTCCCTCAGGTGGGAGCAGTGTCTGACTTTCCAAGTCAAACATTTCTCTGCAGCCTTCAGAAGGGTGCTTGGTTGACTATTTGGCTTCCTTCTTCAGTTTTTTCTTCCTGAATGTGCTTTCCACAGGAGCAGTAAAGGATGCAGGGTTTCCTTCTGGAGATCTGGGAACAGGGGAGAGGCTTCTGGCCTCTGGTTGGAGGACATGACACTTCTGTGTGCGAGCCGGCCAAGCCACCAGGACTTCTGTTTTTTCTGAAGGGCCCCTATTCCTCCTGCCCTCCTCAGTGTGATGTGCTGCCAGCGTCGTTCACCTCACATCTGTCCTATGTTAACATTGCCACGTGAGAGTTAGTGTCTTTAATAACCTCTGTCCTGCTTCCTCCTCCAGTACAATCGTGCTGTACCATATGATGGCCTGGGGGCTGGCAGTTTTGCTCTGCGTTGAGGGCGTTGCGCTGCTTTACTACCCATCCCTTTCCAGGTGAGCAGGCCTCTGGAAGCAGACTCCAAAACCATGGTACCCTGCGGTCATTTGGATGTCTTTTCATCAGTGTTAGACAGACATCCAAACACTGGGTGGTTTTTTTTAATCTTTGAGTAGTGTCTCCTACTGAGTCCGTGCAACCTGGGTTTCAGTGGGCCCTGAAGACATCTCCCAGACAATTCATGCCCTGCAATGCATTTCAGTGCCGTTGTGCAGCTCCTGCTGTGAGCCGCTGCAGGGTTGTGGGGCCCAGGAAGGTGACGTAGTGCACAGGGCAGCTGCAGGCATGAAATAGTGGTCTACTCCTGTTCTCGTGCTCCTGGTTTCAGCTTTGTATTTACTCCTTTAAATGCGAGGAAAAGTCACAGATGGTGCAAGTTAATAATCAACTTTGTGTCCCATGTGAATTGGTTGTGAAAATTTGAGAATTAAAAGTTTAGCACCTGTTTGTTTAATTCCTTTCATGTTTGTTTTTTTGTTTGTTTTTGGTTTTAGTTAAAGGTGATATTGATGAAATAGCTGAGGCTGTCAGATGTGGAAAGAAAATAATGAATAATGTGTTAATAATTTTTTCTCAGCTGTGAAAGAGGCCTGGAGCACGCAATCCCACATTACATCACAACCTATGCCCCACTCCTGCTGGTGCTGGTGGTCAACCCAGTCCTGTTCAGAAGGACAGTGACTGCAGGTATGTTCCTAATGGCCAGCATGAATGCGTACATCTTATTTAGCAAAATAGAAATAATGTAAAAAGTCATGCCTGTGTATCTAAGGATGTGGAATAGCTCCTCATTAAATCAAAACTGATGCAGCTGAGGGTAGAAGAGTACTGCCTACCAAAATGAAAATACTATCTCAATAGAAAATTTGCCTTAGAGGTACACTGATCACATATTGAAGTTCTGCTGTTTTAGATCTGGCAAAGTTATTTCTATGTTACTAAATTACTTTTGATTTAAAGTATTTTTGGCAGCGTATGGTGGATATACGATGGTACTATAATATTGGTACCAACATATATTTTGGAATGCAGTTAATTCTTTTTTAAGGATAATGTTGGTGATATCTGATAGTTGGTTTAACTTCTTTGCAGCTGAGAATTAAAAAAAGGATCAGAATTTTGTTACTCCTGATTCTGAGATTATGAAACAAGCGATAATTGTACACAATTCAACTGAGACCCTGAAGCTCCTGTTTGATTTACTATCCAGCACTTTGAAGAAATGTGACTGGAAAAAAGGGAACAAGTTCAGTGAATTCTTTTAATGTAACATGATCAGTGCTAGATATTTTCAGTGCCTGAATTCATAACTTATAATCTACACATTCAATATTTAAGAAAAGCAACAGAAGACTGTGTTTTGAGTTCAGTCTTCATCCCATCTGCACTGCATTCCTTGGTAACGCCCATCATCAAAGGAAGAGCTGACAAAATGCATGGAATATTTTAAAAATATATTTTATATGTAGAATATCTGCCTATTTTTGCTGATGTTACACTGCCAAGTTTTATGGGTGTAGACAACCCTGTACCAATTGCATACTGAAATACAGCTAATTACCTTTATTGAGGTACCTTCTATTTTTTTTCACTTATCTCAAAGTCCCAGAGTGCTACATACTCAATACAAAAGACAAACCATATTTGCATCATTGTATTATCTCAGTCTTGTAACCTGCATTTCTGAGATAGCACTCAACAAGCCTCTCCCAAATTTATACAGGATAATGGTTTTTGTTTTTTGTTTTTTTTTTTAGTTTAGAATAATGTCTCTATGCATGAGCAAACAGAAAACAAGTTTTACCTCCAACGGCTGGGACCAAAATGCTCTTTAGGGAAAAGATAAGCTTTAGCCTAAATTTTAAATAATCAAAAATACCTGTAATTGATGTTTTGCAGTCTCTAAAAACAGTCAGTGCAAGGTAAGTAAGTATACAGACGTTCTACAGATGAGTTAGGCTGGTAAGATTACCGTGCTGGAAAGAACAGTTAGATATAAAGGAAAGGTGCTCACTGGTGTTATAGGCTCATAAAAGAACTCCACAAGGAGCAATCTCCAGGAAGAGATCCTTCCTCAGTGGCAGTCAGCCCTTAAATGGGGTCTAGGAGAGGTGGAGCCTGGCTCCACCCCTCCGGGCGCACAGGTGAATTGCCTTCACCTGTGCTCCCATGGCTGACTCAGTGCTTGCCTCAGGTGGTTAATCAGAGGTTCAGGCCGTGATTCAGCAGTTCCCATACAAGTTAGTAAGCTGACTCCTCCACTCTGCATTAGCTGCTATATTTGTGTGGGTTGAAGGCATAGACTTTTTTTGAGTGTACTGAAATCAGTGGTTTGGTAAACGGTAAACTTACCTTCGTTAGCATGTCCTATAGAAGAGAGGACAACACATTTTCTACAGACAGCAGCGAAGATCTTCAATGAGAACATAAATAATAAATGTTTGTGCTTGCATGCAACATGCATCCATGTGTGTTAATGTACATGTGCATTTTGTAGGTATGTGCACATATGTTCATATGCCTCTGGCAGACTGTGTGGCTAAAGTACCTACCTGTACAGCTACTTTAATATTTGTGTCTGTATTACCTCTGCTACCTGCTCATGTAGGCACTAAGGATCAAATTTTGTTTCATACTTTCAAAAATACACGTTGCTAAAGATGATGTCTCGTGTCTCCTTGTTCTGAAGTCTTGCCAGCATAGTTTTCTCAAACAGCCTGCAGTTTCTCTTCATTATCTAATGAAAGTAATGAAGAAAAGCAACAGGCGGGGAAAAAAAAAAAAAAAAGGATTTGCATAATGAGATCTGTAGAATGTAATGAAGTGGGAATTTAGCTGTTTCTTAACAACAGAATTTCTCCTTGGCTGTAGAGAATAGTAAAAGAAGCAGTAAGCTTCAGCTTAAAGAAAGGATGTTGAAGTAGTAAGGCAGCAAAAAATGTTAAGGACAGATGGAGCACTAGAATCGCTTGGCCGAGGAATTCTTTGTGTGTTCCTGATTTTTCAGCAAGTTTGCTGAGGCTGCGAACATCCATACCTAGATATAATTGCAGTGTTTAGGGGCTGAGAATGAATTGGATAATCTCTCTAAGTGTGTTCCTTTTATGAGAAAATACACAATGAGTATGTTTGTGTTAGTACATATGTCGATTCCTTGTGATATCTGAACAGTATATTGCCTATCATCTGTCTATTTTTGTTGGTGTTACAGTTTCAGGTTCTAGAGATGTAGTAGCCAATGATGTCTTCATGGCACAATTACCTATGAAGTGTATAATAGTGTTGACTGTATTCTGCCTTAGTCTGAACATCACATAATAAATACTTTCTTACATCACTCACATCTTAGAGAAGCGTAAGCACTACCTTTTTATTACAAAAGTGTGACGACCATACTATTTTCTGTTTTCAATGGGACTGAGAGAAGAAAAAAATGCTAGTGGGATACCACCTACTTCAGGAATCCTTAGTGGATATACTTCTTTTCCTTTAGGATTAGGCTATGTATGAGATTTGCTGCTGGAGACAAACCCATTGGTTCCTTTGTTCCCTCTTTACAGACATCTGTTTTCTGTATCCTTGTACCTATAAATAACGAGATGTATGTATACTAATGAACACAACTTTATACTTTCCAGTTGCCTCTTTACTGAAAGGGAGACAGGGGATTTACACGGAGAATGAGAGACGGCTGGGGACAGAGATCCAGATGCGCTTTTTCAAAATTATGCTGGTATTCATTGTTTGGTAAGAGGTGCATTTTGTTTTAACCTGCCTTCTCCCAGCTAGAAACAACTGGGAACAAGAACAGAATCTGATGGGTTACTTCAATTGCTTGTCCTTATGGTTGGAAGGGAAAGTTTCTAAGGAAGACAGTTCTAAACTAGTTCACAAACGAGCTGAATCACTCACGTAGCATCATAAGGCTGCAAGGAAATGATAAAAATGTTTAACCAACAGGAAAACAATGACGCTGAGAAACAATAGCAAAAAAAAAAAAGTGGCTGGATACAACCTAAAGCTGTCTGAAACTGCAGCAAGATTCCCCAGAGCTCACTCTACACTCTTGTCATCAAACATGCCATTGAAAACTTACAGTAAATACACTTCTAGGGCATGCGTCAGGGCTCTGGTTATGATTATATGATGCATCATCTCTATGGTCTGCAGATCTCAAGTGTGTGAAACAAGTATAGAGTGTTGGCTGGAAATACAGACTTACGCACCAGAAAGGAAATCTCTGTGTGTTGTGTGTGAAATTTCTTGTCATCTGATCTTTTTTCTGATATTCCACATTCCTCCATGAAAATAGCAGTTTGTGGTAGGGCAGGGAGAGGAGAAAGAAGGGCACAAGGAAGGTGGGGAAGGAGGGAGGGTGCATACCTCATTCCCAAATCCCCTGCACCTCTGTTCTAGTAGCACCATCCAGCGTGAAAGATGCTGCAGAGGTGGATGGGACTGAAGGTGTTGGATGCACTCAGCAAAACAGAGAGAACTGAAAGAAGTCCTGCTTTAGGAGCAGTCTTGCAATTATCACACAGTAGTAGAGGCACCAGATGAGAGAGTGATCCATGTTATGTGGGTCTCTGCAGTGAGCTAGCAAGACGTGATCACTGCTGGAAAGTGTTCACCTATGTGGATAACACAGGCAAGGGAAGGAGGAAGGAAGAAGCCTAGGAGTAGTGAAAAGACTTGGCCAAATTTCACAGTCTGCAAGTATTTGATTTTTTCATACATGTGTACATTAATGCATGTTTCATTGCTTTAAAAGGCTGAAAGGGAGAAAGGCTGCTTTTTTATTTTGTCCTTGCTGCTACATATTTGAGTGCTCTGGAGGGAAACTATGGTCATTTCTCAGGAAAGAAATTTCTTCTGGGAAGGGTGGGGTAGCCAGTGGGAGCAGGGACACTGACAGCAGCAAAGCAGCCTGAAGCGTGGCATGCTGGAAATTGCTGTAAATAACAGGGAGCAGAGTTTTATCCAGGCTTCCAGGGTTACAGAAAGAAAGAACATTGTACTGGAACCCAGAGGCACCACAGAAGTGCATTACAACCTACGGGACTGTGGTCAGCTTGCTAGTCTGGGAGCAAGCATGAAAGAAAGGAGCAACTCCTTATGGACACAGTGGGCTTGACTGTTTATTTCCTTTTTGTCTCATTATGAGTTTTCCTATTACAAAAAAAACCACCCCAAACAAACAAAACACATGGTTCTAGGGGTTTTTGGTTGGTTTGTTTGTTTGTTTGTTTTGTTTTGTTTTTTTTCTGCTGATAAAACATAAGCTTTGGAGTGCAAAAACTCTTTCGGTGGTTACTGTACAGAAAGTCTGAGACAATATCATCTTAGAAGATTAGGGGACATGCTGTTCCATCCCACAGGTCAAAAAAGGAGATGAATTGGTCAAGGAAATTTTGGGCTATGTGGGGTAGAAGAGAAGCCTGTATATTTGGGAGGGATGAGCAGAAGATTCTAGACTGTGAAAAAACATAGGATCTGTGTAAAGCCCTTCAGAAAGTATGACATGGTTGTTGTTCATTTCCTTCCCGAAGCACCGGTTGAAATATGCGGAAAAGCTGTTCTGACTGCTTAGAAGCCATAAGGAATTACAACCATTGGCTACAACCTTTATTTAGTGTATCATATTCTCATTTTCGTTTTGAAGATGAGGCTTAATTATGCTCATCCTTCTTTAGAAAAAGAAATTACATTTATTCCTAAAATTTAATGGCATTTTCAAGGACTTTAAAGTCAAACTTAGTTTTGTTTTGTAGATTTTTTTAATAGACATTTTGAAAATCTACTCAAATATCACCCTGAGATTTTAGAGATGCTGGAGTTTATACAGCCCTTTGTAGTGTATATACATATGTTTGTATTCCTTTAACTGTGAGTATTATACTTTCAAGACACAAGCAAAAGAAGTCACTGTCTGTAATGTTGCCATTGTGTATCACAGTTGTTTATAATCTCAGTGCAGTAAGCTTACATGATCAGGTTTAATTCTGTTTGGGTATATGGATTTCTTTGTCTAGGCCTGGGCTGGGAAGTAAGAGTCTGTTTTCTGATCATAGGCTCAGAGAGAGCTACGGGTCCCTTCACATTGAGACTTAATTAAAAAAAAAAATCTCTCTCCTTATTAAGGTTCCAGGCTCCTAATTTCTATAATTTGTAAGTAATTTGTATTTTACATATACCTACATATATACATATCACTGTTTTGTTCTCTTTGTCCTTATTATTCCTGCAATAGCTGGTCATCTAATATCATCAACGAGAGCCTTTTGTTCTATCTCGAAATGCAGCCAGATATCAATGAAACACCTTTGAAAAACATTAGAAGTGCTGCACTGATCACATGGATTATAATGGTAGGTCAACCATGGTATTTCTTAGTCTTTGAAATCACTTCTGTAAGACTCGTGGAACAGCACCAGTGTAGTGGGTTCTGGGGAAATGCTCAGAAAATCAAGGAAGAAAAGTCAAAGGTAAGAGAAAGGAAGGAGCGGTCACTGGGAACACACGAACTTTGCTTAAAAGGTACCAAAGGCCAAGATTTTCTCCCATTTACAGGAGTATGTGATCAGTGATTGCTACCCACTTTAAGATCCAGAACAGACCACTGCAATGACTTATGGTCTACCCTTTCTAACCCCTGGCATAAGACAAGCTGTGAATTTTAGCTCATGTTTCTTGAAGATTTGCCCACAAAATGGGCATTATCTGTTTGTAACTACAGTTTTCTTTATTAATGACTTATAAGAAATAATAACATCTTGTAACATTTGGACAGCTATTAGGGGAAAATACATGATGGAATTTAAAAGCAACACACCAGAATATAGCTATAAGGTACTGGGTTCTTCCTGTACTCCACCCTTTTCTTTCTTTCTGTTGAAAAGGGACTTTACAGAGGTGATATTGCATGTTACTTTTTCAAGAAGGTTTATTCTGAAGCTGTTAAATACCTGTGAGGCCTGAACATGCTCTGTGCACTTAAGCTCTTGAGCTGCCTGATATTGGAAAGTTTAAGCAATGCAACTGATTTGTTGCAGCCTTCTCCCTGACAAGGACTGAACATGTTTGTGTGACAGGGTCCTTACTCTTGCTCACTGGGAGAGCACACGGTCAGCTCTACCAACTGAGCTATTATTTAAACTGGCTGTAAAAAAGTTATGATTTTCCTGTGAGAAGAATGATAACCACTAAAACCATTTACTTGTCGCACATCCTGAAGCAGTGGGAACAGAAGATTTTTTGGAAATCACTTGGGATTTTCTTTTTCAGTGTCTCTCCCTGGTTTTCCATTCCACTTTGATGGACATTTTTGCTGGCTTAGAAGTCTGCAACAGTTCCAGACAGTTCAATTACTGCTATTTTAAAAAATTTGCCTGGATGTGCTAATGTCTATTCTCACAGATTTGACTTGGCTTCTAGTGAAGAGTACAATATTTGCTTTTCTGAATTAAAAAATGTGGAGCTTGTAAAGAATGTTAAAAACACACTGGGGGTTGACCAGCTAAAATTCATACTAGAAAACCATTTGGTGCCTGCTGTTCACAAGGAAAACCTTAGCATTCAGAAACAACAGATTGTAGTTTCTCACTCTGCTTTGTTTGTGTCTGCAGTGGGAACAATGTACACTTTTATTTGCGTGCAAATATCGTCTTCTAAAGACAGCAGTTGTTCAGTGTAAGGGAAGTTGTTAATGCACACAGAACGTTTTGCTGGAATTCAGAATGAAGCCTTGCTGAAGTGACTTGTGTTGCACTGCTCTTTCCTAGGGGGTTCTTAATCCGATGCAAGGCTTCCTCTTCACATTAGCTTTCTATGGCTGGACAGGATGGAGAGTGGACCTGAAATGGCAGAAGAGAGAAATACCCTGGGAATCAATGTCCTCATCAACAGTGGGTGACAATGACTATCCCTCACCAGTGAACTACCAAAGCAACGTCCACGATTCAAAGAAGATATCAACCAGTGATAGCCAGCAGACTGATGAGGCTATAAGCATGTTGTCTGAAGGTAACACTAGTGGCGATGACAGGTTGACCAGGAGCTCACCCATCTACCAGGGCTGGTAGCTTATAGGTGGAGAGCTGAATCTCACTTCTCCCATTGTCAAGACTCACAAAACCATGGCACTGTGTGAACCACTGCTCACTCTGGAATTTGGTTTGTGCCTGATGGCTCAATGTAATTTCCTGTAGCTTTTGTTCGTGTGTGAGACTGTGTAAGATGCAGAGAAATGATGGTTAATGTCTTCGCTTGCCTTATAGGAGATGTGTAGCAAGGTACAAAGGCCTGATCGCTTTCAGCAGGAGTATGTCTCTGCACGGATCTATGTTACTTATGATTCATCTGTTTTCTTTCAATCTCTCCTGTAACCTCTGTATGGTAGAAGAGTCTTTTGTTTAAATAAACAGACTATTAATATGTTGGTTTTTTAAATGTGTTCCCTTGCTTGTCTTGCTCAACATAAAATTCCCAGAATTACAGCTCTGAGACGCAACTTCCACCCTTGATACTCTAGTAAAACATGAGTGACAGCAAGCTTGGCCATAAGGACAGATTTCCCTGCTTGTGCAGAATTTCACTGTCAAAGTCTTCTTTTAGCTTGTTTATATTAATTTTCAGCTTGCTTTTATCTAGGGAGTTGAATGTCTTTTAAAACAAATTCAGACATGAATTGGAGCTGAGGCTCCAAGAAGGCTTCAGAATAACGGCTCCAGTTCACTGCCGCTTCAAGCAAAAACAGCTCTTCAGATTATTTTTTGAATTTGAATTCAGTTTGATCCTTATATATACCTGTCTAACAGGATTATGACTGATAGTTGCATTAAGAGATAATATTTGCAGAGAACATTGAGATGATCTGAGTGGTCATCAGAAAAGAATGAATAGAATCAATAGTTTTTTCTCATCAAAATAGAGTGAATGGAATCAGTAGTTCTTGCTCTGACATGTACTCTACTTTATGCCTTCGGTTGCAGAATGGAGAGAGATCACATCTACTCTCCATATCTGCTCAGGTACAGATCTCAGTTGGCACAGTGCACTAAGTACCCGAACAATTCCCAAACTTGGTTGAAAAGTAAGAAAAAAAATTATAGTGATGTCTCCCCCAGGCTTTTAAGCTCACATCAAAGTTAGAAATGACATGGCCAAACACGGTTCTACTGGAAGCTGTTTGCCAAACAATGTGACTGGCAGTTCGGTGAAAGCCTCTCATCCTCAGCTAAGCTCTCTCCCTTCCTTCAGTATGTGGCCAGGTCTGGTTGTAAAACAAACTTTACTTTCTAAATCCTTTTACATCTACTCTGACTGATCTTCACAGGCTGTCCATACCTTTCTTTTTAAACCCAGTTCAGTCCCAGCTGTTGTAAAAAAACCAACAGAACAAATACAGCCTGAAAGACAGCTGAAAGGTTAGAGCAATTGTAGCGTGAAATCTAAGCTGCTGTGTTACTCAGGAAAATCCCAGGATGGTTAGAGAAGCAGACTCGTTAGAAACTATACAGTAGAATATTGATTTGCTGTTTAAAATAAATTGCCTTCTTGAATTAATCATTTAAAATGAAGGTGCGAAACAATGAACTGGTAATTATTTAGGCAGGTCACTATAGAACTGTTGTTGGTTTGTAGCAAATCATTTAAATTGCGCCCTGTGGAAACCCTTGTGGTTTTATAGCTTTACATTCCTGTTTCAGTTGTCAGAAATACTGGCAGATCACCAAATCTTCATTTTTAAGCATTTTCAGTATTTTCCCTAGAAATTCTGTTCCTCTGCCTATACGGTAATTTCTTTTCTAACTAAATGTGGAGAGAAAGCACAGGGACTTGAGAAGCAGAGCATGCTGATCCATATGAAACAGAGACACATTTTCTGTGCAAGACTCATCAAAGTATGGTTTAAAAGAGCAGGAAAAAGGCGGAGCTGGAATTGTTGGTAAGCCTTTTCAGATGCTAGGGTGTGGGCCAAGCTACCAAACCCGAAAACCAAATAAACAGCCTCTGGCTTCGTGGGAAGAATCCTGTGATACACAAGCACTTGGGAGAGGCCCTGGCATGGGGCTGAACAGCTGGTACGTTCAGTCCTTCCTTTTGCTGCTGCAGGGTGTATGGGGCACAAGGAGAGACACGGCACCCACCCCTGGGCAGTGCTTTGTTCCTTGCCTTTTCTTGGCCTTTCAAGGCTGTCCTTGAGACAACAATCTACTAGAGTGTCGTGAAAGATAAGGGCTCATTCAAGTGCTGAAGACAGATTGCTACATAGTCTGCTACACTGAGATCTTGGTATGGGGCACAGCAGAGCAAAGCCATGACATTTTTCTGACATAAAAGAAATGGGTGTTGGGAGAGTTTTCCTATCTGCTGCTCCCAACTTCTTGTGGATATACATGAGGTATGCATTCCTCCACAGCTTAACATGAAATGATAATCAGTTCTGCTCAGTGATTTAATCGCACACAAACCTTGTTCTTGCCTCACCATATAACAATGTAAGAAAAGCATTGCCTTCTCCAAGCCTTACAGAGTTGCCTGTTTCTTCTCATCTGAAGTCTGCTTTCAAGGTAAACCTCCTTAATTCCCTCCTAACTGTGCTATGTTGTGGACCAGCCTCCCATGTTTACTTCTGGGCAAAATGAAGTGCCTGCTCCAAGAGTCGGCTAGAGCACACTGCTACAGACACCATGACGTGTAGAGCATAGCTGTAACAGCAATCCAAGTACTACCTTCTTAAATGTAATCACTGCTTATAGGAGCCTTGTGGTTAACAGTTTTTCTGTAGATGATGTTCTGTATCTGCATAGTCAACATACTGTGTTAACTTCTGCATCTGGATTTATGATGGTACAAAGGGTTGCTTCAAAGCTGCTTATATTAGGAGTATACTGGCAGGTTTCTTCTACTACCTGTGGGAAGTGCTTGCCTCTGGCCTGAATATTTGCTTTCTAAGCTGTGTTTCAAATATGGCTTGGATTAACAGGGGAATGATCTTGTCAATACTGAAGTCAATGGATGCACACAGGGTCTACGGTCTTCACTGCACCCCATCTGTGGGATCAGCTCCCTCTGTTATCACAGCTCATCTGCTTATGAGCAGGAACAGAGATGTAGTGGAGTGCAACTCGGGAGAGAAGTAAATAGTGAATGAGATAAGAAACTGTCTAATATAATGTTTGTAGCTGAAATACTATGTTTTGGGAGCAGACAGATGGTCAATTTCAGTTTATTATATCTATTTTGGACGTATGAGCACAACAAAACCCTCCAGAATTTGTTGAATGAAGAAAAGCTGTATTTTTTCTTAAAAGTTGAATCTGTGCACTGAAATAAAATTGTGCTAGTAGAATCTCATAAAAAGGATATTTATGCCCGCAGGGCAGTGCAGCTGAATTGCCTCTATTTAACATTCTCCTCAACTCCCAACTAGCTTCTCAAATCCAACCATATATATGAGGCGTTCTCTGTATTGCCCAAAAGTTATTTTTAAGCTCTTAAAGATCAAAAGAGAACTTCAAGGAAAGGCATCCTTCTGTACCCTGTAACACTCTTGTAAACACTCCTACCTTTTCCGTGTAGGTGGAAGGGGATGTATGGGCCTGTATGTGACCTGTGAGTATTCTACTATTACTGTTTATGTGGTCAGATGGTCAGACTAATTGCAAAGTTGAAATACAAGCTACTGAATAATAAACTTCTTGAACAGGCAGACTTGTTGCATACCAAAGCTCTGCATTTTGAGGCCCACCGTACTGTCTGAATACCAAACACCTAACTACATCTCTCATTAAGCCCTTCCTCTGCTCTTGTAGACCAAATCGATGGGGAAAACTGGAAAGTGAAATGCTAAACATATTTTTTCTCCTCCATGTATAACAGGGTTTGACTTGTAATTCGGAAGTTGTTATCAATGTATATTCATGGCGAAAAATATATGCAGTCTTCTACAATTCTCTTAATTTTCACAGATTCCTCAAGTCTGCAGTATTTCCAGGTGGAAATCACTAAACCACACAGTAGTTAATGTAATTTTAAGAAAGGCCAAATGATATCTGGGTCACTTACCCATTAAAGAGTAAGCATGTATCTGCGTGGACATTGAAGTTGGCAGCTGAAGAAGATGCAGGCTTACTGAGAAAGAAAATAGTGAGCACAGTCAGATTCAGGGATGATTTGAGTCTGTTTTGCTTTGTGGTTTATATTGCCGGAAGAATGCTGTCAGTTGTATGGAAAGTTGGTTTACTCACTCTACCCTACTAAATAAACTCCCAAACATTCTGAGAGTTAACTCTGTAGGTATTTGTAGCTAAGGTTTTCAAAAGCTGAGAAAATTCATTGAGTGATAGGAACATCACTCAGAACAAAAGACCAAAGCAAAATAGAGCACTTTCTTCTGCATAGCTAACAATAGTGGGTATTTCCAGCTCTTCCAACCACTGTGTGCTCACACTACACAAGATTGAAAGAGTCCTAGAAAAGAAACCCAGCCATTCCACCTAGAAAGAAAAATATTGTGACCATCCCCAGATCTTTGACAACCTCGTGATTTAGACTGTGTTCTCAGGTACTCTTCCCTTGTCTCCTACGTTTGTTTCAGCACGTTGTAAAGCTTGGTGGGCTATGAACTTTCACAGCACAGTCTACAGGGAGTGCCGGCAGGTGCTGGGACATATTTCTGTGTGCTGTGTGATTGAAAGCCCTGGGAAGGTGTTTTGCAACTGATAGTATCATCAGAGCAAGGACTGAAAGGCAGAAGAAAATGGGCGAGCTCAGCCATGGAGCTGTGTAAATTTGTCCAACGCAGCGGAAATGTCTACAAGATGTGAAGGTGGCATCCACACATAGAAAAGCACATGTTTAGAGCCCTGGAGATGAGTTCAGGCTTCTCTGTATTTTGCAGGAGTGATTATTTTGTGGTTAGTTGGTGACAAAGCAAAATAACTTTGATTAGCTCCTTCAGTGCCTTGTGTGTCATGTCTCTCAAGTTAGTATGGGATAAGGCACGTTCAAGCCAATTCTATTTATTGGGGCAGTAATTAATGTGATCACTTGGTGACTCCAAAGTGTTGTTAGCTGTATTTGCTTCTCCGGGACTGCATGGCCAAGCCTACATTTATCTCATTTTTTCTTTCCAAAAATGTACCTTGTACAGGAAGAATGACAGGTAAAAATGCAAAACTACATTAGAGGGCTCCTAGAAATCGGTGTCTGTTAGTTATCTATATTATAGTTGGAACCTTTTGTGTCCAAATGACTGTCATACCCTCAGCTTTAGAAAAACATGTATCTGGGAAGTTGGAGCAACATAAAAGCAACCCATGGAGTTGGAGCTGGAGTTTGGCAAGGTGAAAGCCAGGAACCAAGGTGAATGATGCAGTCAGAGTAGCTTAAATGTGTAGGGAGTAGGAATGCCAGCTTGTGTAGGAGTTTACATAGGACATGTTTTTTGAAGTTAATAGGGACTGTGGATAATGAAGGAGAATTCCCAGGCAGGGAGGTACCTGTGCATCACGAGGAAACAAGCAAAAAACACTTCAGAGTGAAAGTGCTTTCCCTTTCCTCCCTTCAGAGCGAGTTAGCTTCTGATTAAGGTGAAATGAGCAATCCTGCTGAAATGAAGATATCCTATGATGTTAAGTGATGTATTCTGGGTAATGTCCAGATAAGATTAGGGTTTTGCAGACAGAAAGTCTCAGCCATAAAAAACTGTGAGGCTTCTTTTAGTCAGTAGGATCACTGAAAGTAATTTCAATCACTATCAAGCATGATGTGATCTACTGCAGCTAAAGAGTTTGGCCACAGTGTGTAGCATTTTGCAGCTACTTAGCAGAGGTTGAGTAAGAGTCTAAGTGATTGTTTTTGTCCCCCAGCAGGTCCTCAATCTCCCCCCAGCTGGGACTTTCTCATCATATGCGTTTCTGGAAAAGCTTTGGAGAAAAGAATGCAACTTTTAGATGGGGAACTGCACAGGGTCCTTTTGAATTCATGTTTCCATTTTGTTTGGTCAAACAGGTTAAAATCCTTGTGGATAGAGCAGGGACACGTTCTGCTTTAAAAGCCAGTTGTGAATAAGGAAGAGCTTCATCATTCTGTACGAAACCAATTTTACTTTGAGGGGTGGATGGAAACCCATTGTCATTGGATGAGAGTGTGTTGCCTTCTCTGAAAACAGTCTGCAGTCTTAACCCAGCTCCAACTATTTTGCAGGAGCTGCCTGGGTCCACTTTTCCCAGTCCTTGACTTGGAGGCAAGAGCTGGAAGCACCTGAGCCTGGTCAGCAGGTCATATCCCTGGTCTTGGGATGGAGCAGAGGCTCACCAGGTGACCTGCCAAGGTCCCCTCCAGCTCCATCCCGTCTGTCATGCAAGGCCACCATTAGGTCTCTTGTCAGGTATAATGGAAATTAAAGAAGTTTGTGGTATCTTTTCTGAGGTGGGAGCACAGGTAGCATTTTCCAATCAAAGCCTTTTCAAGATTGTGGAGACTGATTCATTTACAGGAGCAGGTTGGTTTGCTGTACCTCATGCAATGGCTGTCATCTCAGGAAACAAAGGGAATTCCTGCTGGAAATGTGGGTCTGTGCTGGTTAGAAACTATGATTTATAATAAATGTGTATGTTGGTGTGTCTCTCCGCCTCTCAGTGAAAATCATCCTGTTATTTATATTTACAAATGTGAGTATGGTATGATCTTAACCTGAATGAAAAGTGACAACAGGTAAATTTGCCTATGAAGCCTGCATAGAAGAAATTGGTTATTCTTTAAAAATAACACTAAAAGAAAGACATTGTGACTGGAGCATGTCCAGAGAAGGGCAGTGAAACTGTGAAGGATCTACAGTGTAAGTCTTATGAGGAGCATCTGAGGGAACTGGGATTGTTCAGTCTGGAGAAGAGGAGGTTCAGGGAAGAATTTATTGCTCTCTACAGCAACCTGAAAGGAGGCTATGGCGAGGTGGCGGTCAGCTTCTTCTCTCAGGTAACAGTGACAGGATGAGAGGGAATGGCCTTGGGTTGCACCAAGCGAGGTTCAAATTAGATGTTATGAAAAACTTATCCAAAAGAGTAGTCAGGCAGTGGCACAGGCTGTCCAGGGAGGTGGTGGAGCCGCTGTCCCTGGAGGTGTTCAAGAATCATGTAGATGAGGCACCGAGGGACATGGTTAGTGGGCATGGTGGTGCTAAGTTGATGGCCTTAGTGGTGTTTTCCAACCTTACTGAGCCACCAACCTGGTGCCTCATCCTTAGCAGTGACACCAAGGGAACAGGTGGTCCCTCTTCATGCCCTGCCATCCTGTTGGGATGAGGGCCAGGTTGCCATTGCTGTTGCTTCTGTTGCAAAGATGCTGGGGCTTAAGGGCTCGGAAAGAGCTGCAGTGGCTTGAGATGGGTTCCCTCCCTCTGGAGATCAGGGCCATGGTATGACTGTAGATAAGGACAGCCTTGCCCAGCCTTGCGCCTCTTCACCAGCTTTCCTCTACCTGCCTTGAACCACTGAACACAGTGTAGCAGGAGGGACACAGGGCCAGGTGGAGTAGAGCTTTGGAGCCTTTCCCGCTACTCTGGAGAGGTGCACACCCAGTCGTGCAGCTGCAACCCTCTTCAAAAACCTTGGAATTGGGTAAAGCCAAACAAGACCTTTTTGTATCATGCTTACTGAAAAAGTTAGGTTTTAATGACGTTGGTTCTAAATGGTGTGGTGGGTATTTTTGAGTAAAGTAAGGAACCTCTGTGTTGACTGGGCTGTGTCCTCCTGCCTTAGGGATCCGCTCATGTTTCTACTGCAACAGCAGACCCTGAACAAACATTCTTGAGGAAAAAAGATGAGAAAAAAAAAAAACAAACCAACTCTCTCTTTAGGCTAAAGCACTCAAGCAAGTACTGCATTTTACGTGGCAATGAAAGAGCTTGCTCTCCCCTTGCTCCATGTCATGTGCCTCCATGTGAGGCGGCACAGTGTCCTTCCCCAGGCCATGCTGGAGGCACCAGACATGGTGTGGCAGTGGGCTGAGGCATTCCCACAGCCCAGCCAGCTGTTCTGGCTGCCCACTTGCTATGTGTGCCACTCAATGTCCCTTATGAACGCAGTCACTCTGAGAGCTGTATGGCAGAAGCTAGGTAAGGAGGCTTTTTCCTTATTCCCCAGGATTGTATAGTCTAAGAGCTAGACCAAAAGCAGGGGAGAAAACCAGTGCTGACCTTATGGGCTCATGGTAAATGAATGGTCTGGAGCACAAGTCTTATGGGGAGCGGCTGAGGGAACTGGGGTTGTTCAGTCTGGAGCAGAGGAGGCTTAGGGGAGACCTTATTGATTTCTACAACGACCTGAAAGGAGGTTGTGGTGAGGTGGAGGTCCATCTCTTTGCACAGGTAACAGTGATAGGAGAGGAAATGGCCTCAAATTGTGCTGAGGGAGGTTCGGTTTGGATATCAGGAAAAATTGCTTCACAGAGTGAGTTGTGAGACATTGGAACAGGCTGTCCAAGAAAGCAGTGGAGTCACCATCTCTGGAGGTGCTCAAGAAACGTGTAGATGTGGCAGTTATGGACATGGTTAGTGGGCATGATGGGAACGGATTGACAGTTGGACTAGATGATCTTAGTGGTCTTTTCCAACCCTTATGATTCTATGATTCTATGACCCCTTGTTCCTTTGTTTTATGTGGTGGGAGCCCAGGGAGCATTTGGCTGCCTGGCAAAGTGGTGGCTCTGTGCTCAGGGTTCTGACCACAAGGCTATTGGCTGTGGAACCGTACACCTGGTGTTTGCATTTCTGTCATGGCACCCTGAGGGATATTATTTGTATCGGTACAGAGTGGAAAAAAAAGTTCAGACTGTTTTCTTCCAAACACAGCCTCTCAGACCTCCTAATTCTGTGGGACTGGAGTGTAGCTTTGTCTTCCAATATCAATTACAGCAAATACAGACTTCAGTCTTCATGATACAAGCAAATAGATAACCCTTATACTGCAGGGAGCCCAGAAGTACATGAGCTGGATGTCTCATGTACATGTCCCTGGATGGTCTCAGTGTGACACAGGCTGGCTGGGAAAAGCTCAATAAATACAGGTAGGTACATGGCCTCTGCACTCGCACATGTATGGCCTTGATCCAGCCTAACTACAGGGACACTTCACATACAATACTCTACCTAAATGCAACAAGGCACAGAGGAAAGCATATTTTTTCATGGCGAAGCAGAAAGGTTTTAGGTGAAGTGCTGCGTTAGAGTAGCAGTGTTGCCACAGTTACATTTCAGTACGCTGATTGTAATTCACTGTTGTTATTCTGGTATTTTTAGCTAAAGAATGTGGCTGTTTTTCATTTTGTGTGTCTTGCTGCATTACTGGGTGACAAGAGCCTTATGCTTTGTTTCTGTATATTTTATTAAGATAACACAGAGTAGACACGCATTTCCTGCGTTTGTTTTATTCCAGGTGAGATTCCAAACAACTGCAGGATTGCCTCTTGTTCTGGTCCTGCAGGGACGTGTGAGGGAAAGTGAGAAACACTCAGGCACAATTACACAGATAGCACATATGCTTGCAATGTTCTCACACAGAGATACACACATAAGTTCTCCCTGATTTTTAACATTACAATATATCATTTCTGGTGGTGGCTGAGCTATGAATTACATTTCTTGGCAGATGTCTTTTGGTGCTTCTCCCCCAAATGTTGATAACGTTTATTAAAAAACAACAAGGAGAAGACTCAATTGAAATGATAAGCAAAGCTTCTGTTTGCTAAAACTTAGATTTTCATTAAAACAACACTTTCTAACAGTCCTTTCAGTTGTTCTTCAGAAACAGCAGAAATGTATCCAGCAACATTTTCTCATTAAATTGTCACTACTTTGTCTCCTCAGCATTTTTTTAGGGCTGTTCTCCAGTGCCAGGGTGTTTTTTTGTTTGTTTTGGTTTTGTGCCTGGGGTTTTTGTTTGTTTGTTTCAGCCAACTTGGGCAATAATCTGCCAGATGGGCATTCAAGGGGCTGCTGTAGGGAATTTGGTCAGGAAAAGCAAGTCTGAAGGAGAAGTTCATCTCAGAAGACAATTCAGACTAAAACTGCTGTTTCTGCAAAAAGGAGTCTTCCTCAACCCACGGCATACAAGGCATAGCAAGGAGAAAGACCGCACTAATGAATTGGGTCAGATAGGAGAGCAGGAAGCAAGGCATTCTCTCTGATTAATTTCACATTGGGAACTGTTCTGTTCACCTCTCCAGCAAAGGCCACGGCTCAGGAGGATGAGCATCAGGCCTTTGTGCTTCAGAAAGTGGAAGGAAATGGTGAAGCGGCGATGCGTAGATATTTTTCTTTTCTGCTAGAGGTGCTGCTGTGAATTCAGTTTGTACTGGAATAGATTTGGCTTTTGAAAAAGTAAAGTCAGGTGGGTGTGCTGTTCCCCAGGAAAGCTGTGGGAGAAACTCTCGCTTGGGTCTGCCCTTAGGTTCCCTCCTCTCTCCCCACCTGAGCTCCTATCATTTCTGCTCCCTTCACAGACACTATGGCAAGGCAGGAGGGAAGGAAGTTGATGTTTTGTTCTGAGAAGAATGATTCTTTGTTGGTAAGGGGTCTTCAGTGATGTAGTATGCAATTAATCTCCTGTCAGCTTTGCCAGTCTCAGGAGGACTCTTGGGGACTTCTGCAGTGATGTGAAATGTTGGCTGTTCCCATGACAAGACCTTCATTTTCTGAATCTGCATTTGGAAAATCTACACCTGAACCCATGGATCTTTTGCAAGCAGAGTCCACTTATTTGTACCAAGACCATTAAAAAAAATGTTCTATACAGGAGATTTAGGATTTTCTGTGTCACAGGCTGATGTTTCTTGAATGTGAGAATGCTGTAGAACTTACCCCAGTCTTCGGATATGTCTCCACTCTGAAACAGTCCCAAGTAGAAACGCCATTCTCTCTGGAGAATTATAAAGGTTTGACTTTTAATTGCTTTGATTGGTATTGCCTGACTAAGTCATGAGACCTGGCCCTTTAATGTGGCTATGGATAACAGCGGGTGTCTGTGTGGGCTGACTGATCCATAGGCTCTCTGCCTGTGTCCTCTTCCATGAAGGAAGGCAACTGAGTGGGTGATCAGATGTGGTTATTTTTTTGGCCTTTAAATTATCAGAATTCTCCCCAAACCAGCTGCAGGAAAGAAGCTGACAAGCAGCCATTTTCCAGGACTTACCAGAATGATAGCATCATGCTGTGGACTTTTCCCATCAGATTTCTGGTATTCTCAGGAACCGGTGGTCCCAGCCACAGCCAGAGGAGACACTGAGGGTATTCTCAGCAGTGACATATCTTGCAGTCCCTCTGGCACAACACCGCAGCTGTATGGATTGCAGAAAGCCTCAAAAACCCTTCTAAGGGTTTGACCTTTCTGTCTTTCCCTCCAAGATGCTATTGAGAGTTTTTCAGGAACAACAACACTGTGCACAGGGACACAATTCTCTGTTGGTTCCATTGATATAAAGAAGCACAGGGAAATAATTCTGGTTTTGAACAGCAGGACACCGGTGCTTCTCAGCTAAAGCCCTTCTCACATTTGTTAAACCTTTTTCACTGTGATGAATCACTGTCACAAAGGACAGAGATGCCACTTTAGTCCCAGTTTGTAATGGGAAGGACTTGGAAAGAGGTGAGCAGAATCTTTCCTCAATCTTTTGTATTGAGGTAAATACTGATGATTCACACGGTGAAGTCAAGGCTTCTCCTATGAAGGCAGAAGATGTTAGGCCTTGCAGCAGGAAAAGAGGCGATAGCTGCTTTCCTGTGGTTATTAGGTTTTGTATTCTTTGAGTTTTGTGAATGTATTCAAAAGGAAGTAGAAAAAACTATCTCTAAGGAAGCAAAGATCTTCCTTCCTGTTGGGAAAAGAGTCAGCGAGAATGATGAATTCCTTGCCAAGTGAGTCATTTCTTCACTAAAGAGACTTCAAAGCTTTAAATACTGCTTTTCAGAGTACGGAGCTTCAATATGAATTTGTGTGGGCTTGCAATGGATGACATTGATCTTCCCTTTATGGGAAATGATGTATAGAAAGATGGCAAGGAAGTGGTTTTGAGTGCGAAGCTGCAATATTGCACCATCCCAGAACAGGTTTAACAAATGCCCTTTTATTGTGTTGCGCTCTGACAGGAGTGAGAAGCAAATGCTTGGGACTGCTCAGTGCTTCAAGTGTTACTTGTCAAATAGTCTACAGGCTAAGTAAATATTTATAGGATAAATAAAGAAAAGTAAACTGCAGGTTTAGTTTGACAGTAGTACATTTTCTTGAAACGTGACTGCAAATGTGACTAAAAGTAGGACTGTAGCATAGAATTTATTAAGAAGCAGTAAAGTGGCAGCTTTTACGTAGTGCTGTGTTAAAGCTTTAGCCCTGCAGTGGCTCTCTCCTTTTCCCCTAGCTTCCTTTGAGAAGCTGCTGTGAAGACCTCTGGTGGTTTGTGGTCTTATGAGAGCTGAATATGTTTGTTCTGCTGCTTTCAGCTCACACGGTTATAGGAAATTCATTGTATATTAATGCTGGACAAACTTCAGGGCATAAACTGAGACAAAAACAGCATTATTTTCTCTTTCTTGGGTATTTGATAGCATGATAATATGCTGATCCTGCCTAAGGAAGAGTCTAGAGAAAAGGCTCTGGTGAGACCTTACAGCGGCCTTTCAGTACCTAAAGGGCCTACAGGACAGCTGGATAGAGACTCTTTGTCAGAGAGCGTGGTGATAGGACAAGGGGGAATGGTTTTTAACTAAAAGTAGATTTAAGTTAGATGTTGTTACACAGAAATTCTTTCCTCAGAGGGCGGTGAGGCGCTGGCACAGCTGCCCAGGGAAGCTGTGGTGCCCCATCCCTGGAGGCGCTCAAGGCCAGGTTGGATGGGGCCCTGGGCAGCCTGAGCTGGTGGGGGGCAGCCCTGCCCATGGCAGGGGTTGGGGCTGGGTGGGCTTTGAGATCCCTTCCAACCCAAACCATTCTGAGATTCTATGATTATCATCACAAAGGATTTTCTAACAGTTGACTTGTCCCAAACGTTTCATATCAAGTACTTAAATACCCAAAAATTGGATATTGTGATATATAAGACCATGTTTGGTCTTTGCACTAATTCCTTTTGAAGGCTCTTGACAGTCTTTAAGCCTTAGCTTAGGCAAATGGTCTTTGTGGTACATGGTCACAAAGCAAAAATCCCACATGCACTTGTTCCCATTTTGTGGAGTAAAACCCAGCTACAGATCACACATGTAGGCTGTTAAAGCTCAGAAACCCCACTGTATCTTTGAGGCACTGGTGCTGTGATGCCCAGGCCAGCAGAGGAGCTCTCAGGGGGTGCCACAGGGGCTCCTCTTGGAAGGGACAACTGCAGGAGTCTTGCTTTCCTTGGGCATCTGAGCGGGGACAGGATATCTTTTTTTTTTCTAGATACCTCTGGAAATGGCTGAACAGAAGAAAGGAAGCCCCAGGGTATTAGCTGGAATATTCCGAAATCTTCCGCAAACCTCCAATTGCTCAGGCAGGGTTGAATTTAAGGCCTTACCAGCTTGAAGAACAGATTAACAATGTATGTACTCAACCTAGAGTCCAATGTATTTCATCTCGAGAAACTTCCTTTAGAGGACTTTTTCTTTAAATCACCTTAACCCAGCCTTACTCAAATTGGTTCCTGACCATCTACAAAGGCCAATGTTCAGTACTGCAGCCTTCTGCACCTTTTAAAATGATGGACTTCCAAAAACTCATCACGGGGGGAAAATAAAACTGAACAATTCAGTCACCCAACCCCAGCTCTTAAGCACGGAATGCAAAACAGCCAGGAAAGAAAAAGGAACAACACGCACAGAATTCTCTAATATCAAAATATAGCAATTTATTCAAGACACTGAATATGATCTGTTGATTCTCTCCTTAAAACAAATGAGCTACAATACACAAGGTGAATTTGAAGAAAGTGTGGGTGGGGGAGAAACAAAATAAGGGTTGATGTTGTCTCAACAGAACCTGGGAAATGCTGAAATGAGAACCAAGTCTGGCTGCAAGTCTGACACAGACAATAAAAACTGCAGAAGCCAGAATTCAGAATTTCAGTGAGTGGCTGAAAGAACATTTCTGCAATTGACAAAGAACCACATCTTTTAGAAAGGCAAAAGGAGGAAAAAGGAGGAAAAATTAAAAAGGGAAAAAGAAAAAGGAAACCCAAAAACAAAGCAGACCCTTACATTTGACAAAGTGCACTTCACTTGGCTCTAAAATTAGCTATTTTTTCTCATTTTTTTAACAAATTAAAAGGAAATTTCTAAGATGTAGCATGGGGTTAATGTGTGTATAACCCTGTAAGTCAGGCCCGTTAGTGCCCCATAAGGGACCCAGTGTTTTCTACATAAAAGATCCAGTATCCTTCTAGCCCACAGAGAGGAGAGGTTTTTCACAAATTGTTTTTTTCACTTCAAGGCCAGTTCCAGACAGCCAGCAATGACAAAAATCCAATGGGCTTCTTGATGGTTTCACAGTCCTGTTTGGTCACTTAGGTGGTTTTTTTTGTTTTTTGTTTTTTTTGGTTTTAATTCTCTCTCACTGAAAAGAACTATAAACAACATCCAAAAATACTGCACGAGGACATCGCTCAAGTCTGCTGGTCTGTTGCTTCATGCTATTCTGCTCCAAGGGCAGCCACAAAATGGCAGTGTTAGCCTAGGGATGTCTCTGCGGCAACAGAGAAAAGTGAGAGCTGCCATGAGGGCAGTCCTGAAGGCCTAGGTTTAGATTTTGCCTTGAACTGATGGCTGGAGAAGCCTTCCCACTGCCCATGTCCTAAAGATATCAGCCTGCTGGGATAGGATTATCCTTTGCAACTACGTCTTTAGCCCTCCTTAGTCTCAACAGCTGCACTCATTTTATCTGAAAATGACCTCCTGCAGGATCTCAGAGGATCTTCCCAGTTTTCAGGGAGGGGAAGAAAGGGAAGTTTTGTTAGCTCATCCAACATGGTGCTTGCCAATCTGATGGTTTGTCCAGAGAAATCCCAGAAGGGCAGCCTCCCGCACAAGGAGGCTTTGCAAATCTACCCATATCAGAATTTTGTTTCTCTTGGCTTCTTACCTCCATGCAGACTGGCAGAGGAAAGATGTCATTCTCACCAGCAGTTTGCAAAAAGGAAAAAGAAAAAAGAAGCACACACTGTTGACGCTGCTGAGGTATCTACAGGATCTATTTCTGGAACAAGCACAGACCTCAGGCTCCGCAAGGAGGCAGCCATGTGGCACAGCCAAACTCAGATTGAGCAAGCCTATGTCTTTGAATCCTGAGGTCTGGCTGAATTCAAGCATTGCACAAGGGCAACAAGAGCCAGCCCAAGGCCCCATCCACGCTGCCCTCCACTGTCTGCAGACCGGGAGCTTTTGTGTGATATTCTCAGAAATGCCACCCAAAAGCAGCTTGGGAAGTTAACCATGTACACGCAATGATTCTTCTCCAAGCATCAACCCAACTGTGCTTTAGAAAACTACATAAAACCATCGTATTCAAATTCAAGTCTCTCTTCTAGTAAGTACTCTTTTGTAAATAGTGACTTAACTTAGTAGGAGCACGTAGTTGCTATAAAACAGTGCAGAGCTGTCATGTGGTCATCTACAGCCACGCTCAGAGCAGAAATATACAAACTACACAGAGACATATTTGACACTGAAAATAATCCTCAATACCATCCAGTGCCCAGTTCTCTGATACAAATTATAAACAAGCCTAATTGTAATTAATAACCAAAATGCCGTACAGCTGCTTTCCCCTCAGACTAATTAGCACTTTTTGCAGGTACTTATTTTCCTTATTTTCTCCTTTCCAAATACGTATCTTTAAGAAATGCAACTGAAGCTGGCAGTGGCTGGTTCCAGGGAAAGGACTCAGATACTGTAAAGATTTAAGTATAAAGAGAGGAAAATACAAGAGAAAAAAGGAAATACAAATTGCACAATGCTGTGATGCCCGGTGGGTCTTGCACCACCAGTTCAGTATCAAGGCTCTGGTTTGATTTTTGCTCAGATCAAATCACCACTTCAGCAGCTGTGGTCAAATCAAAGGACAGATTCTGTGTTACAGAAATAGCGACTTTGGGTGGGAATGTGCTGTGTGATTTTCAGGGGGTTCTCTGTTTCCTTTTCTCTGTCCTACAAACCCTTACCTCGCCTGCAGGCTAGGGAGGATAGCAGCTCCACTCGGGCAGCTCTGAGGATCTGCCTGAATAACACAGCCACCACCCCAAGGCTGCCTCAGCATTTACAGCACTTCCAGCAAGCTCTGCCTTTGGCTTTCCTGCACCTTTTCTGCATCCATCATTTGCTCTTACAGTAAAGAAATCTTCATCTGCAAATGTCTAGCTCGCAGTAAGGAAATCATGTCCAAACTGGATAGGTGGTACTTTGGAAGTCTTTATTGTCGTTCTGATCATTTTGCCCACTATAACTTTATAGTGATATATATGTTAAGAAATAGTTTATATATTGTTTATAACGTCCTCACCAAATTGAGAGTTCTACATTGTCTTCTGAGCACCACTCAAAGCTATACCTGTCCAGACAGACAGCGACCCTCCATCTGCAGACCCAGAGCCTTTCTTGTCACATGGAGAACACACAAGGAAGAGGGTGATGCACTGCGAGATGCAACAGTAGACCCTGGTTTTAGGCATGTGCCAACCACACATGGTCAGGAATGTGGCAAGAGTCCATTCTTCAACACTGATAGCCACAGTCAATGTATCTTGGTCCAGTTGGTCCCATTAAGTCACTGACTTACTGGAATAGAAACAGCTGATGGGATGAATACCAAGAACGGTGGAGGACAGCACTGCCCAACGAGGCCACAGGCAGCCAAACATATGGTCTGTATGAAATCTGAACTGTCTCTTGAGGAAAGAAGATGGACAATTGTTTTCCCCATATTACTGAGGGTAAACAAAAATATGCACTCACAAAACTGAATATTATGTTTATGGTCTCAAACCTACAAATTCCTTTTAATAAGTGTAAATCATCAAACAGCCACAAAAGTGAAAAGAGGCTTATAAATCTCTGGCTGCTGGAAGAGGTCTCTTAATAAATGACTGGCGTTTATGTTATCAGATGGCGTTTGGCCTTACAGCACTTTCTGAGAGAGAAGACAAAAAGGATACTGCACCTTTCACGTTCCTTGGATTCTGTCATTCTTTTTCCTTGAATTACACAACTGGTCTACATTTGGTGGCCGTTTTCAGCTTTTAAAACTGTGTTCAACATAAAAAATATTTTTTTTTTTCCAAAAATACACTGGGTTCTTTCTGTTAAAAGTCATCTTTCTCCTGTAAAAATCTTCCCCGGCACTGCATTCTTATATAAAGCACTTATTACACAATTTGCTGAAAGTGCCCTTGAGACGCTAAGATCTGAAGCATGGAGGATTCTTTTTCTTTTAAACGGAGAGAAAGAAAGGAAAAGAAATAGAGAAGAGAGGAGAAGCAGTCTGTCAAAAATTTTCATTGTCATGTCCACCTGGCTACATCTACTATGGGCATACAGGGAAAAAAGAAAAAAAAAAAGGGCAAGAAGGAGAAAAGAAAGGAAGGAGAAGTTGGGAGTGGAAGGGAGAAATAAAAGGAAAACAACAAAAGTTCATCCTAAGCCTGGGATCCTCCAGGCTGTAATATTCCAGCTGATAGAAAAACCACGGAACAAAAAAAGTAGTCTAGAAAATAGAAAGTGTTGTGATTACAAAGTTGAGCATTTCATCAGTACAAACTGGTCTTTGAACGTCCTTTGGGAGAGCAACTGTAGTGTCCAAATTGGAAGGNTATTTTGCATGACAAAACTGTTGTACCAGTGAAAGGCATCAATCATACTATAAGGTAGAACTTAAATTTATGGCTTTTTTTTTATTAATTTTTTTTGGCACAGCTTTTTTTCCCAGCCATCAGAGCAAGTTCTCAGACGCAAACCAAACAGTGCAATGCCTAGCTGGTGGCTTCATGCTTCCAAGGCTGAATGTTCCAGGTGGAAACCATTCCCTCCCCCTCTGAAGTGACTGTGTTTTTACTCCTTGATGAAGGTTACGGACAAAATACTAGACACCTGTGGCCAGGGAGAGTTGGTTTCACAGTACACTCTAACTTTGTTCAAGTTCGTACAGTTCTGGAGCTGTTAAGAATAGTTTTGAAGAGTGCTTCTCCCCACACATTCACTGCTGGTCCATTTGAAATTTCTTCTAAAACTTCACTTTTACTTCCGCAGATCTAGAACACAAACCTGGAGAAAAAAGACTCAGGATTAAGAAACATTTTTGAAAGTTACTTGGAATTCCTACTTATATACGGCCCAGTATACAGGCTGATCAGCCGGCTGTGTGCTATACTCCCAAGCTTCAAATCAAGTCTGTCTTGAGTACCCGTTTACATGCACACAAGCAAGGGAACAAAACAGAAGTGGAACACATACACTGAAGACTTAGCTGGGATTGTGTTGAATTACAAACAAGCATTTTGGTGGCACATCCCCTTTAGAACTATAGGCTCTATTTAGTTGCTTAAACTCTTGAATTTTTGAAGTATATCCAAAATATATGTACAGGCTGGTCAGGCAGGACACGGGACATAGAGCAGACAAGTGCCCATTTGGAGCAGCTATTGGAAGCCAGGCATGGCACCAGTTCAAATGGTACAACTCAAGCAACTGAATCATGTTCTGTGTGTACCCTTCATTAAAAACAGTGGAAAAATACTGCTCTACAGTAGAGTTACGCCAGCCATGATGTGCAGAACAGTCATTTTAGTTGGTGTATAGCATGTTATAGCATCTGTGTGTCCTTCAAAAGCTGATCATGCTATAATTGAATTTTTTAACAAATAACAAAAAAAATTGTAATGAATAATTAGTTTATGTTCAGCAATAGCTTTCTTTTACCACGGGATGAACTCGCTGGGTATCATACTGAAACCTGCTCCCTCAGGTACTATTCAAAGGTACATTTCTTCTGTGAGGTAAAATTAGAAAGCCCCAAATCAACTTTGAGAGTTGACTGGTGTGATCAATCATTAAGAACTGACATTTAGGATAAATAATGATAGAAACACTACCGCTGTTCTTATCAAGTACGTATTTAAAATTCATTCCCATCTTGGACAATATTCACCAATTCCACAAGCACTCTGTTTTCAATAAAAATATCACCTCCTAGCATACAAAACCTTCCAAAGCAGGAGCAGTTCTAATATACTCCACAGAAGTACTTATTTCTGACTGGAGCTGTCTATACCTCGAGCCCTGTCCAGAAAAGGCAACATGGCATACATGTTCTTCATTGACACTCTTCAGAAGACTAACTTCCTCCCAACATTTACAACGTGTAAAGCTTCTTACCGATCCATCTGATGCGCTTGCTCCCACTTTGTCTCCTCTAGCATTCCAGCAGACTTCAAAGATGCCTCCGGTGCCTCGGTAGCTATGTACTAGAGTTCCACTCTACAAAGCAAGAGAGCATGCAAACATTCAACAGAGAAGTTCCTTCCTTTTCTCTGTGTGTCACAACACTAAAGAGAAGACAGTGGTGTGTGTAGGAACTATTCATATCACCTGATTATAGTCTCGCCATCTTTGTAAGATGCTAAAGTTAAGAAACTGGCCTTTGAAACTGAAGAGAAACAGGCTCATCCAGAAAGCAATTTATACTATGACTCTTAAACTTCTGTTTTCGTCAGCTCTACAGCAGTAAAGGCCTGTAGAGTTAAGCTGAGGAGATGTTCCCCTCTAAAGTTTATTGCTTAATTCAGTGCTTAGGTATCAATATTCAAAACCAAATCTATGGAACTGTGGAACAGTATGGCACTTCTGCTATCAGTATGAGAGAGACTGGGTCTTCCCCAAGTTCTTCATGCAATACACATCTCCTTGCACTAGAACCAAGTAAAAGGAGAACTTCCACAGTTTCTAAGCATCTACAGATCACCAAACAGTTTCAGGGAAAAAGCTGTGTGGACATGAAAGCAGAACCCAGCAATTTTAGCTTGCTTCCAGTACTTAGGATCTAGTACATGAGGGGACGGAACTTCTTGGCTCTAGGAAGAAAAAACTCCAAAAGCTTCACTTTTCTCTGGAGTATCTCCAATCCCTAGTCTGTATTCCCTTTATATCCCTCATCTCACCACCACAAAGGATAACAAGGCAGGTGCATCAGACTCACAACTGAACTCATCTTGTTACTAAATACAAGTACCTCTTATTTTTAGTGACTCAACTGTTATGATAGGATTTCTATCAGTCATTACAATCAGGTTAACCCTATTACTGCAGAGGTATATATATTTTCCATTTAAGTTTTTTCTATTAATGTGTCATCCAAGACAGACGCGCTTCATATGAATCAAAATAATACCTGAGTATTCCATATATGGACACATTTGTCAAAGGACCCACTGGCTAGATACTTTCCATCGGGACTAAAAGCTACACTGTAGACAGGCTCTTGATGTTTTGTTAATGTATGGATGCAGACGCCTCGGTCAACGTCCCACAGCCGAACAGTGGAATCAAATGAAGCACTACAAGAAGCATTCAAACACAAAGCATGTCTTAGTTTGGGTGTTAATCCATTTGTAGTTTGATACTGTAAATGTTTGAAAAGAATACCAAGAGTTTTTTTCTGGCTAAGCAGAAAACATTTCAAACAGAAAAGCAAAACATTAACACTTGTATGTTCTCCATGACAAGGACTGCACCTACAGAACTGAATTCTCACATGTAGACCCTAGCCCAAAGAAGGCCAGGCTCCTCTTTCTGAGCTTCCACGTGCTCTTATCCAGGAAGGTAAAATGCACATTGCCATTAATAGGATAAACTGTTCTAGAGAAATCTTAGAGAAATCTTAGCCCTTAAGAATTTGTACTTCTTATTAATTAACATTCTGCAACTCTCTAGAATCACGATTCTTTTTGTTTCAGTGCTGTTTTTTGTTGTTGTTGTTATAGATCATCTAGATCCCCAACTGTGGGCCTAGAAAAAGGCAAGGAAAATAATTGGTACTAAAAACAGTATCAGAAGAACAACTCCAAGAAAGCCAAGTTCTTCCATGTCCACTACCAGACTGAGGAGTAAAATAAATAAAACAACTCAATGCAATTCTTTCCCAAATTGAAAACATCATGAACTGATTTGATAATCTCATGGTACTAACCCTTAATTGGCATTCTACAAGTAAATGTATTTCCTAAACTCACAGAAGAATTTTGAACAGATTTTTAAGTAGAATTTTGAGCATTATCCATTAATTAACAGGACTTCAAAAACAGTCAGTATCTGCCCAGGTGAATTGCATGACCCTTGCTAGAACACATTCCAACTGGCTTAATGGGCTGCCATCTGTTTCATTTAAGACATGCACTCATAACAGCCAGATGCTGGATATGAAGATACAATGCCACATTTACAACCATTTTATCCAGATAACCAAAAAGTTAAAATATCCTATGACACAACTCTTCTTTTCCATCTTTCAGATATAATTCCTCTGCCTTTTGTATCCATCCCCCTGATTTAGAAGTGCAGGTACTGTTTACTTTATTCAGCAGATGGCTTATTAGAATTGTAAACAGGAAGACTGACAGCAAGGTAACAGCGGAGTTACCTGTCAGAACAATGATTCTTCTCCTTGGTAGGCAATGGAAAGAGGTGTATTTTTACCTTGCTAACATGATGTTGGAGTTTGGGTTGCTGGTGCCTGGTCCTGTAGGACTCCATTTGATAGTGTAAATCTCTTTGCTGTGAGCCTGAAGGTCATGTACACAGGTATCTTGCTTCATACTCCAAATCTACGTTAGAGTAATTGTGAAGAGGTAAAAACAGCAAAATTAAAAATCTCAGGTGAATTATTTGAGTTCTTTCCATGTTATTCTTGCTGTTTGTTTATTTAGTATCCAGACGCACATACATATACACAAATATAACCTAGTTTGAGTTTATTAATACAGCAGTTTGACACCTATGATGCACATGTCAGAACAGTCCCATGACGGAAAAGTGCTACACATTTAATAGTACTTATTCAATTGATCAGAAGAACTGAATAGTTGCTATACTGGCCACTGCCAATGCATGTATTTTCATATAGAATCTGAAGTTATTCTATTCAGAGTAGTTCAACAGTCACAGGTTTGAGTCACAGAGCACAACAGCAGTCATCTTACAGAATAAGAGTAAACTCTTCGTAACTGCTTAGAATGTAGCAATTTTCCCAACAGCCAAGTCAGATTTTCCTTTTCTTCCTAAACTCCATTTGTTTTCCTGGTATTTTTAACAGTATGGACGATGGAAGAAGATCAGCTATGTATGCAGTGTTGCATAGCCAAACAGCTAAATACAAGATAAACAACGTACAGTAGAGACAGCAGGTAACTTAGTAAATCTTTTCTTCAGGTAACTGAGGAAACAAGACTATGCTAATTCACAGCAAGCACAATAAGTCAAAAATAGTCCATTTTGGAAAGATACCAAAAAAGTAGGAACAATTTAACTCACTTGTTATAATTTGCACTATGAGGGAAATTATAGGCTCTTATGATGATTTTTCAGCAGCATACCCAAGTCTACTTTTGGAAATGTTACACAAAACTAGATTCTATAGCTAAAAGGCAATGTATTCCAAGAAGTTGCAGAAAAATATCAAAAACTCCAAAAAAAGAGAAAAAAAAAGCCAGACAGGACTTGTTTCCAAAGGAAGAATAAAAACTGCCTGAAAAGGATTTGCAGTCTCTATCACTGAAGGAGTGATAGAGGACTTCGGCTAGGCCAGTGATAGCAAACCACTCACACTTGTGCCAAATTCAGTCAGAAATTTGAACTAGTACCAGCAATCCACGGTGGTTTTTAAAACACAGTATGGAACTGGGTCATTCTGACCACTGGGTATATGCAGAGTAACACTGGTTACTGCAATACTGCTCTGCAGTAGAATAACAGATGAGGTGCTCTCTTTATGTCTCTCCTAGCCCTGTTTTCTGTAAATTTCCACTCTTCTGAATAGTCTAGAATAATGTTTCTAGAATCCACAGGGAATGAGACTCCAGAGGGTATGTGGCAAAGACAGAACAGAATGGAGCAGAATATATTACGTGGCTACATATTAAAAGAAAATATTCCAAACAGCACCATTCACTTCACTCTCATCTACATTTATAAGTTTTGCTGCTCTCTGTTTCCATTCTTACACACTAGCTGCATAGTAGAAATGCCTCTTGCCTTACCTTTGTCGATCAGCAGTGGAAAGTGATAGGAGCTTCAATTAACTCAATTATGTTATGAGAAATGTGTATTACTACTGCAATTCTATTTGCAAAACCGTATCTTGCCTGGGATGTTTCCTTTGCTCAGAGAAAACAGTATATATTAACAGTAGTGTTGGGCCAGCTCTGCAGTCCAGCAGGAGGGCTTAGTTGTTACAGTACAGATCTTCCTGTACACAGCCTTCATTTAATGCAGCTGGGAAGGGACAATGAGACTGAGTTCTGGAAAATTCTATGACAAGAAGTATTTCGGCAAGCCCAGAGCCTCTCTGTACTAACAGTACTTTGTTGGTACAGTGCTGTGGCCTGGCTGCGCTGGTAGCCTATGTTATCCCCGAGACAGAATCTGGATGAATCCCATCTACCTTCAAGTACCTAACATAGGCAAGCAAATCAGCAGTACAGCTGCCTTAGGCTTCACATACAATGAACAGATAAAGAAGTATTTTCAGAGAGCGCTTCAGATTTTTGCTGGGCTCTGTATATTAATGTCCCGTCCCATTGCTCCGGCCAAGGCTTTTCAAAAAAAAAATCAGACGGCTTCAGTGAAACTACTTTCAGACAGAAAGACTCCAAGGGGAAAATTCTTTATCTTCACTTTTTTTTTTTGCAATAGACTGCTTCTTGGCATAGGGATTGAACTTCCGTTGACAGGCAAGCAGGTATATATGTATATAAATATGTATATATCTGTGTATACATTTAAACTAAGAATATTCTGTGACAGTGACATATCAGTCACTTGACACTTATTTGGATAGGATGTTTCAGTTTTCCCAGTGGCTACTTCTCTATTTTCAATCTTTCACATTGGCTTTAAGAAATCTGGGATAAATAAAGCTATTGTTCATGAAGAGTATTCAGTCATACAGTATATCATTCTGGAGAAGATTCTGAGAAGATTAAAAAACAGAAATAATTTTTGTCTTTATTTTTTGATCAGCAGGTGTGGAAATTCTATTACCTTTAATGTCATATCATCGGAGCAAGATGCTAGTAGCATGCCAGATGGGTCCCACTTGATAGCATTAACCTCATTCTGAAATAAAGAGTGATTTTATTAAGTGAATATTCAGGTTACCCGCATTGTACTGGGCACCCAGCAGAGGGCACTCATGGTTTATGTCTCCAAAAGGTGAACTACAAATTACAGCTCTTTGCTCTATGGGCGAACAAAAGAAGCGCTGCCTTCATAACACACTATTTAAACATCATTTAGGAACGGTAACCATTTAGTGTTTGTGAAAAACACAGTCGGTCTTCTGATATGTTTTCTAGTACAACCACTCTCAAACTCCTCAACTGCAAAGATTTAAAAAAACCCTCAATCCAGACAGAATAACAACACGGCATTAACCGATTTTTAAACTCACGTATTTGTTTTGTAGATCTACAACAGAAAATACCGGTGGGGCACAGAGTTTTGTGGACTTTATTATTCTTAGTATTGCAGTTCTACAAGAACACAGGCCTCTCTAAAAAGGACTGTATTTCTAGATGAAATTCAGCATACTGAATATTTCATGATTTTTTCCAGATTAGTTTTTATAGCACATTGCAATTGACTAAACCTAATGTATCCCCATGGCAATCAGAAAGTTTCTGGTGCTTTTTGAGGGTCATGCATATGTAGTAACAGTGTAAAAAGAGCATTTCACAAAAAGGAAAAAAATTCTTTTTTTTTTTCTTTAAAGCATAAACTGGCTCAAGGTCTCAGTAAAAATAATCCTGGAAAATATGTTAATTTTGCTTTATCCGTTTTGCACGTTTCAATTGACATTAAGAGGAACTGTACAAATATTTGAAGGCAAAATTTGGTCAGTGTGCAAAATGATGCAATTCATATAATCATAAAAACCACTGTTTTGCAAGTAGGAACATAGAACTTGTCATAAAATAGCAGCCTAATGTCAGTTTAACCACAGACTGGCTAAAGGTCTCAAAAAGCATTGCTTTTCCTCTGTGTGGAGGTAGCCAGTTCTGGGAATTAATATCTAAATTACAGGTCTGTATCTGATAGCAGTTTTCTCATGGATGAAAGCTAGAAAAACTAGCCTTTGACAAGCACTATGTACTAAAAAGAGTTGTAAAACACATCTTAAACAGATATTAGATGAAATTGATTTTAAAACTGAACAACAACTGGAGGTAAACTGTTCTCTTCTTATTCATCGTTCTCATTTACTGAAGGAAATTACACCAGTGGAAAACAAAATCTTATTTATTTATGTGCCTTCAGTCTGCAGCTCCTGCTACATATAAATAGTCTCATTGTTTAAGTTGCAGGTTCTGCCTCTTCCAATGATTTAGAACAGTTTATCCCTTCTCACAGGCAGTGACTCACTCCCAAAGAATACGTTTTTAGGAAAGCAACGGGCTATAACGCCAACGGCTCTAGAATGCACCCTGCAAACACATCAGCTGTCATCGTCGTTACATGCGGCTATGACTTAGCCACTAACATTTTAGACTACTTAAACTTACTGTGTGTCCTTGAAAGGTTTTAACGGGACGATCACAGCCAAGTCTGCATACGTGAATGCACATGTCAGTGCTGCAGGAGGCAAAAGTAGTGTTGTTCTGCCAGTCTACATCCAGAGCAGGAGCTGTGAAGCAGAAACAACAGAAGGAACATTAGGGAACGTAACAAAGAAACATTCATCCCAAATCATTTTCCTTCTGTCACCCACGTGGATCAAAGAAACTAAAAACTTGTTGGCCTATCACTTGCAACTAAGTTGCAGGCACGACAGACATTGTCTGAAGGGCACTATTTTCTCTTTTGCAGTGGGTGATCTAGAAGCTTTGTGCAGGACCTGTCTGTAAGAATCTTTTGGATAAAAGAGGGCAGAACTATCCTGCTCATGTACCATTCATTTATCTGTAAGCCAGTCCAACCGAGCTGCTGGAAAAACTGAAGAAAGAGGATGATTTCAGCTGGGTTAGTTTGATCAGAATGTGAAATGGTCCTGTGAATGTCAGATACAACACACGGGAGGGAGGAGGAGCATGTGGCCATCTTCCTTTATACTCTGTGCAATGAGTGCAAACCTGTTGCTCTGTGCAGACACAATGGATCAACAGTATCTGTACTCAGTTCAATTTGGCTGTGGATAGATTTAAGATTGATACATTGATCAAGCCTATCTGAAATCACAGGATGAGTTTCTGTAGAGGGTTTGACGTTAATGGAGACTGAACTATGAAACTTTGTACACAGACAGCACCTCAGCATGTAACTAGAACTTGTGTGCAACACACATGCTGCAAAATTGTAAAAAATCTCCAAATCTTTACATTATGTGTTTCTATGACTGCTGCTTGTTTTGTTTTGTTTTTTAATTCAAGAAAGAGTTTAGCCGCCCTCCAGAGGATGATATGGGACTTGCCCAAACATAGTAATCTTCTATGGAATTTTCTGCACACTGGTGAAAAGTGAATGTCTCAGAATGAGACTGGTGTTTAGAAAGCAAAATTGAATCTCTCTCTGGCAACAGTATAATGTAAGTTTATTGTTAAAATGAAAGTAAGAAATGCCTTAATGCAAGGATGCTTAGAGAAATACTTTTATAATACAGAGGTAAAAAGATACCTGTTCTGCCAAGCCTATTCTATTTAAATACATTTTTCCTGTTCTAATTTTCATGAACTGCCAAATGAGACTGAACATCATCTGATCATCTGATAGCTCTTTAAATGAGAACCAAGGCCTGGAATTGTTTCAAATACAAGTATTTATTTAGAATACTAAAGAAAATTCTTAATAAAGCACTGTGACAGGTAAGGAATCCCTGCTTCGCAGAACTGTAAAGGAAATCTATGTGAGAAAGGCAGATAGATTACTTAGAGATTCCCGATGAATGGGAATGAGCATCAGGAAACAGTGAAAGATTCTGTTTCTCTAACTGCCTGCTTGTCTTTTTTTTTTTTTTTTAATTTTTAAGCTGCAAGCTTTGTATTACTGTTCCAGAGCAAACAAAAGATCTGTCTTCATTAACAGCTGTATACCTTCAGGGCTAATACCTAGTAAGATACATGAGTTGAAAAGTAATTTTCTGAAAGCTGCTGGCACCTAAAGCAATGGATTTGCGTTACTGTGTAATTTGAATTATAGAGCGTCGATAATTAATACAGATTCATTTATTAGTGTAGTTAATCATATGTTTACTGGATAAATAACTACATGAAACTGTCCAGAAAAAAAACTACAATGTAGATTTTGATGCAAGTAATTGAATTGCCAAAGCGTCTTCAGAATCACAGGACGCTGGCAAATTGCTTAAAAACACTTAGAATGTCACCTAGTAAAAGCAGCAACAAGCCCTTAAGAAATGCAGCTATAATAAATGCCAAGAACAAATGTATTACAATAATTACCAGTTAATTCAGGCCTCTTTTCATCAAATTTTGGTGTGTTTTAGAATAAAAAGCTCAAACATGGAGTTAATTGTTCTTAATGAGTAATTCAGAGCACTTAAATGTCTAAACTGCGGTGTAACATCAATGATACAGAGGCCTTCAAGACCTAGACAAAGGAGTCTTACAGTTATGACAGTTTTGTCTGTATGTGTGTAACCTAAGCAAGCTGTAAGAGCTGAGTAAAAATTCTGTTGTTCCTAGGCCAACCGCTTCCAGACTTCAAAGACGCATGCAAAGAAGAATGCCACACAAGTATGTGATTAAGCAACTATGCTCTGTATAGACCAGAAGTTTAAATGCCACCTTTAATCTCTGTATTGATAAGATTTTCAGATTCCAGATATGGTGAGTAATTTGCTGTCAGTTTGTTCTAGTGAACGGGTGAAGCAAGAAGGTCAAGATGAAGTCTTGGCTTTAGAATTATCTGGGAACACAGATTCCTGCTGATTTTAAGGGGCATAGATTTGTTTATATGCTTTTGGCCTATCAGTGATTTGTTGTTTTCTACATCCCTATCAAGACATATTTGAAATAATAAATTCAATTCCATCATGTCTTATGGTCGAAAGACAACACATGTAGTAACAGTTTTTCTTGTATTGCACTGGAACAAATAGTTAATTTGTTTTCAGCTTGCTAAAGGGAGAATTATGATGCGTCCCCAATGCATGTTGCTAAGACAGATACGCTTCAGTGAACATGATTCTGAAGAGGCAACCGGGTTTTGAATCCATAACTATTTAGATCAATAGCTTGGGATTAGTAAGCCTAAGAATTTCATTACCTACAACACTATACAGTGCAAAATGTGGTTTAGTGGAACAGTTCTGACTGATAAATAAATGCCACAATGAGAAAATGCATCAACAGACACTGGCTCCTCCAAACTGACAGTTGAATTAATAAACTTGGAGACAAGTGACAAAAATGTAGAGTATGGATCTTCTGTGTGCATGGACATATTTTTTGTCTTCCACTGAAGAGCCATTTCTATTGCAAATAGATGTATTTGAGAATGAGACCAACTAGAAATTGAATTTAAAACTGTGGAAATTAACATCTTAAAATCAGAACTATGTGTTTTTTAATACCATTAAGTACCTTGTGTATGACTGCTGTATGAAAAAATGATTAGTTACAGTGATAGTTACAGTTATAGCATCAGAACCTGCAATGTTTTTGATTGTTTTAATCTCAGTTTGACTATGCCCATTACAAATATTGTGACAACTTACCAGGTTTGGATTATGAATTCAATTATCATCTTAAAAGTCTGATCTCATGAATTTATGATTACATCAGTGATTACTGTTACTCAAGATTACTCAGAATCTATATCTTGTCTATATCTTGTATCAGAATCTCTCTCTTGTCTTCTTGAGAAGGACAAGATTTACAACTGACAGTCCAAGTAAGGTTTGCTGTTGACTTCTGATAATTAGACAAAGCAAATACAAAATAACTTCAAGTTAAAATTAAAATATGAGAAATCTCTGAGGACCTTCATGCTTACAGCAGTGAATGCAAACTGCTGAGAGATCCATATTTGCTTCTTTCTGAAGTCACCATTTTAACCTTGGTACTATTCAAGTATATAGATAATGATACAATCATTGAGCTGAGTAGGCTTGGCTGGCATGTAAATCCTCTTCTGGAGCTCAGTTTGGCTTTCAAAGCTGATTCTCATACAAACCCGTCCTTCGTAAAAAGGGATAAACCCACAAACCATGCTACTCAGAATAGTTAAGGCACAAAAACCCTGGTTCAAAATTTGTTTTTTCCTCTGGCAGACAGATTTTTACAAAAGCATAAATTAGACTGACAAAATTAAGATGTGTATTTTATGTTACTAACATGACTTCTGCAAAAATTACCTGAATGGAAAGGAAACTGCTGTTTAGCTTCTCCTGTGTGAGCATCCCAAATTATTGTTGTCTGTGTAAGGAAGAATGGGGAAAAAAGGGTTAGTGACCGTTCAGCTCAGAGAAAACAAATAGAGAAGGTTCTAAGGGCCACTGAGGAGCAACTGTAAAATTACTGACTGCAGAGAGCCTTGTGTGCTGTACAGCTGAATAAACAGAAATCACTTCCAAATATTACAGAATAATTATCTAAGTGTGGATATAGAAGTATCACCCCTATAGAAGAAGTAATGTAACTGCTAAAAATAGGCATATTCTCACTGAATAATGCTGGAGGACAGTACAACAAATTTTTAATAAGAATTTTCTTACAGCTGTTTCAGTTATCAAGTAAGACTTCCTTTCTCCTAAGACGCAAGTTGAATTTAACTGCAAACCTAAGTGATACTACATTGCTAATAATTAAATTATGACATAAAATGTTTAAAAAGTGCACTTTGCTTACTACAAGTTTAAATTGTTCTCACAGCACACATAAGCAGTTTCCCAACTCAAAGCTACCATCTAGGTGAATTGTCAGCTTACTGGGAGTACATACTTTGAGAAAATAAATTAAGGGTGCCTCACCTTGGTGACAACAGATTATATAAAGAATCACTGCTGTTACAGGGAACTGTTGTTGGGAGACAAATGTAGCTGTATACGGGTCAGTATTAAAAGGAATAAAGCTCAATTTTCAGAAATTTCCATTTTCACAACTATGTGAAAATATAGATGCATCTACCCTACAAATCAGAGTGAGTCTGAGTGCGTTTCCCTTGACTTCCTCTGTCAGCTACTGGAGAGGAGCACCGTCTGTGCATCCCACTGTAACACAGGCCATGCTACTCATCACTTGGAAGTACCATTTTTCTCTCCGGATTTTATAAAGGAAGCCAAAGATGACACACAAATCTAATTTTTCAGAAATCAAAAGTTAGGCAAGATGAATGCTGTGTTTATTTTCCAGTTTCAGTTTTAATGGATTTCTGCTCATCATCAGCAGTCATCTGTTCATTTTAATCTCTAACACGCACTCAGCTGAAACAACCATGTTTTGCTTGATTTTCAGTTGAGAACCACCATATTTTGCATGTTTGTACAGGAAACCATATATATTCTATCCAAATACAACAGTTTCTATAATTAGATGAGCTAAAAATGCAGTATGTGTAAGATAAGTTCCCTCTTGCAAATAGCAGCAGTTGATAAAACTATATAGTGATGTGGAAGTAGTGGAAGCAGTTCTTTCTTTTACAGAAACATTTAAGATGCAATTTTAAACAGGGAGAAAATGGAGAGTTTTTTAAAACAAACTTTCACACAAAAATAGACTTCACACATTTCTTCTCAGTCACTTAACCCAAGGAAATCCAACACACATTAGAACAAATTAAGGAAACTCCCCAGAACTCCCCACAGCTCCTGGAGCAGAAGAAAATAATCTTACGGAATTCAACAGCACATGCTCACTGAGTCAGCACACTTAGAAGTTAGAATTATGTATTTTTAAAACTCACTTTATCAACACCAGCACTTAAAATATAATTCCCCTTTTTGTTCCACTTCAGGGCAAATATTGGACCTTTATGTTGACCTAAGGTGCTTGCAAGGTTACCTGGAAAAAAGAAAAAGCTAACATTATAATTTGTTTATGAATTAGTCAACTTACTCTTTATTGCTGTTAACTGTGTAAGACCATTGATTGTTGTTTGACTTACCATCTTCTGTCCATATTCTTGCAAAACCATCATATGAGCCCGTAGCCAATAGTGTTCCATCACTCTGTTGGGATGTATATAAATGTCAAAGGTCAATACTAGATGAAATCTGTTTCAACCAGAATGTTCTTCCCCCCTCAGGTTTGTGCATTACAATTTATAGGAAATCAGAGTCCACGCGGTAAAACGGACAGTATCAGTATTATATAATCTAAACTAAAGGTTAGTACTGCAAATAGAACGAGGAAATAAAACTGTTGAACGTACTCTGAGAAACTGAGCTATGCCATCAGATAAAAGTAATTTATTCAGGAGGATTAGAAAAGGAAAACAAGATAGAAAAAATTATTTGGGATTCTTCCAGATAACAAACAGATACTACATCTCAGACATGAGAGCCTAAGAATCATTAACTGTATATCCTTACTAAATCCCAGTTAAGTGAATTTCAGGCATCCATACTTAAAAGTAGGACCTAAACACATAAGCTACCTACCATTAACACCTTGAATGCTGTCTAACACAATGAAGCTGCTTCCAGCTTGCCTAAACAAAGACTCCCACACGTGCTCAGAGGCACAGTATCATGATGGGCAGTCTCAGAATACGAAGTGGAACTGATAGGTTCCAATTATGAGAAAAAAAAGCCTGGTAACTTTAACTGGCAAATTACATGTATTCTGCTGGAGGCAGATCTTCATTGAAGGATAACTCCTGTCTGGCAATGAAAGATTTATTGGGCCAGAAGGAGAGAAATCAAAAGGAACCTGACTCTGGAACCAGCTGAGGTGGGTAGGTACTGGTAGCAGTGGGCAATTAGTCATTTTAAGCACTTTAGCACCTGGATTAGGAGTGAGGTTCACCCCATTTACCTCCAGAAGTCCAGAAGTCAGGAGTTAGACTAACAGAGTAACCTAGTCTCCCTCTAGAACTAACAGCACTAACTGTCTCTGGAGTGTAATTCATGATCTTATTTGCTGTAGACTCTGCCCAGACCACCACAGAGGCACATGTCTCTTAGCAGGAGCCTAGATGACCAGTTTAGATGGCTAAATACGAGGGAGATCAGCCTTACCCTTGGTACCAAAGGACATGATCTGAATATGACCTCTAGAAATAAGCTTTCCTGTTATAACATAAATCACATAAAACAGATAAGAACTGATTTAATATATTAAACAATGTGAAAATTTCACAATGGAATATGATTAATATTGTCGTTCTCTATAAACAATAAAGGCAGATGGCATTTCTAGCATCATGAATAAAAAATTAGGAAAAAGCATAAAACAACTCTTTAAAACATATGTCCAACTCAACCCTCTGCAAGCAGTCAGAGCGGCTGTAGATTTAAGTCAAATATGTAATGATGTAGGGGAAAAAACATGGAAACTCAAGTCAACTTCACTGTGCTGTACGCTTATGTGGACCATTGATACGGACAAAGGCAACAGCAAAAGGGAAAAGAGAAAGAAAGCTCAGGGATTAGACATACAGTTTATCTAAATTTGTTAGCAGTAATTCACATTCATTGGAAAACTGAAAGCAGGTTGGAAGCACTTAAGGTGGTTATATGAGGAACATTACATTAGGTACTAGCCCAATGCAAGTAAAGTATCACTTCAGACTGGAAGGGTATGGATCTGCCGCAGGAACTACTAGAGGAAGAATGCACTATTGACAACTTTTCTCATAACTGTTCTGAATCTTTGCTTGTTTTCTTCTTTCAATTTCCCTCTTCCTACTCCTCAATTCAGTTTTTCCTGACTTTTTCTTTCCCATGATGTACACAGAAAACAAGTAATACATATTCTTGATCTTATCTTCATTTACTTTGTTAACTTACCTGCACTTTCTGTAATATTCATCAACTTTATTGTGTCAAATAAACAATACAGAGGGGAAACTGACCTGTACATCTGTCTTATCTTACACTTCTGTGAAGCACCTAGCTCACTGAGCACTGAAAGACAGTGATATTGCAGTGAAGATTAATCAAATCTTGGTCTCTGACCAGCAACTGAAACTGCCTGTAACTGATGAGAATCCTTCCTGGTGCTTAGTTTTCAATCCGTTGTGATCACTCTGTCTATACTAATATCAACAAAATGGACATAATGAAATTGATCTCAAAATTAATTAATTTTCCTGCAAGGTCCTGTAAGTTCCTTTTACACTGCTCAGCAGCAGAAAGGAGACGTTAAGCAGTCTTAATGCGGCCCAAAGACATTGCCCAGCCACTGGGGATTCCTACGAATACCTGTTTTCTTTGCTCACTTCATCATCTCTGTGCAGGACTGTAATATCTAAGATAGATAAAAGATTTTGCAGGATGAAGGTCAATAAGGGATCAAGTAATACAATTTCACTTGGAAGGTGGACGGGTGAAAGAGAATGACTACACATGCTCCTACCCATATAGACTACAAGGTGAGCACATTTTGTTTTGTACAACGTAATTCAGATGGGAGTGGGTCTTGACAGTTCAATCTCAGAAGAAGCTTCACTGGTGCTTACATCTCCTCATATGCCAAAATAGAATAACTATGGGATGCAAACACGTTATTAATCAGCTTTCATTACTACATAGATTGCTTGTTTAATCTTCATTCTTAAGGTTAGCTGAGTTTATTTTTACTCATGCTCCTAAAAATAGATACATAAATACATCATCATTAAGCTTGAAGATGGCAACAGTACTGGAAAATTAAAGCATACAAGGAAAAGTTCAATCTATTATGAGTATCTGAAACAAGAGGTCAGAAGGTTAGGACAGAGGTTCTGGTCACCTCAGATATAAAAGATACAGAGCAGCAGCTGTAATTGACTCCGAATTAAATTTAGACAGTTAAAAACCACACACAGTTTTAGAAGCCAGCTTACATTCCAGTCCAGTGAAGTCACATCCTTATTGCTGGGGACATCATGTCCTCCTTCTCTTATACAGTGCCTCAAAACTAGTTGAGTGGAACCACTGTTGCTGTTCTCATTGAGATTCCATATTCTGGCTGTTGAGTCTCCAGATCTATAAAAGCAATTGTGAAGAGATGAAAACTTCTCATGGTGGCAACCCAGCAAACGAAGTAAAAAACCTCTGTTTCTGTTTTTAATTGAGAGAACATCACAACCTTTCAAATGTGACTTTTCAATTCTGCACTTCCTGCATTCCCTATACTGGCAAATATTTTTAAAGAAGTTAACAGATATTTATATGATATCTATCATCTAAATCTACAGCATAACATCATTTGCTTTATTCAAAAAATAGTTGTACATTTGCTTGCTACCTACATTTTGCACTTCATACGCATTACCATTACAGAGATGGTCTCAGAAACTTAACAAATATAAAGGCAGCCCTTTACACAAAGGCTGTGTCCACACGCCTCTTACAAAAATGGTGCACAGCCACATTAACCTCCTAATGGCAGACAGAGCTCCTGGTGCTCCCCAGAGGGGCAGAATGCAGCACCACCATCTGCAGAGGTGCAATGTCACCTGGCAGCTGCCTTAGGGAAGGGGACCTCTAACAGTGTGACAAAGGTGCTACAGTGCCTGCTTCCTGGCCCTGCCTGAGGATTTTCATCTACTTTGTACACAGAATGTTTTCTAGGAAGATATTTTCATTGCAGACTGAAACCCTGATGTTGTCTAGAAAATGCTGTGAGGAGAAAGTGAAAAGTTGATCATAATTGCTCAAAAATTATACAGTTATTTTCACTGCGCACAGATCTTCCTTCGAATGAAAAATGTCTCTGAGGTCAGAAATCAATTTCCAGCAGGGTGGAAGAGATCATGTTTTCTGGTTTACTGGGATTTGCCTCTTGCCCTTCCCAACCAACAACAACAAAAACCAAAGCAATCAAGTAAGATGGATTTCTTGCTGTGTCCAGAGGGTAATTTTCATTTACCTGCAGTAAGCAGAAACCTGGAGCAGAATTAAGATCTCTCCTATATTTCCAAGGATTCATATAATCAAAAGTAAATGTTATTGTTGATGTATCTGATGTTAAATTTTCCTTTCTTTTAGTTAATGACTAGGACTTACTTTCCAATACATGAGCAAGGAGAAAAGGTATTTATTTGAAGACAAAAATCCTGAGATCCATTTTTGCTTTGATAACCTACTAATAAAACATTTTAATTGTTCATACTAAAAATATCAAGCCAATTTTAAACACTTCATACTTGTCAAGTGCAAATAATGACTGATAAAGCACCAACTAGATTGATTTTTTGCATATTATTCTATCAACAATATAGCCAGATTTTACATGAACAATAGTTCAACCATACAAGAAAAATCCTCTTTGCCTGTATCTGTGTCTCTGAGGTCTGCTGGGTCACTGCATGCCTGGGGAATGTGCCTCCCAACTCCTCACAGCCCTTTGTGTCAAGCTGAGATGTGATCACTGGCCAGGGCTTTGTCACAGGCTACTGCCATTCTTTGGTACTATGCAGCCATTCTTTAATTGTTGGCACACATCTTTCACATCGGTGATTAAGAAATAATTTGAATCAAGATAATTTTTGTCATCATACGGAACTGTGAATGTAATACAGCTTCTTACTTCTTCAGAGGTCTAGAAAACTGAACAATTTGGTACGTATTGGAGGGAAAGTCCATGAAGTTAAACACAAGGCTCAGAAGATAAGGGGCATTTTTAGTTGCAATAATTTACAACAGTGGGAATGTAAGTCTTTCATAGGCTTGGGTTACTGGTTAACATGCTAAGTAGGAAATTCCTTCAGTGCTGGCTTCTATACTGTGTAAGATTCCTGGCCAATTCCGCCCTTATTGTAATAATCCAGTTTGCTATTGGACCCTCTGAATAAAATACTCAGCCACTTGGCTATCAAACACAATATCCTATTTGCTATTTCTAAAAGGGTTATGGCTTTGTTTTTCAACAGTTTTATTTAGTCAGTTTTCTGGCTGTGCTTGGGCAATCTTATTTTCCAGTATTTTAATTTTGTTTTTCCATTTTCTTCTTCCTAAGGCTACATAAGCTATTATGTGTCCCTGCAGAGAGGCTTTATAAGCCTACCAGTGTGTGGCAGGGGTATTTGTGTGTCTTCCCCTTTGTTGCTGGGGACAAAAAAAAGGAAAAAAAAAAAAAAAGTATTCTCTGTTCTGGAAAGTATTCTGATTTCTGTTGAATGATTCAGTGAACCCTACCTTATTAGAGAACCATAGTTCAAGCACAATTCAGAAAGATATTTAATCTCCTTAGCCCACAGAAGCATTTCTATCTGCATGATAAAGCAGCTCATTCCAACATGCAAGTCATGAACACTTGAGTAATAGGTATACTGTTCTGCACTACTGAAGAATACTGCCAAATTTTAGGAAGGCTTAGTTCTGAAAGCATTTTACTTCATGCCCTTCAGCCCTTGTGTAATCACGAATCAAAGTGGAAGAATGCTTGCAGAATTTTATTTGTGACATATAAAATCCCTATTCCATAACAGCCAGCAAAGAGGTTAAAACAGCAGCGGTGTGTAAAGGAATTTGCATGATTATTGAACTTTGGTAGTTCTAATCTTCAGGTACAGTCTTATAATTATGGTTATTTTGATATGCAATATTGCTACATGTCTTTAACACTTCTGGCTGAAACAGGTTGAATTTTTTATTTATCGAAAGCATAAAGGGAAGGAACCTCCTCCACTTAGTTTACATGTTTAACTTTTCCTTAATAAAACAGGTCTCTTAGAGTAAATGCTTAAGTTTCCTACGGAGTCAGCAAAGGGAAATGCCTCAGAGGTATCCAGAGGGAGAAGCCAAGTATCTAAGCACTATGGGAAAACTTACTGTCTATCCCACTGATTCAGCAATACTGTTCCCCACAATAGATTATTCAAATAGAACTCACCTAATAGCTGACCTGGTTGCATTAACAGATTTGATATAACAAAGAAATTGGCCCCAGTGAAGTCAACTGCTAATGATTAAGCACTCAAAATTAGAAGAATTAGCACCTGGCACTATCAAGGAGAGTTTGCAATCCACTCCTTCAAACTGGTAATGCAAAAGGATTTTTCAGGAGGGTAATTCACAGTAGGTACTAAACAGCTGATACGAGGAACACAGTAACTCAAAGCATTATGTAAAACCCAGAGATGAAAGTTGAAACTGGCCCAGAAACTCTCTTGCTTCTGCCATACACAGCTATAATCAAAAGATCTTAAGGACAACAGTTTTATGGCTAATTATTATGCTGACTAAAGAGAGCGAAGATGCACACAGAGCTCTGCAAGACACAAAATTCCCTTGTGTGAAAGAGGCTGGTATAGGTCAGAAAAGATAAGCCAAGAAACCTACTGCTGTGTTTTAGGAATGAGGACAGGTTCTTCTGCTTCACAGCCACGAGAATTACTTAAAGGGCATGGCTGGATGTAACAGAACAGAGCATGCTCTTGGAAACAGCAGCTGAATGTCCAGACGGAAGCAACCTAAATTCAACTAGAAAAGCTTTTGGAGTTCAAGGCTCCAGCAACCTTGACATTCACAGTCTACTTCAATACTGGGAAATTCAAATAAGTTCAGGAACATTCTGGGTCACTGGACCACGATCACCCATGCTAGCAAGCTGATAGATTGATTACTCCTGGCTAGAATTTGGGCTGTTTGAATTGGCAATCTCTGATGGGGCCATTAATGTGTACTGTTGCACACAGGGCCCTGACAATGTTTCTGAATAACTCCTGGGCATAGTGAACACACAGATAATCCCCAATGTGCAGCTTGTGGGCAACCGTCCTATTTGGCAGCCAGGATGGTTTGCTAGCACAGACACAGGCCATACCGTGCCAGTTGGCCTCAGCGCCTAGGAATATTCCCAGGCATGTTTAGTTTACTAATGTGGACGGAGCTACCCATGGAACACAACCATCTGTAATGATTTATGTATGCCATAAAATTAAAATACGTTGAAAGAATTTTCATGGAAGAAATCAGTCTTTGAAGAGAAGGACAGCTGGATTTTAAGAGCAAAATTGGAATTACGGTTGGAATGGCCAAATCTTAACATTTGCCTATGCACGTATTTATTTATTTTTTTACCTTCTGAAAACACTATACACAATTATTTATTTTGGAATGCTCATTTCCTTCACAAGGTGCAATTAATCCTCCTAGAAAACTGTATGTATGTGTACTTTACTGCTTCCTTTTGCAACATCCAAGTGTTCTTCTCATAAGTATCTGGTGACGGTCATGTCTTTGGTAGCCTCTACTGGTATCACCAGTTTCCTGATCCTCCATTTCCACGGTTATGGGAATGGCAGAGAATGAAAGGTAGCTGCAGAAGGTGCTTCTTCTCACTGTTTGATCAGAGAAATTCCTGTCTCCACATTTATTTTTTAAATAGCCCTTTGCCAAGTCCAGAAAGTATACATTCCTGTGCTAATCAGTGCCAGTAGCTGGGACATCAAATATACAGCTTTCTTTCTATCCATGAGGTACTCACTAAATCTGGAAACCAATGCTGTAATTCCCTTACGCAGCTTGCTTCAGATCAGGTTGTGAATCTGCATTATTCTTCTAGTGCTTGGAAGATTACATCAGGTTGCTTTCTACACTGGCACTAATTGTTAGATTAATTACCTGTATAACGTAGGGTTTGCAGAAAACACTTTGCCATGAATTGAAAGTCAATTGTTCTACACGCAGTATAAACAGAATAAATGCACTATTTCACTTACTGAATAGTTAGGGTTTTTATATGTGTTTTTTAAGGAGAAAACAGATGGGTACAATCAAGCAGATGGGAAGACAGAAGAAAAGTAAGGACTGGGCAGCACAATATGGCTATTATAGAATCTAACAATTCAGTGTTCTCACATCAGTCTAACTGTAGGAGGTTTTTTTAAGCAATACTTTGTAAAGGACAAATGGAACTGCAGCATACTTAAGACCTCAGGGAATTTCTCCCCTTTTTTAATTTGGTGCCATAATATATAGTTTACCTGTAGATGATAACATGCAGCATTACTATACTAGACATCTCAAATATTTCTTTGTACAATGGCATCATCAATCAGCTCTTTTCCTGCCATTCCATTTTTCCTGTGCGTTTTATGCTATTTCAATCACGTAAGCTTCACAAGGCACTCATTTCTGCATTATCTGAGAGCTAACAGAATTCACTTACAAGCAGGCTAAAATCTGATCAAGACGCACATGAATTTGAGATATTTGCATTTTCAATGCATTGCCATTAGTCTGCATGAGACACAGTACTTGGCTGTACTTTCTGCCTATGCGTGTATTTATATGCTTTCAGAATGAATAGCAAAGCCTACAAATAAAGACTTACTACTCTGAAGGGCAAAGTCTACCTGAAGGGATAGTAAGAAGGTACTCCTCTATCTTGGATATCTAACTAATGGTTCTGATTACTGTCCTCCAGCTTCAGTAGAGACTGTGCAAGATACCATCCATCAAGCTCAAGGAGCATAGATTTAGGTCAGATATAAGGAAAAAATCTTTTACAATGAGGGTGGTGAGGCACTGGAACAGGTTACCTAGTGCTGTGGTGGATGCCCCATCCCTGGAGACCTTCAAGGCGAGACTGGAACAGGCCTTGGGCAACCTAACCTAGCTGTGGTGTCCCTGTTCATTGCAGGGGAGTTGGACTAGTTGGCCCTCAGAGGTCCCTTCCAACACTAAGGATTCTATGATCATTGCTCTGGGCTCTTTGCTTTATCCAGCTACCAGTGCTCAGTGCTCTGCAGCAGAATTAAACACCCGCTGGTTCCTCAGTCATTATTTAAACTCTGCACACAAGGACTGTGAAACAGAGCTCATCTGTGTAGTGTGGAAAGCACTGACAGTGAGCTGGACATCGGGAAGTAGACACCAAATTCAACAGGTGCTAAAGCTAATAGGTGAAGTTTGAGCCCCTATACTGAGGAGTCTTAACACCCTGTATAATGAATTGAGAGATGTAAGAACTGGCAGAGGGGCAGAGCACTTGAGTAGATGCCTAACTTCAGCTGGGCAGGTACTCTCCAGAATGAAGTAGCATTTGCTGCTGCATCTCAGGTGCCACCAGGTGTCCCTAAAGAATAATTTTTTATGGTATCCCTTCTCCCCTATAAAATTTCCCTTAGATAATGTGCTTGTAATAATGGATCACCTGAAGGCTGTTTTCCATAGAATTCAAATTAATACCACCATGGATAAGTTTACCATTACAAGTACATTGCCTAGAATGACTGGTATAAAGGAAATACTATTAGGCCTGGGCATCCTGGAAATAAAATATGTTCAAGAAGATTCTGTTTTCTAAAAATCCAGCCTGTCATCTGAAATCATTCATTGGAAACTGCTGTCTTCAATCTTGTAGAGATCTTGTGCTGGTTCTCCAACCTGATATTTACTTCTGTTAATTTATTAGGGTTTTTTTTTCCCCCACATTTATTCTTTCCTATTTGCATCCACATTTTTTACTTTCATGTATTAAGTCAACAAAGATCTCATAAGATGATTCTGATGATTTTGCAAAAAGTTGGAAAAAATGACCTTCCTCTTCCATGTACATGCTCAGATTTTGTTAGGTAACTTCGAGTGATGAAGACCCATTTCTCTCCTCTAACTTGCATCAGTTTTCCTCCACGTTCCCAGCTGCACTTCTAAAATTTAGCCTTCGTTTTAAGTTAAATTTAAAGCATGGGCAAACACAGATTCCAACAGTGTCTGTGTACAGCTCCTGGGTTATGTTTACATTAGCATTTCAGTTTGGATCAAAATTGTTTTTTCTAAGTCAATCTGATTACCCTGCTTACCATGCTTTGTCATGGCTGAGCAGCAACAGAGAACACAAATTGGACTATTTTTTCAATGACATTGAGACAAAATATGCCCTGAAAACATTTCTTAATTATGAGCACATCGGACATAACCAGGTTCCTTCTGAAGTACCCCTCTCTGATACAAACAGTGGTGGCATAAGACTCTCAAACAATAGTTTTGGTCTCTGGAACTACTACTGTTTTTGCTGGACCATGCTAATGAAGACATTAGCATGTCATTAGCTAAAGAGAACTCTGTTTTATAGTCTCCATACTTTTTAAAATAAAACTTGGATGACAAAGCTTTCTGAGGACCCAATGTGTACCGTTAACTAAGACAAGCAGGAACAGATTGCATGAACTTCTAATACTCTGAGAATTATCCAGTTATTTCAAAAACCTTTAAAAATTTTGTTTGCATTCAGAGCCACAGAGTGCACATTTTAAATGTCTAAATGCTTCATATTCTGCGTCACCTTACTATTACTTAACTCCTACATACGTGCAGTACTGCTGAAAAACAGTTGCAGGCTGAAAAAAATCAGTAGGAGATTACTGATTAGTCTCTACTATATGCTCTCAAGTTCTTGCATCTCTAAATAGACTCTAATTGCAGCAGCTGTTTCCAGTCATGGCCTTACCCAGATGCTAGCAGGTCACTGACAGGGTTCCAGGCACAGATGAACACCTCTGATTCATGGCCCCGAAGGACTGTTGCTTTGTTAGGAGGAATTTCAACATCCCCGTCAATTTCCATTGGCTTTGAATGATTATCTGTAAAGAGAAATATCAGAATAAGTAGTTTGCAAGATGATGTTAGGTCTGCATTAGAAACAGCTGGTTACCTGTGGCCTAAACCTTAAAAGCAATGTATATTTAATGTGCTGTGTTGTGTCACTGGTCGTGCTGCTCTGTTTTCTATGGTGATTCAAAGTTATGATATTTCCTCAAAATATAGAGCTTTCTAAAATATCCTGTATAAAGTGTGTAGCTTTAGATATAAATAATTAGTGTTCATTTCAGTACAGATTTTCTTGAAGATGGCTTAATTTAAATCAACCTAAAGATTTATTGAAGTAGGAGATTGCCACATACGAGAAAAGATTTATGCTGTTCTTCTAAAAAAGCAGCATACAGCACACTCATTTTCTTAGACAGTGTCCAATTAGAAGTGTGAGGGGCTTCTCAGATGTAGGATATATGTAGTATGGGCCTAATTCCCCAAGTACAGCAGGAAAACAGTGAGCAATTCTCTTCTTATGGGTACCATGATACAAGGAAAGGGACCAACTGATGCATAGATAACCCACATACTGTGATTCTGGGGTTGTTCAGACTGCAGTCTAAGCAAGTTTGGTTTTACAAACCTTTTTTATTTCCTTAAGGCAAAAAAAAGTGAGTTGAAAACAACGAATTTCTCTTAGTGGCAGCATTTCATACCAATTTGCATCATGAATAATATTTTCACTCCAGATTTTCATTGCGTCAGTATGAATCTCAAACTGCACTTCCTGGCTGCAACACAAGATTATTATCCCCTGTGAATGAGACACCAATCAAGGGCAGGTAACACGCTGGAACAACAGGCAGCAGATGTCATGTACAGAACTGCAACCCATTTCACAGAAAGCACATCCAAGAGCAGAGAGCTGGCAGGCTGGCAGAGAGGCAGCCTTGTGTTATCTCATCAATGCCTTGGCCAGCTGAACTGCTCTGATTGATCAAAATCCAAGTTCTCAATCTGGGTTAAGTCTTTTAGTTAGTCATTCTTTAATCACATATGGAGATCCATAGGTTCACAAGTGGAATAATTATGCTCCTTTATTGCCACATGTTTATGGCATTTAGAATCAGCCATCTGTCCTGATACTCATGCTCCGTTGAGCTATTGCCCACTGACTGGCAAAACAGACTGTGATGTTACACAACTGCCATCAGAAGGAAGATCTCCAGATTTCTACCCTAACCTATGCTTTCAAATATCCTGTTTTGTGCTAATTTATGCTGACTGATGTAAGTAGCACTTTCCATAGAATTTCATAGAATGGCTTAGGTTGGAGGGAACCTTAAAGATCATCTAGTTCCAACCCTCTGCCATGGACTGGGGTCCAACCACTAGATCATGCTGCCTAGGGCCCCATCCAACTTGGCCTTGAGTGCTTCCAGGGATGGGGCACCACAGCTTCTCTGGGCAGCTGTGCCAGGGCCTCACTGCCCTCTGAGTAAAGAATTTCTTCCTAACATTTAACTTAAATCTCCTCTCTTTTAGATTAAAGCCATTCTCCTTTGTTCTATCACTATCAGACTGTGTCAAAACTTGGTCCCCATCTGCCTGTAAGCTCGCTTCAAGTACTGGAAGACCGCAATGATGTTTCCCCAGAGCCTTTCCTTCTCCAAGCTAAACAAGCCCAACTCTCTCTAAGCTTTCTTCATAGGAGAGGTGCTCCAGCCCTCTGATCATCTTTGTGGCCCTCCTCTGGACTCACTTGAACAGCTTCACATCCTTCCTGTACCAGGGGGCACACACCTGGATGCAGTACTCCAGGTGGGGCCTCATAAGGGCAGAGTACAGGCAGAAAATCCCCTCCCTCTCCCTGCTGCCACCTCTCTTTTGATGCTGCCCAGGATACTGCTGGTCTTCTGGGCTGCAAGCGCACACTGCTGGCTCATGTCCAGCTTTTTTGTCCATCAGGACCCTAAAGTTCTTCTCTGCAGGGCTGCTCTCAATGAGTTCTTCTCCTGGTCTGTACTCGTACACTTCTCACAGCAAATTTGGGTAGGTACTCTACTAACCATGTCTGTGCCATAGCGGTGACACAGACTTACAAGTAACTCAACGAGTTACACAACACTGGATATTAAAATTCAAAAACAACTAAGTAGCTTCACAGTTCATGTTCCTAATTCAAAGTGTCTGTACTTCTGACCACACTTAAAACCTATGGACTGGCTGCATAAAACTAAACTATTACAAATGCCTGTTTGCAAAACCCACTGCTGAGCACTGTTCTTGATAATTCCCTATGTAAAATTAATACCATCAGGATATATTAGTACTTGAGATGCAGCCTGACATTAGCAGCTGGGAACTTTGATAAAATATTCTGAGTAATCAGGGCAACACAGACCAAAGCACTGTTAAAAGCAACCAGGAGATATAAGCCTCAAACTCCTGTATGTCTCACCACAGCAAAGAATCACCAGGTTTACAGCATATATTGATGAGCAAAACAGCACCATGGTAACTATTAGGCATCCATGTGTGTCCTGTTCACAGTGTGAGTTGGAAGCTGGGGTTAAATCATGCAGTGAGATCTTTCATGTGTTTTAATTTGAAAAAATTAAACAAGATACTACTCCTACCGCATACGATCCTACTGTTACCTGCCTGGCTCTAAAGGAAGAGCTGCTTTTCAATCCTGAATAAAACCAAATGATGGCTTGAAAGCAGCTTTACTCCAAGGTCTCAGAGTTATGAGGTACTATCAGAGCAAGGACATCTGATATTTAGAAGTATTTTTTGTTTGTACATGGCCAGATGGAGAAATCTAGATATGTACTTTGAATGTTATTAATTATTCTGCAAAAAGAACAAATTCATGATATGAAAAAAAACCTCAATCAAGTGATACTTGCATTAGTACATACAACACTGACTGGCCTTTGGAAACAATGAAATATCTGCACAATTATTTTTTATTGTTTTCCACCAGCAATTTTGACACTACAGTTTTGATGGTTCAGGAAAAAAGGGAGGGAAAGATGAGAAATCTTTCAGAAATTGTTTCCAAATGTTCATTCTGTATGCCTTTTCTTCCTGTTTTTCATCACGTAATTAAGTAGCCATGTTAAAGAACGTTCATATTTAAAGGATTATTCTTTACAAAACATAAAATGTCCCACTGAATAAACAATGAATGAACATACTGCTTCAGGCTCTTTTCAGATAGACACGATTAAATTGTACCAAGTGCAACAGACCTTCAAAAGTGAAAAACTTAGGCTGCATACTGGAGAACTGTGCTTAAATGTTAACATAAACTATTTTCTAAAGGCCATCTATGATTAAGACTACACTATATTCTAATATTTTTTCCTCAAACATATTAAAAATACAAAATCACTGGGAAGTTATATTCCCTGCCCCCCAAATTATGTTGGTTTTTTTTTTAAATGTAATTTTAACATACCAATGAGTGATTTCAACTCTTTTTTCCCCACTAAATTAAAACAAAAATAATGTATTTTTAAGCTCTTACCAGTGCTAACCCTGACTTTTCACAGGAAATGATTTTTGAGTTAAATATTTGACAGGCCATTCAGTGAAGTTGTTCTTTATGGCTGTAGCTACAATAAAGGAGCTAGGTTGAGTGTTTTTTTTTCCAGAGATTTATTTTTCTTAAACCCAACCCAATCCTTGCAAACATAATGATAAAAACAACAGTAAAAAATATTTGAGTTGGAAAGCAATCCAATGCCAATTCTTTTAAACTAATTTTTAAAGTGACTCAAAACAGAAAACATTACTCAGGAAGCAGCAAAAGAAAGTAGCAATTTCCTTTACTTACTTATTTTAAATCCGCATCTCAAACTGTTGTTAGATTTTTTCTGTGTCTCTCTTTCTTAAGTTATGACTAAGGAAGAGCACAATGCCTCAAACCATCCCCATATATGCTAGTTCTGTCGAATCCAACAACAATGGAAATTATGGTTCAGGAATTCTCTCCCATCTTTTCTATCAACACACTTTCCTACAAAGTAGGTCTCCCAGCTTTCACCTTACTCATTTTATGTCCCATCTTAAACATATTCTGATCTTATCCTAAATGTTTTGTCCTAATCTAAGCTCTTGCCATATCTTTCGTCTTAGTCTATCCTAGACTGATCATTCTCTAAACACAGTGATAAGGGTGAAGGTAAGACTGGATAAATAGTTTGCCCTGTGTAAGCAATGAAAAGGAAGGGCGTGACCCTTTTGTTAATTCATTTACATAATTACCTTTTCCTAACTTTAACATAAAAGAAGGAAATATAAGTTTAAGACCATTAATCAGACCTATGCAATAAACGGCCAGTTAGATCTGTTATTTCTGTGCGTTCTGATAACTACTGAGAGAGATCTCTTGCAGTTTATTTAAACAGGTCTGATCAAGGGTGAGAGCATCAGTTTTGCAGATCTGCATGCATCTCGCAAGTATAATCCTCAGCCAGCAGTTGTTGATACCTTGCTGATATCCTCTGAATGACTCCAACAGAAAGGTTATAGTCCTCCCAGAGCAAGGGAGGCACACAAAGAGCCATCTGTCTCCGTATTTCTCAGCAGCTTCTCCCTAAAGTCTCCTTCTCCTTAAATTGCAGACCTCACCTCTTTGCTCAGGATGATGAACTGGCACAAGAGCAGCTGCCAATGAGATGTGCCAGCTGGCCAGGTACTCCTTGAAGACTTTCTGTCTTCCCACTGCTATGGCTCTGCTAACCTATCTGCCTGGCAGGTTCTTAGCCCCATTCATGCTTTGAAATTTGCAGTCTAATAGCCTATGAAATTTCACTGGACAACACCAATGTCATCCTCTTGCATCCTGCTCCATGCAGATACTGGATGAGATTAGGTCATACATGACTTTTCCACCTCAATACTCTAAGAAACATTCACAACTGTTCATGAAACTACTTCTATTAAAAACTATTACTTTTAATAATATGATGACAGATCTGAGAAATTGAGGTTTACAGAGTGGTCACACATCTGAACTGACTGAAAGGCTCTCATTTTTTTTAACACAATAGCATGCATGTTTCTTCAGATCAGAGGAAGTAAATCCGAGAAGTTCTGCATTTGTGATGATCTGATATTTGGTTTTCTACCTTCAGAATTTGTTTACTGAGACAGAAGGATATTCTCCAAAAATTTTTACCAATGATCAGAATGAAAGAGTCAAAAACAACAACAACAAAAAGTCAGTGGTAGATAAATTTGAAAGTGCTTTCGTTTCTGTTTGTACCACTTCATATATGAAATAAGTTCAACTTCAAAACAAAGGATCAGTTGGAAGTAAAATATTAACATTTTTCACAGATCTAAAACAGGTAACATCTTGGAATTTTTTAGAACTTTTAACATCCCTTTCTCAAAAGAAAAATGTATTTTAAATCATTTAAATCATAAAGTGTTACTGGGGGAAACCATTCTGTCTAACTGGAATTCCCTGAAGAAAAATCTGGTTTGAAAGCATTTTTCTCACTGACCCAGAGAAGAATCTATTCAAGTCAAAGAGAAGACAGAGACTGATAAAGGCATCTATACTGAAGAACAAAGAAAATCTGTTACAAGACAACAGTCCTGACCTGTTTCTTGTCTAAACCAAAGAGCTCTTGGGATTTCCTACAAAACCTGCCATGCATGTTCCTCTAGAATTTCTTTTGAAATACATAATGTATTGAGGTTTCATTTCAGATGTTAGCCAATGCCCTAATATGGTTTGCACACAGAAACCAAAACCATTAATCACATCTGCTCAACATGCTAGCCCAGCCATCAAGATTTAGTTACGCTCACAGGAATATATACCTATCTTTAGACATCTAAGACATGAGCTCAATCTCTCTCTATCATCAGTAAACAAAGGTGAATTTGGAGCTCTTATGGACTGACTGTTCCCTTAATGGAACAGTCTACAGGAGGTAAGACCTTCACATTGATACTTGCTTGTGTGACTAAGCATGTAGTTTTAAGCAAAAAAGCAAGGAATTCTCTCCTCTGTGCCTTCAAAACAAATTCCCTGCTTCCAAACTGCTAGGAGTGGTTTCTGGCTCACACAAGCTTCTATCCAGTTCTTGACCATTCTGTACAGGAATGGATAGGCCAAACTGTGCCAGGGACATGGCAGTAAGGCACTGGATCATCACAGGGTAGTTAGTGCTCAGTGCAGTGCTCTGGTCGTGCTTTCATTATACAAATACGGCTTGCAGGTCCCAGCCTCTCAACCCACCTCCCCCTAGCTTGGCCAAAATGATCAACTGCAGCTGCAGCTTCTCCCAGTTTTCATCATATGTATTGAAACACCTGTAAGGCTGATAATATTAATGAAATCTACAGATAGCCTGCTCCAAGGAAATTGCATACAGCTCCATTTCATGACACTGGTTTCAACTTGCAATTCTGAAGATATTTGAAGTTTTTGCATGCTAAGAGAGAATCAGTAAAACACGGAACTGTGAGAGAAAATGTGTAGTCTAGTCAGAAATCTTTCTAGAATTACCCCATCCTCTTGAAATTATTCCCCTCGGTTTTACCATCTCACAGACACCAACTAAGTACATGAGGATTATTCAAAATCTAATCTACTCCAGCAGTGGAAAGCAGCTGCACAGGTCGGCTTACTTATTGCATGTGCCCCATTCTCCTCTCCATTCACAGTGGCTTCTCCGTTCTTTGGTGTGTTCTGCTGGGAAACAGCAGTCGTCGTCGTTCCCGCTGTTGCTGCCGTTGCTGCTGCTGCTGCTGCTGCACTGGCTTGTTGCTGAGCTAGTTTCTCTCTGAATGCTTGCTGCCGGGTCTGTACAACATCAGGCATCACTGCGTCTATCAGAGACAGTGACTCTATTGGCCTGCCATCAAAGACTGTACCATCCTGCAAAGAAAATGAGCCAAAATAAAATTGCAAGTTCAGGATCTTCACCACTGAGGCCGGCAAAGAGGCAATGTTATAAAGAAACAAAACTGGGTTGCGTGAGGACACTGCCCTGTGAAAGCACATTTTGTTCAAAATTTACAGAAGAATCAGGCAGCTAAACTCTTTACAGTAAAGACTCAAAAATATGATGATGTGAAAATATATTGTCTGAATTATGACAGAAAGTTTACTTTATTTAGCAGTTTGAAAAGGAAAGAGTAATGGCTAAAGTCATGACAAAGCCAAACAGACTTGGGTTGAATGGTTTGAGTTCCTGCACTTGCAGGAGCACATGAATGGAAGCAGTAGATGAATAACAGACCTCAGACAAAATAAGATATATATGCAAATTCACTGTTTCTTTATACCACATTCATCAGCCCAGCAGCACCAGTTGTAGCTGATTGTACAGGACTGCTTTACCACTATTTTTCCTTTTTTTTCCCTAGTTTCGTTAACAATAGTTACAGATTTCATTTTGATTTCTGTAAATCAGGCTTCAGGTTTAACAAGCAATTGAGTTAACCTTCAAGGGCTATTTTTTAATACTTAATACTGACTCAGGTCAACAACTGCTTTATCTACTTAGCTCTGCTTAACTTTCACTTTCCCATTACCTTAAATATGGGTTTTAGAAAGGTTTTAGAAGGCTCTATACCGAGGCACTTTACTGACCTTCTGCAAACTCCATTTAATTCTTTGAAATAAACAAGACACAACAATGAAAGATTTGGGTTTTAGGAATAAGAGATAAGGTTTGGACATGGATAGATGAAGCAGCTGGGAAACTATCATTTTCAAAAGATACCAATAATTGGTACGGAAAAATAACAGTTTGGCTTACAAGTCTGCTTCTCTTGGACTGTCCTTTGAATTATGCCTTACAATTACATTATTCAAGTATTACATATTTATTTCCTCATGGGGAAGAAAACAGAGGAAAGAGTCATTAGAGAAGACACATATACCTCTTTCTCCTCAACATTTTAAATGTAAATGTTTCTATAGACATTTATTTGAATCCTGGCTCAAGTCCTTGCTACAACATGAAAAACAAATGTTTGCCAATGGATTTTGGCATCCTACATTTTTAACTGTAAAAATGCTCACTGGAATATTTCCACGGATGTCTTTACACAAATCATAAACAATACTTTAATTTTATACATACTAATTTATAAACTCACGATTACTCACCACTTTGAAGTAATACACACAGTATATCTGCAGCCACTACTGGCACACAGACTTGAGGAAGAGTGGCTTTTGTTTTGCTGTACAGTACTTCTAACTATACAATCAAGCAGAACTGAACCACTTGGAGAGCAAAATAAGTCACAGCAGTGACAACACATGTATTTTTATTCTCTCAAAAGAGGTTAATTCTGAAGCTGGATTCACAGGAATAGGACCTTACAGCTTTCATACAACCTGAATTTATAGGTGCTGTTAATGGTGAATGTTTCTAACTGTGTAGCTCTGATATCAGGCACAAGGCCAAATGTTAAGTAGCAGCAAATTGAGAGAGATTCCTCACATTGGTTTGTTATTACAACTGCATCAAAGTGCAGCTTGGCATGAATGTCAAATGTCAATGCCCCAATTAAAAAACACATATACAACTCTTAAACATGGTATTGGGTCATAAAAAGAAAACCATACAGACTGTTAAAGATAAAAACAAATGGATTTCCAAACCATACAGTACAAGCACAGCCTTTTCTCTATTTTACATTCCTTTGTTCTCACCCACATTGTTCACATATGACATTCAGCTATAGAGGAAAAAGCAATAGCTTTTTATGCATTAATATTAATACGGATCTCTGACAAATACAGCTATCTGTGGTAAATATTTTGTAATGCAGCACTTGCTCATCTGACATGCTCCACTCCCTCTCGAAGTATTGCGCCTTTAAGGTTGGCAGGGCAAAAACACTGGCTTTTCCTACATGCCCTCTTTGTTTCCCCTTGCAGCTCACTGAGAACAGAGACACTTTGTGACTGCTCACACAATGCACACAGACAACCAGTGACCCAGCCAGGATGAGAATTTACACACGCTTGTTTCAGCATGTCTGTGACGGGATGCTCAGTCTCTGTAGGATCTGAGCCAAAGCCACTGAAATCAGAAGAATCTCTCCAGTGATCTCAATGGACTTTTAGTCAGGTTCCTCATGGCTTGCAAACAGCAGCACCAGGTTCTAATAAGCAGCACAGACTGAAGTTTTAACCTACACTGCAAACTTTTCCTGTCAAACTCTGCTGTCACCTTGAAAACACAACACTGTAAACACAGACACACCATCTTGCTTGCTGCAGGAATCTCTGCACCCATTCTGTTGCCTTGGGTAGTGGAAACACTGTAAAACCCACATAAGCAACACAGAGGTGGCTTCGGTGCCACAGCCAAAAAGCGAAATGCGTACCTCAGAGCTGCCTGGCTCTCTGCTGGGTGGGGCAAAACAGGGTGGGCAACAAAAGGAAACCGCATCAACGCAACGTGAGGATGGATGGTGGGTGTGTTTTTGAGACGTGTCCTGTGGTGAGCTTCAGCACGCTGGCTGGCATTGCCCAGAAGGGGTGTGAGAGGGATGGTAGGATTACTTACTTCATTGATGCTGATCTCAGCCTCCACATACTGGAGCCCTTTCTGGAGGATGGAGATGAGTGCAGCAGGTGGCACTAGTGTTCCGTTGATGTTGGACTGACTGATGTGGCTCTCGATACCGAACGTGAAGGCCGAGTGGGAGAAACCTGAGAGCAGGAAAAGGAAGCCATGACATGAAATCTAAACGCACCAGCCAGATACACCTTCGTGATCTAAAAATAATTCTGCTTCAAGATGCAAAAGACACTGCAGCATAAGGGGGGGAAGGCTGCTGCAGAGGCTAAGGAGGGCTGTGCCAATGGCCCTGCAGCTGCCTGTGCATGGCCCTGCACATCTCATAGGCAGCAAGCATCACTCCGAAACATGTATGCACGAGCAGGAGAGTAATCATGGGAACCGGCCAGCTGAAAACAAAAACACAAACATGAAAAATACGAGTCACCATGAGGGCATGTCCAGCTAACAATAAAAATAACTCAGGTCTTCATTTTCCTGTCTACGTTTTCGTGTCAGTGCTTCCTGAAGCTGAGCACTTACACCCCTGCCAGCACCACACACAACACCAGAGCACGGGTGCAGCTCACGCAAGGGAGCCATGTGCTTATGCAAGGGAGAAGTTTAAAACCTACATTTATTGCTGAGTGTAATATGACATGCAGAGCACTGCTGTTAAGCATGAATCAACAGAATGGCCGCTCCTGCAAACCCATCTTCTGAAAGCAAACAGCAACAGCAAAAGTAATTAATTGGGATCTGTCAAACAGCAGATGAAGAGCCAATTCAACAGCCCTCCCTTCAGACCGACGCTTTTCTCTTTACCATTTCATTTTCTTTCTCTTTGCCATTCCATTTTTGTCACTGTCCTAGAAATAACTGGTCGCGACGCTGTAAATTGAAGTGTTTTTGTGGATGAATGCTGAGGCTCTGCAGCTGAGTGGCTGGGAAGGCTGCTGGGCACTGCTGTCTGGCCTGGAGGCCGCAGACCCACGGCCCAGGCAGTGGTGGGGGAAGGGAGCACAGGATGTAGATGTAACTGTAGGAACCCATTTATCACCACACTGTCTCCAGAGCATTAATCTAATATTAAAAGCCTTGGGGAAACCACCCGTGCGCTGTCTCAAACAGGAAGAATCTTAGCAGTCTCCGCTGACCAGACAAGAGGAAAAAAAAAAAAAAAAGAAGAAAAAAGAAAGCAGTTCTCAAATGAAAATACTTCCGTTAAATATAGCTTTGCCTCTTCCCCTTGTCAACAGTAGTTTCATTTATAGTTCTGTCCGTTAAGGGATTTCCCCTCTGTCACTGCTATGTCCGATTGTGTGTGGGCTGGCGGACAGGATTTTGGGCTCGCTCCACAGCACTGCTTTCTCTCCCTCTCTCAAACTGTTTTCAAGAACTCTTTTTGCAACCAGCTCAATTACCATCATAGACAGATAGCAAAAACAAGCTAAGAAACAGAATGCCTCCCACATGTGAAAACCAAGGTATGCATTTCTCTGTGATTCTCTCCCCCTACACACTTCATTTTGCCACTGCTTTTCTTCTCCTCCAGCCTCTTTCCTTTCCTTTCCCTGTCATACTTCCCTTTCTTAGTACTCCTCCATTTTTAGGAATGTTTAGGACACTTTCTAAAAAGTGTCAGGTCAACCCAGAAGAATTATTACGTATGACCACAAGCATGAAAATAAAGCATAGGGAAAAAACGCCTGAAAAACGGCAGTATCATTTATCCAATCCCTGGTCTCCCTTTACCCTGTCTCACTCTTTATATCTTGATCTAGTTTATGAGCTGCTGGACCTCCTGCCGCATCCAAAATAGATCTGCAGGGCAGTGTTTTTGCCTTGTTATTTGTTTTGCAGAACATCCAAGCACATTGCTGGGTACCACGATGAGAAGGAAGTCAAACACTCAGCACACACAGCTTGAGTCAGAGAGACCTAGGGTTTGATCACTGAACACTGAAATCTCTATGTATATATAAATATAGGGCATGCGATTAATCAGATCCCACCAAATGTATATTTATATGTATTTAAATTAAACAACAACAACGGTAATAACACATTCTTGAAAAGCAGTGGACTTTAAAAAGCACGACAGATTAATCAGCCAATCTACTTAAAAATGCAGTAGACACAGATAATTAAGCTGTTGTCCAGAAGCACTGAAGTTCCCTACTAAAAGACACAGCAGCTACTTTGTGAGCTGGCAGCTCATAATTTCGTGGTCTCTGATTTGATCAAAAGGCAGACAGAATAAAAATGGCAAACAATAAACATCCATAAAAGATGGTAAAAACCAGAAAACTTACTGTGGATATACAGCAGCCTTAATTTTAACTACGACTTCATTACTGCATACGGTATCCTGCAGACCTTTTTGCTGACTGCTGTCACATCTCATTTCAAGTCACATTGTTGCCAGCAGACAGGTTAACATGGCATACAGCTAACCTCTCCGGCCAGTACTGAGCTGCCAAGTCCTTGAAGTGCAAGACCTCTCACCTGACTACGGGTGAGAAAAGGAACCTCTCAGCACAAAACACAGCTGTGTTATTGAAATGAATCCTTTCATTTGACTGTTCCTCTCCATGACAAGTCACTATTACCAAAGCACCCCTCAGATAACCAAACAAAAAACTCCTGGATACACTGTCGCTGAATAAAGGCTCACTCACTTATCTCCAGCAGCTGAGACAGATGTTCCCAAATCTGCTAAGATCCAAATAATGAAAATCAAGAGTGAAACTACTTAAGTGGGTGCTGCTGGACACTGTGTTCCTCAGCCCTCTTGGAAAAATCCTAATGTACAATAGTATTAAAAGAAAAACAAAGAAACAACCACTCAACCAACCTATAGCTATTTCTTAAATATTACCATAGAATTTATATAACACATGGAAGTACACTGACTTTAAAAGTTGCACACCCAGTTAAGAAAATTCTGAATGAAGCTGTACCCACGTCAGGTTTTGGTAACACTGAAAAATCATTAGAGCTTTGCTTTTATAGTTAACAGATGTCATCAGTTCTCTTTAGGGCTCTGTGAATACATGGAATTATATAGCTATGTTGCAGCTCTTTATAGTTCAGTCATATAAAAAGGCGATTTTTACTAAACAAAGGCAAGTTTCTTTTAAATGCTAGCTATTTAAATGCTTGTGTTACAAATCTTAACTTGGCCCTCCTTCTGAAGTTCATGAAACCACATGAGGCAGCGCAAAGCCAGGAAGCCAGCACACCACCCCCTCGATGACTGTGCAGGCTGTCAAGGCAGTCAGGGAGGCGGAACAGCAGGAGAACGTGCTCTGCAAATGGCAGTGTTAGGGAACGATGTGACCGGGATGGTATGCCATTCTGGCAGACCAAAACTCAAAATGCTGCAGTAGCAGTGAAATGTAAGAAGTACTTTGCAAATGTGTGTCCATATGCATCACTTCTTAAAATTCTGTCAGCCCTGTGATTGTAATAATCACTCTGTAAAACATTAATTTATATCCAAATAACACCAGTAAGTGGTGTCTTAATGGAGTAAAACCTTTGAGGATACATGCAACGAGACTCTGAGCTTTTAAGGTTGCAGACATGAACACAAAGGGCCAAAGGGAGGGACCATGGCCACATGCTGGAACTGGTTTTGCACCAGTGAGCTGGACAGTCACTTGTGCAGTGGCAGACCAGTGCCCCAGATGGCATCTTTCAGCAGCCTTGAGAGGATGGCTGCCAGGTCTTTCCCACCTCAGCCTAGAGAAAAGATGGGAAAACACGAACCATCGAACTACATACAACGTGTAAAAACATAATCATACATGAAAAAAATCCAAATGAACAGTGGATTAACTGCAGGACTTCGTACGATCACCTTAAAAGGCGGTATCTATCCTCTCTGGGATAGTTGCCTGGAAAGATTTTGCAGAGCATAAAGGCATTGAATGGTATATGAAAATGCATAATGAATGCAGGAAAAAAAATGACATAATGAAATGAATCCCACCTAACAAAAATTGCTATGCAAGTGTTTTTGACTTGAAAAGTGAGTGAAATTCGTCATTTAGAGATTCCCCCAGTTTTATACCAACAGCGATAACAGACCTAGTTCTGCGCTGCATCTCTTCCCACATCGAGGTGCCTGTATATACTATCAGTGGTACTACACAGTCATTTGGGAATTCTTCCCCTAGGCAGTGCCAAAAAATGCATATGTAGGGCAGTTTTGCAAAATTTCACTGATAGATTTTGCTGCAAATGCAAAAATAGAAATAATAGGTTTTTTTTTCTTTTTTTTTTTTTTTTTTTCCCTTGGCTGCTCCTTTTTCAGTTAAAAATGGCCTCCCTAACAGACAGTATTTGCCACTGATTTTTTGTTTAATGAACATAATGCTGTTCTTTGCATGCTGATTGGTCTGCAGGCAATGTAACTTCAGTTGTTTGCAATATGCTTGGCTCACAGCAGCAATGCCTAGCAAACGCGGGCATAGGAAACAGAGATAGCTGCCATGCAGCCTGAAGAAAGCCCTGTAGCCCTGTCTCCTCTGGAGACGTGCCTCACCTGGTCTGAGTTAAGCATTCCTTCTTTTAAGCACACAAATGGGGTGCTTCTGAGTATTCCCTCTGCTACTCGATCTAGCAATCAGAGATCCATCTGACTGACATTCCCTAAGTGCTCCCTTCATTTTCGGATTCCTTTATCGCCGTAAAGAGCAGTCTTGTTTAAACTTAAAGTTCAATAGCTATGGCACCTACTGCTACGTCTGTGCAGGTGAGCAGACTGACAAAGAAGGGCCTGTGGAAGGAACATCTTTTGACGTATTTCTGTCTTAGTCAGTTACTCAGGAATGACTAGTGACAGTTAAGCTGTCTACTGAGTACCATACAAATCTTCTGTTTATGAACTAATCTTTTTTTGTCCTAGTAAGTTTACTTAATATACTGTTCAATTTTTTTTAAAACGCATTTTGTCTTTAAGTTGTTTGCAAATTATTCAATTTAATTATTCATACTATGTGATTCTTCATACTATGTGAAACATTTGTTACCACAGAATGAAACAGAGAATAAATAATTATAAACATCAAACTGTCTCTGATGTACATCTCAGACATCTCTATGAGGATCCAAGTAGAAGCAATAACCCATTCTTAAATATTTTTGAATAACTCATGCCCAGTGTGGTCTTCAGTCCAGGAAAATTATGAGATATCATATGGAGGTCTGTGCCATTTCCTTTAATGACTTTTCCTATTTCTTTCTCTCAGGCAGTCCAGACAGGTTTTCAAAATGTAGTGACTCCAGGTTCATTTTCCTAAAGTCACTAAATTAGTGATGTTATTACCTCAAGGGATAGATGTCAACTCCTTTTTCCGTAATAATTTAACTACCTCCAGGTGCACTGTTAAATAACCAACACATTGATTTCTCTAATACTGTGTTGTCTTCCTTTATGGAATTTCCAAATACTATGTCTTCCAATTCTTATCTTGATGTAACACACTGTTCTCTTATAAAGCATTTGGCAGGTACAGGGTACAAAAAGAAGGAAGGTTGTACCAATGATCAAAACTTCTGGCTTGGTAACTTCTGGTTTTGCAACTGCTATAATGTGATTCACTGGCAATCTCATTCTTCCGATGGCAAGAGTGCTTGTCTTCTTAAGGTATTCCCCTGACTGGCATTATTGCTGATACTTCTACTGACGTAAAATACATGCAAGGATGGAACACATCTAAAAGCTGACTGCAGCTGTACAGGCTGCAGGGAAAGAAAGATGGCTGCGAACGGGGTTAAAGAAAGTCAGCTTTGTCGCCATAAATGGGCATAAGTGCAAAACTCCTGGGAGATTCAGACACATTAAGCAGAAATATTCCACAGCATAATGACTTAGAAGTATATTGCACACAGAAGGAAAGGATGTCCACACACAGTCACATTGGCAGCCTTGCCATGACACCAAACCCAAGCTGAGCTTGCCAAAGAAACCAGATGCAAACAGTGGAAAAAGATCTTCCAAAATTTGACATCTGGGTCTTGGGAATGCCATCGGAGCTGGAAGGCAAGAAAAGAAGAATGGCGCAATGCGGTGACCTGAAATAAATCAGAGCCACACCACTGCAGTTAAAAGAAATTTCACTAAAGAACAGTGTCATGGTTTTACAATTTTAGATCATAAAACCATGACAAACAGTAAAATAGAACTACTAACAAAATCATTTCCTCCAAATAGTATTGTACGAACAAAACAATTAATGCTAAATTAAGGCTTTTGAAGGTCTAGATTTGTTAGTATAGAGAAGCACAGAAAACATATCTCTGAGCCCATGAAGGTTCACGTAAGAACACAACTTCTGGCTGAAAACCAGAAGCAAACAACTTGGAACAACTTTGTTTTCTTGATCCTGGACATAACAGATGCTAGCCGAGCTCCTGAAGTAAGTTAAACCATTTCTAGGCCATTGCTCAAGAGAACCCAATGATGTTTACTGCACTTGACTGCAGCTGCCATTTTGCAATGCAGGAATTCCCTTTCTACTGGGATGCACTGGGTGTGAATTATGAACATAGCATGAATCCCCATCCTTGCTTCTTACATTTCTGTCTAAATGTAATTATATAGACATTGTATTGGGCTTACATGGCAAGGTTTGGGAAGCAGGGAGGCTGCAGGGTGACCTATGTGAGCGGAGCCCAGAAGTGCCCCACATCAGAGCAGAGCAGCTGCAGTTGCTCCAAAGGGATCCACTGCTGCCAGAGCTGCACCGTGAATGGCACTGGGTGTGCTCTGAGAGGGCGGATTTAAGGAAGGGAACACTGCTGTGTGACAGCAGTTCTCCCTGTGGAGCCACAGAGGAGCCCATGGAGCAGTGGTGGCTAAGGCCTGGAGGAGGCATGGCCCGTGGGTAACCCACAGGAACGGCCCGGGCTGGAGCTGCAGCCCATGGAGAGGGGCAGTGGTGGAGCAGGAGGGCTGGGGGAGCTACTGCCCGTGGGACAGTGCCTGAAGGGTGGGCCCCGCGGAACAGAGCCGTTTTGGGGCAGTGCTCGGAGAGCTACAGCCTGTGGGAAGCCCATGCGGGATCCCTTTGGGAAGGATGGTGCTGTGGGAGCAACCCACATGAAGTGGGGGCTGAGAGCTGGCCATGGAGAAGTGGAAGAGATGGACTGACCACAACCCCCTCTGCCCGTTCCCCTGTGCTGCCTGGGAGGAGAAGGGAGAGAAAGGTGGATGGGGAGAAGGTGGTTTACTTTGCTCTTAGCTCCCACTGCTCTAGTCTGTTAGTAACGGGCAATACGTTACAATTAATCTTCCTACGCTGAGTCTGTCTGGCCTGTGACAGTAATTTGCGAGCAATCTTCCTGTCCTTATCTCAACCCATGAGCCCTCTTTCATCATATTTTCTCCCCCTCTTCCTTTATGGGGAGGGAGAGAGTGCTTGCAGTAGAGTTTAGCTGTCCATCAGGGTGAAGCCAGCACAGACATAAAAAATATGCTCGTAGAACCCTTGTGTACGTATGCACAGCTTTTACAGAAAAGACATTGGTTTCTCCAAAATATGTTTTTTTGCAGTTAGTAACATTTGGTGCCTAGAGCCACTGATAACATCCTACAAGCGGCTAAAAAATAGGTGGGTAAAAATCCTGAACCACATCTTGTTTATTATTCACAGCAGCCTGAGATTCTTCTCCTAGCTGAGCTTTCTCAGTAATACATCCTAGAGTGCCTCTCTAGTTTTGGCAGTGTCTGCTTATTTTTGAAGACTTACCTTTGCAATTACATAAAGGGCTTAACAAGGACACACATTAGCAATTTAAAATAAGAACTGCAGTTGAAATATATTTTTAGAAAAATCAGCTGAACAATAGGGCCTGTGCATTTGTTTCAAGATTAGGATTGTGGAGCGATTAAAATTATTTCCAGAGCCCTAGGAAATGTGCCCTGTATTACACATTCTTCACAAAGAAATTATCCCTAACCGTAGCTTATGTCAGCTGCTAAAATTATAATGTGCCTGGTTACCCTAAGTTTTGTAGAAGTCATTATTCACTAATATTAAACGTTACACCCTTTTTTCTTGGATATCTGACCTGCTCACCTTCTGCCAAGAATTCCGAGTAAATGTCTGCTACCCAAAATTATTTTATTAAAGAATGTTTTTGGCAGGTTTTTTTCTTTTTTCTTTTCATGCAGGAAAATATGCTGGAAAAGATTAATACTACTTGGAAATGATCTTTTCATGAGCAATACTTGGCACTCACTGTTTAAGTCTTTCTGAGTGCTGCAAATTAACAAAAAGAAATACGATACAGACAGAAAACAGAACATGAGCAATGGAAAAAGGAACTTAAAAAAATCTTTTGAAAACAAGATCTGAAATAATCCTCCTTTTTCACTTGCTCTGTGTAAATAGGCTGACAATTGCAAATAAATGTCACCACAGACCTAGCACTTTAATGCAACTATGGGGAAGATTTGAAGTAACTTAGGAAGGTAACTGCAAGAAAAAACAAACAATCCTTCTAAAATTAATGGGATGCATAGAATGGCTTGGGTTGGAAGGGATCCCAAGGATCACTAAGTTCCCCAGCCACAGGCAGGGCCACCAACCACCAGACCTAATACTAGACCAGGCTGCCCAGGGCCCCATCCAACCTGGTCTTGAACACCTCCAGGGATGGGGCATCCACAGCCTCTCTGGGCAGCCTGTTCCAGCACCTCACCACTCTCTTATTTTCAGCCCTGCTCAAGGAATCAAACATGCAAAGAGTTGAGCAACATTGGAAGGATCCCTTTCATGTACGAGACCTTCACAGTCATACACACTTCTCATTTTTTTCTGTAAGCTACATTCTTTTTTCATCAGTTGTAATATACACCTGCAAGCAGCGGCAAGTAGGACACCGTGGCTGACGCACAGTGGGCACTCAGGAACCTCAGCTCTGGGATGGTTTCTGCTGATGGCCACTACACATGGAGTTCTAACGGAGCTGTGCTGGCTAGAGATGTGAAGCGGTGTGACGTATAACTGCAAAACGGCAGCACTGTAGGTACAGCTTCTTTCACTGGATCTGGCCAACTATCAGGAAAAGCACTACACAGACAAATATGTAACACATTGCTGGTTTTACTAAGCAAAGCCATCTTGACCTAAAGATATTTTCCTTCCCCCCAGTATCCAATTTTCTTAATATCCCTATACTGCTGTGATACTGTAATTATGTAAGCTATAAAGATCGGGACATCAGATGATCAGAACAAAAACATGGGCTATGGAATAAACTTACAAAGGTTTATTTGCATAACTTCAAATTGCTGTGTTTGCTCAGTGTCTGAGATCCAGCACTGCACAGCACCTTTCAGGCCAAAGAAAAATGAAAATAGCCAAGTTTTTAAACTGTTCTCTCAACAGACCTAGAAGGAAATACCAAGTAAGCAGGGTTTTGCAGAAGGCAAAGAAACAAGATGCTCACTGTATTTTTTTCCTTCATAAGAACTTAGAAAATTCTGCACAAAGTATTGCTTTTCTTATGTGACATTTATATGGCTACTATTATGCAACAGGGGTAAATGAGACACAGAAAGAAGTTTCAAAGGGACTGCTTGATCAAATAAAACAAATAATAAAATAATAAAACATTCAAAATTATTGTTTATACATGCGTAAGTAATGTAGATATCTGGTCACAAAACTTCAAGCTTGTGCACATGAACACACATAAAAATGGCCATCATACAGCTTACTGCATTCTTCTGTAAATATAACCAAAACCAAGCATGGCAAAACAAATAACTTCTGTAGCTGTAAAAGTACTTTTTCCTCTCCATCGTGGAATTTGGATTTTGGGAAGCTGACCGTCAAATACTGCTAGTCTGTATTCACTGCTCTATGAAAAGAAGTGCACAATGGGATGTGGGTTAACAGAACGTTCTATACAATACAGAAGTGTTGTAAGCTTAGCAACTCATTTGTTGCTACCATACTTAAAGGTATTTACCTTTAACCTAGCAGCTTCATCTTTTGCAAGATCTATGGCTTTGATAATTATAAAAAAAATGTTTTTGGAAGTGCTGCTCAATAAAGCTGTTTGTCTTATAATGCTGACCCTGATTTTCTTAAAATCTACTTAGTATTTGCAAAGAGAATAAATGATTACTAGCAGAGTGAGAAACTGTGCATAACGTAGTTCTTATTCAAAAAATGGACTTGACTCTTCAGCAGTCATTCATCCTCCAACTACGAAGTATTATTTCATATTCAGAATCGGTCTTGTTGTTTGTGAAGTCATACGGTAACTTCCTCCCTAATCTAAAAGAAATACAGAAGGCAGGAGAGAAATAAATTAAAATAAAAAACAGTGGTAGCTTAGTGAAAACCTCTGTACAATTTTGAAAGTAGTTTTCTTTACTACGTTCATATCTTGCAGGGGGAGGTTATATACATTACGTTACATTACAAGCAACGTATGAAAACAGACAGTTTCTCATTAGATAGGAATGTTAATTCTTTTATTTAAACCCAAACTGGTTTTGTCAGTTTTCTCAAGCACTGCTATCCAAAATCCACTGTAACACATATTTCACTCCTGCAACAACACCGTGGCTTTTATGTATCCCAAGTAATTCAAGAAAGGTCACAAACACCAACTCTGTAACCAACTTCCAGTTGATTGGATTTGTATCACAAGCTTAAATAGAACTGCATGCCCACAAATCAGATCCGTGCTAAACCAAGACAATTAAAAATGTTTTGTATTGCTCCAAAGCCTACCATCATATCACTGAAAAGGTGAAAGATTCCTGCAGTCAGCCTTCACATTTGTTCCTGAATAATAAATACCATCAGGATCTCGTTCATACTGCATTTAGATATATGAATAGATTCAATCAATATATAACTGCCTATAAATTCACAAGTAGTACCTAAAATAATAGCAAAATACTGTTAAATACTGTATTACCACAATTCTTTCTCCAGAGGATTTAAATATATTTTAGGACTACAGCCTTTTTACCGTACATAGAATTAACTTCATTTTCAAACAAGAAAATAAAGGCACAAAAACTTCAAGGCCGGATTCAAGCACCAATTTTCATGTATTTCCTTAAAAATTGCATTCTTTTCTTTAATCATTTATACCTGACCAGCATCCAGCTGTACTAGCAAAAAAGTACCTGTGCAAATAGGAGCTAAGCAAACACACACAAATGCTGCTGAGTTTTGCCTATGAACTACAGTTACTGCACATCACAGGCAGAATACATGTGGTCCCAGAGTCGGTGGCAATACACATGCAGACAAAAATAATACAGCCACAGATGGTTACTGGAACAGCAGTAAAACGTGCATTTTATCTTTGGGTGGCAGGGTGTCATTTCAAGGATATACTTTTCCCTTCACAAACAAAAGGTCTCCATCCTTACCACTAGAGCATAGCTATGTACGCAGCTTCAAAAGCATTCCAATGACTATAGTGTTCAACAGCACCTTTATGTATAGGTACTTCAAGAGACCTTTGATGCTTCTCAGCTTTGAGAAGGAGGCTGGGCTAGTTGAACCTAAGCCAGAAACTACCCTTGCAATAAAGAAAACCGACAGCATCCTGAGCAGTGCTGTGAAAAGTGCTGCCAGCAGGCTGATGGGAGGTGATCCCTGTCCTCAGCACCGGTGTGACACACATGGATTGCTGGCTCCAGTTCTGGAGAAACACTGGAAGAAGTCCAGTGAAAAGCCACAAAGATAACCAGTGGAGTTGAGCATGTCGTGTATGAGGAAAGGATGAGGCAGCTGGGACTGCTCAGCCTACATCAGGTAAGCTCAGGGGCTTCTTATCCATGTGCATAAATGCCTGAGTGGTACAAACAGGATGGAGATTTCAGTGGTGCCTAGTGACAGGACAAGAGGAAAAGGGCACAAATTGAAACACACATGAAATGCCATTTAAATATAATCCCTATCCCTCCCTGTTGTTTTGTGTTTTTTTTTTCCCAAATGTCACGGTGACCAAATACTGGAACAAGATGCTCAAGGAGGTTACGGACTCTTCACAGACTCACAAAATCACCAAGGTTGGAAAAGACTGACAAGATCATCCAGTCCAACTGTCCACCAATCACCAATAGCTCCCACTAAGCCATGTCCCTCAACACAACGTCTAAATGTTCCTTAAACACCCCCAGGGTCGTTCACTCCACCACCTTTCTGGGCAGCCCATGTCAGCGCCTGACCACTCTTTCAGAAAAGTAGTATTTTCTAAAGTCCATCTTTGCAGTTACTCAAAATCCAACTGGGCACAGCCCTGAGCAACTTGCTCAAGCTGACCGTGGTATGAGCAGGGCAGTTAGACTAGATGACCTCCAAAGGTCCTCCCCAACCTTAACTATTCTCATACTGTGAAGTGCTGGACACTGTGCAGCCTGAACTCTCCTTTGAACTAACCAGTGGAGAGGAGAAGAGAGGAGAGAAATAAGGAAAAATCATTATTCACAGACACTATTAACAGTTCGCACTATATTTTTTTATTAACACATTAGCCAAGTGCCTTTATTGACCAAGTGCCTCATTCTTCTCATGAATTATTCTTCTAAGAGTATATTTTAATAATTTAAGCAAAATCTATGCACTATATATTCCTCTTCTACCTAGCAGCAGCCTTCCCGTGCAAAGGAAGCAGCTAGTTTTGAAGCAAATTTAGCTGACCTATATAGGCCAATATTTTATGCTATGATTAAGCTGAATTATTTTCATACGCTTTTCACATCTGTGACTCAGGAACTCTGTGCTGTAACAATTATTTAAAATAAACCTCACACAGAAAAAAATATGGACTTCAAAATTATACGCATGTATAGTAAAAATTGCTGCATAAAGCACAAATTTGAAAGAACAGAATATTCAATTTCTGTTCTGAGAATGTACTTATGCAAACTGTGATATTTTGTTTACAATCTGTATGAAATTTCTTTGTTTAAAGACAGAATGAGTTATAAAGATATTTTCATTCAAATTTTGTTGGTTCCTTTTCAAGAAATTGTAAATGGCACTGGAAAAAAAAATAAGGTAGCACTATTCCAACTATTAGTATGTGACTGGACAAGGTCACAATGCTGAAATCCCAGAAGCTTCAGAATATCCATGTCACTTATAATTCTAGAAGACAGAATGAGAGTAAGATGCACTGGACGTGGCTAACAGGAAGGGCCTTTGCTTGCACATTTTTAACTCAAAAAGGAATTTGTGCTGTGATTCACAGAAACACATCATGTTCTATGTGTCCTTTGAGCCTACGCTTAAAACCTAGGAGAAAATCTTCTAGAAAAATCTGTCAAACATCAACCAATCAATCAACATCACTGCAATGCTGTCATCCTGAATCTACAGGGGAAAACAACTACATTACTAGCTTAATTCATATGGCTGGGAAGAAAACAAATGACACTACTGAAGTACAATGGTAAATTGTCCCAAGTCAGCTGCTAAAAATTTACTGACATGTTTTTAGTACAAGCATCCAGAAAGCATTTTTATTATCTTGGACATGGTACTGATTGTACACCGAGGAAAAGTTTATTGAGCGTATGTCATAAAACGTGGAAAAACTCAAACTCAACAATGAAAGTATGAGTGAAAATGGAAACTTATGCAATCTTAATTCTAACAAGGCATTGCCAGACATCCACCGCAATAAATGTCCTATAGGAGAGCAGTAGAAGCCACAGACAGATGGAGAGCTGATAAGATTTGATGGTGCAAGATACATGTAAGCGGTACAAAAGGAACACAGTTCAAACAATCAATCAATCCATCAAAATACTAGTTTTGAAAAGCTTTAATAATGAATTGGCAGATTGGACTGGGTAGGGAAGGTAATTAATTGTAGCATTTGAATCTATGATAGGATTTGTCACTCACAACAGATGGCAGCATAGTTTGGATTAAAAGGTACATCATGATTCAACGTGTCTTGGTTTAGCCCTTTCCCTCTCTTCAGTCCTCTCTGAGGTTGTTACTGCATATTGGTTACTGCCCTTCATTCTGAAAGACAAATAACTATCTGCTTCTGTTTCAGGCAGACAAAGCAGAATGGGAAATCTCTGTATTCTAAATTCAGTATGGTTTTGTAGAACCGCAGTCCTTCATTCTGAAAACAATCCACAGGACTGTATCAGCGGTGAGGATGGCTGCTGGCAAAAGTATGCTTCTCAGGAGTTTGAAGAAGTGCAAACCTGAACCTATATTGTTTGGATGGCAGAACAGCGCCTTTGGTATAGCTTGTTTTGCTTTTGCCAACTCACCTACTTTGTTGGTATAAATATATCCACCATAGGAACATTTTGTGTGCTTTTACTTTCATGCTGGTAGAATGCTCACAGTGCTGACATCACCTAAGCCTGACTTCAGTAACTGAGGCCAACATTTTCACCTGGAGGTGATCTCTGAATCAAGACACCTTCAAATAAATAGAATTCAATTTTTAGAAGTTTGACTTCTGGAAGTACTTGGCACTTTGAAGAATTTGGCCACTTCAAATTATGCTCCAAAAAGTGCGCATTAAAAAAGAGCTAAGCAGAACATTGCAGGATCTGGTTTTTGGATAAGAATTAACAATCTGAAACAGAAACTAGCCACTCGAATTCTTTATAGCTCAAGAAGAGGTGCATGCATTTACCTGCCACACAAGTGAAATCACTGCCACCTCAGTGGTAGAATTCCTATGCTATCAACAGAGAGACCTTAAATGAAAACTATGCCTGAGGTACTGCTTCTTTTTCTGGGCATAAACAAGACCTCAAAGAGACACTTACATGAAAAGGCATTAATTTATTTATTTTAAAGCAGCTGTGCAATTGCAGCCTTAACTGGTCCAAGTCCTATCTTGTACTGAAGGGATGTGACTCCACTGTCAGTAGAGCAACCATCTTCTCCAGCTCTGCTTCTCCAGCAGCAGGGGACTCGAAGCACAGAGTCTCCCTGGCTGTGTTTTTCTCTTTTAAACCCCATGATCAGTCACTGTAACTCCTACAGTATCAGCTGCAAATGCACTCAAGAATCATTTTATATTTCCTTCCAGGTCACCAATAAAGCTATTCAGTAGTGTTATGCCAAGAACAGATTCCTGTGAGTTTGCACTAGAAGCAACCTTTGAGATAAATATTCCCCATCTCCAATCGCTTTACAAGATGTTTCTGTTAGTCAGTTTTCAATCCACTCGATAACCTTGGATTACACTGATTTTACACATTGTTATTTTGTTTTATTTAAAAACACAGCATGTCAACAAGAATACAAAAAAGCTATAAAGCAATCTATTATTGTTAGCACAATTATCTTTGTCATCGTATTTTGTGATCTTGCAAAAAACTAGTACCTAGTTTGTTTGGTAAGATCTATTATTCACACAAACTTGCTGGCTGGTATTATGTATGCTGTCATCTCTTAATTTTTTGTTGGAGGTATCTAGTTTCAACCTTCCAATGATTTTACTTGACCTACAGTTACCTGAATCATCTTGTTTAACCTTTAAAAATTCTGGCACAACATTTGTTCTTTCCAGTTCACTGGAACTCCCCTTAGTACGCCAAGATTTGTTAAAGAGCAACAATAATGGCTTAGGCAGTTCAACTCTATTAATACTCTCCTGTGCAAGTTTTGTAGTCTGACAGAGAATTAAGAAGGAAAATATAATTACTGAGTTTCACTTCTAACTTCAATCTGAGATGTGATGAATTTCTATCAGAATGACCTGAAAGTATTTTTATAATGAAGTATGAAAGCACCCATCAGTATTCTTGCAATGATAATGTTTCAAATAACTTCAAGTGCTTCTGTGCCTTCCAGCTGCAAAATACTTGAAATATTATAGGTATAGTTTGCTTTTTACACTGTTTTTCTGCCATATATATATTTCTTTTTGTCATTTCTCTCTTCCTCCTACTATCTGCCCATATCTTATGAGAAAGCCTAGAAATTTTACAGGATGAGATTAAAGAACAGATAATAAAAAAGGAAAACTGAACATTTTTATGGTCCTGTAAGCTACTTTTATGGCTATGCTTAATATAATTTTTTGAGGCTTGAGGTTCAGCTAATGTAAACCTAATTAATCTAATAACCTTGTTTTTGGCAAACTCCTTTAACTATAGGGGTTTAAACTTAAATTGTATTTAAATACTAGCCCTATAAATTCTTATTACTTCTGAAGATTATTGATTCAGAATATCCTTCATCTGCTGTCTCATCTCATGGCATTTACGACGGCTGCTCTGAAACTAATGCCTCTTATTTTATTACATTGGCCCACAACATCAGATGGTGGTGGTATGGCAGTAAAGGTTGAACCTTCCTGCCAATATCCCATTACATTTTGTTGTCACGCAACAGATGGCAGCAGAGGGGCAGCCTGACAAAATGGTGTCTGACAGAAGTGCAGATGAAGCTAAGGTGTGTCCATGCAGAAAGAATGGCACCTGTTGCCAATCATTCACACTTGCTGAACATTTATGGAGACTGAACAGTAGACGTCAGCACGGTGAGGTGGTGGGCAGCGGCAATGGTGATGTGAAAGACAAGCCACAATACAGACAGTCATACAAATTGGTGGATTATGACCGGGGAAATGTGTATGGACTTAAATATTGGCTTCAATATACTGGAGACAATGGTGGCAATGTTTGAGTATCGCAAAGTTTGCGTCAGGTAGAGCCCATGAATGCTCACATAGGAACAGAAAGAACACCGTATACAAGTTTCTCAGGACTTATTGAACCAATATGAGGCTGAGAGTGACAGTCTCCTGGATTGTATCATTACTGGTAACTAGACGTGGTATCACCACTACAAACCAGAGTCAAAAGGGCAGACTGTGGAGTGGCAACATGTGAATTCCCCACTGAAAAAAAAGTTCAAGACACAGCCCTCAGCAGGTAGAGTGATGTGCACTGTCTTTTGGGATAGGAATGGGGTGATTCTTCTGGATTTCCTGTAGCCCAGACAAACCATCAACTCTAGCCACTACATCATGATACTGACTAAGCTGAAGGCTTGAACTTCCAGAATTGGGCCAGGGAAGAAGACAATCTTTCTCCTGAAATACTACTTTGAAGATCGTAAAGAACATTACCAATGTTGGCTGGACTTCCCTACATTACCTACCGTATTGTCTGGATTTGGCGCTTATGATTTTCATCTGTGTGGGCAACATTTTCCTAGGAACCACAATACCATAGCAGCTGTGAAACAGCTGGTGACCTCCACTGGCAGCTGGTGACCTCCACTGGTGTAGGTTTTTACAAGCATGGTGTGCAGGTTCTTGTTCATTGCTGTCCAAAATGTATAGCCAATAGCTATACTGAAAAATAATGTTTTGTAGCTGAGAATTTGCTCTATCAAACAGTGTTATTGTGCTCTTTTTAGCTGTTCTAGTTTCCATGGAGATACACAGGAGGCATTACTTTCAGAGTGACCTACATATATTACCAGGTGGAAAGGCAAGATGCTGCAGATTAATTTCTCTTTTGTTACTCTATCTGAAAATAAAGATATAAAAGTCTGCATTGAAAAAACATGAGAGTATGAAAGAAGATTTAAAACGAGTGCAAGAAGTTCTACCAACACATTAGTAGAATCTTCATTGCTTATAGCCTTATTTGCTAAACAGAATTACTTGCAAACTGTAAGACGTATCTATTAAAGCAATACCTAGCATCTAGATTTCAATATGCTCAATTTGAAGCATAATTGAACATTTCTTCATGTACTAAACCTTAATTTCTACTCTTTTATATGATAAAACACAATAAAAACAGTGGAAATACAATGTTTCTGTGCATGTCTTCAGTTTGAGTGAGTTAAATAAGAAAAACATTTGTCTCTTTACATAAGAAGCTAAGAGCAGTAAAAATTGCAATTAAACTGAAGAAAATTCTCCCTAAAATGGCAAAAGTTACTGTTTACTTGTGGGAGAGGTGTCATCTGAAATAACTTTTCCTGACATTTGGCTGACATCACCACTCTTGAATGACTTTTTAAAGCCTTTTTCTCAATCATTACACAACACTAATCCATCTACTGACCCATCAAAAGGAAAACTTACTGTATTAATGTGCCGTTATGTAGAACCGCCTATAATACAAATATAACAATGTAGAACAATTTCAGGATTCTTTAGGCTCTGACTATGTCTGCCTGTGCGGCACTTTAATGCTTAAGAGCATTTTTCAGTGAAGTCCACTAGGTTATTTTTAAAATAAACAACTTCTAGGTGAAATTTCAGTTTGGCTAGTCCCTATCTTTCCTTCATCTAATTGCATGCTACAGCTTTTTTTGATAAGCTATGGTATTCAAGAGAAGAATACAATGTGAGAAAACAGCTGCCAACACAGACCAGCACTGTTATCTCAAAGCAATCTTTCAAAGACCAAATTCTGAAAAAGTATTATTAATCATTTTTTCAATTTCAGGGGAAATCCCTTGCATAGGGAGTTGGGCTACCAGGATTGAAATAGCTTCGGAAAGAGAAAAACAAATCAAAACATCTTGTCTAATGAACCCTAGTTTTAACGACCAAGAGAAGCAGGCTGAGCCAGTATCTTTTACTTGCTGGGATTTTGGCCACCTATTGAAGACATGTCTGAAGTCTGAGGGCTTATTCCAAAGCTGGCTTTATGTCTTCTGATATGAGGACATGCAGTTTTGTATTTTTCTCAGAAGTGTTTATTTTTCCTAGCACTTGAAACAACAGCATTTCAGTTCAACATTCAGTCAACATTTCAGTCAGTTCTACAACCAATCCAGAGCACACGGCCGATCCTAGGTTAATTGGGTTTCTGTCTATAAATCCTTTGTTAGTGTTTTTCACCTCCCCTATCATCTCTGCTTTCAAAGAATATTCCCATTAGCGAATAGAACTGCGTCTCCTTGCAAAGAGTGGACACAAGACTATGAAAACAAAATAGACATTAAAGTTTTATTTCTTTTTTTTTCCCTGAGGAAAGATGCACCTTTCCTTCCAAAAGGCTTTCTTAAAAGTCATTTTTTTTTTCCTTCCCTACAATGAAGAAAGAGTACCATGGGCACTTAGCAGTACCACAAGGAAATGATGCTAAGACAGAGCTCACAAGGAAAAGAGATGTCACCTGCAAAGCTCACTTTACATATATAATTACTGTAACGAAATTCTAAATCATCAGATATTTGCACCCAGTTTTCCATTTATGAGATCAACATATAATCAATATAAAATTAATTTATACAATCCCTGTTTATTTAATAAGCATCTGACAGAACAATTTCAAATAGCTAAGAAAAACGATACAAAATCAATGTGCTTTGTGCTGGTGCTGCCAAAAATGATGTTGGCTCTGATGATACTGCTCTACAAAAACATCTGTTAACATAATGTTATTTATCTCCTTGTTTTGCCTAATGTAACTGTTTAATTTGTATGTGTGTATGTCTGCACTTTTATTATGCTTTGGACCATGGTTCCAAAGAAATACAGGTTTGTGCAAGAAATATTTAGTCCAACTGAAACACTCAACACAACATTCCTAAAACAACACCATGTAAAAAGCCAATTTTCCCATTTCATCTATGACTTGGAGTTGTGATGAAATACAGGAAACTTACCTGATTCCTGGAGATAGCGATACACCAAGAAATTCACTTCGTCACTGGTTATGCTCATCTTAGCCCAACCTCAATATGATGAGGTTTATGAGAAGTGTGATCCACGCTCTGTTCAAAAGGAAAGAAAATAACAGGCTTTGTTTTATTTTGATTTATTATTAAAGTTGTAATCAAAACAGATGTGAGATTTGTTAAGGTATTTAAAGGTCTCATCATTAGTGCTGTTATATCCTCATGGGAGGCACCCATTAAATACTGTGAATCAAGTACTCTAGATGTACGATACTTTTTACTACAATTAAAGAGCAGTGCTTAATATATACAAGAATCCAAAGGGGCATTTTAAATCTTGAAAGCCTTTGCAAATGTTAACTTCGTTACCTCAGTGGCTTTATTACTGGTTCTCTGGGCACCCTTTGTTACTGTAGGAGTATTGCCTTTTCAGAATTGCAAGCAATTACTCACATATAACATACCAAATCATAACTCTTTGCAGACCCAAATTTGTCATCTAGGTTTCTGCCCAGTAGTTCACCCACTTAATAGAAAAGTTCTTTCCTTACAAAAACTAAGTTATGCAGAGGACATAAATAAAGTTCCCATAAAACAGAACCAACCTAAATTTAAGATGAAATTACAGATTTTATTACAGGGGTGTGCACCTGAGAGAGAGGCGAGAAGGAAGAATGCAATATACCTTGTGCCAACAAGGAATACAAATATCCTGGCATTATAAAAAGTTATAATGTTATAATGTCTCTGCTGATTACTAGTGAGCAAGAATTAAACTTCAGTTATTCACTTAAGCAATCCTAACCTTTAGGATGACAGTTTTACACTACTACATTTGGGCATGCACTGCGATAATAAATATATTTGTTTTGAACATTTTCCATTAAATCTTGATTCATTTCTGCTTGGGAATCTGCTTTAAGAACTTTGGTTTCCAAAGCTGTAAGTGCTCCTCAAACATAACCTTTGCAGCTCTGTCAGGCACACCAGACCTATACCTAGTGATGTAAAGATTTGGACATAAAAGTGCACACTACACACTTGGCTGCAAATTATAAATGAACACCACAGGCGTGTGGTTTTTGTTTCAATTTCCCGTATGTCTCTTCTTGGCAAGCAGAAAGGTCTTTGTTCATTGGGAACCTCTTCAGCGATTCCCGTTGCCTGAATTAACACCTGCTACTGTGGGCAGTGCTCATCAGCTACAAGTCTTCCCTGCTGCTCATTTCAACCAGCAGGTCACTTCTGACTGTAACAGATGCCTCTGAGTATTTACAGAAATTGAGGTCTTTTGAACCCTGTTGAAGCCTTTAATTCTCCTGGACCGCTAGATTTCCTAGCTCAGATGCTGTTTTTTTTTTTTTTTTCATAAGAAATCACACCTTGGTAAGCTGGGAGACACCTTCCTCAAGCCATCTAGTCTTTACTATTATAGCTTGGAGAATACGAAGAAAGTATCGAAAATCTCAGAGTCTCAGCTGGGGAAATTTCATCTTCTGTTAGGGCTCTGAGGGAAGGCAATGCCAGCTGCACCCAACCAGCTCTATCTGTCATGTTTCCCTCTGGAAAGTTGTTTAGTGCCCTTGCTTCTCAATCCCTCATCTGTATTATGACATTTCTCTGCCACAATCAGGAGACTGAAAGCACTGATAGCTGCAGGGGGTTAGTTATCAAGGTGGCATTGCCTTCAGCTACAGACAGGCCCACCCTTTCTGCAAGTGGAAAGGCAACCACAGGTAGCAAAAGATATGCTTACAGGCATGAATAGCAGGCAGAGAAAGCCCTTCAGGAAGATGGGTGGGTGGCAGCTTTTAAATATCACTCGACATACTTGATAATAAATAATTAATAAATCACCATGCCTCTTTCCGCACAGACATCACCATTACATGAAGAACAAAAAAGATACACTTTGCAAAAGGCGAGACACTTTTCATCCCTGAGTATTGAAAATACATACATATCACTGCTATGGCTGTGATAATGGTGAAGCAAGAAATTTTGATAGCTGTGGGTTTAAAAAAATACCCGATGTAACATTTTAAAAAGTACTTTAAAAATAGCGGTTTCAGTATTTGGTGGTAGGAAAGTTGGTAAAGCTGAAACCTCTTACAAAAATTCAGTTTCAGCAATGACGTACTTTGTGGTCAAATGAACTTTATTAAAAGAAAAAAAATCAAGAAACTACAAATGCTGTTTCCGGTTGCATCCTGATAATTCGGGCCATTCCCACATACAGAGAACTGTTTTGGGAAAGGAAAGGGAAAGGAGGGGTGTTGGGTTTTGCTTTTCCGAAGATGACTCTTCTTAAATGAGTTAAAACCAGAGAAAATGAGCCTGACTGCAAACTAACCAGTTTGACAGCCACGGAAAAGCCTCAACAGCAGCTACCTTTGTATAAGAATCCCAAACACACCGAGGAGCAGGATTTACAATGCATTTTCCCTGAAGTCAGTCAACAGGAATTACTTTGACATATGTGTCGGATCATATCTTTATACAGACTGTTACCATGCCATAAATAACCAGACGATCCCTGCTCATATATTTAAGGTTTCTTTTCTCTCTGAGACGTCAGTGCACAATCAGATATACAACTGCAAAGCTTTTACCCGTCCAGAATTATACAAAGACCTTGGCTTTGACCCAGAGAATTCTATTCATTAGAGATTTGGCTGAGCTTTGAAAGACCATACTCAATTTCATTAATGCTCTTTCTGATTTCCCCTCGTCCTTACGGATAAAACACCTCAAAATAAAACAGACTACAGAAAACATGGTGGGGAGGAGAGGAACATACATCCCCTTTGTGTGCCTCTACATCTGATTCACAAGCATCAAACAACTAGCCACCCATCAATACAGTTTTTAATGCAGAAATGCAAATGCCTACAGAAAATCGCAGAAACCCTTAGTTATCACTGTGATAGAATTATTTTTGCTAAATGACAGTCTCCTTTTGCTACTGGAGACTGCTATTATTGAGATTAATAATTTTTTTTTAATAAAGTATTGCTTAGAAACGAGACATTTTGCATTCAAACCAGCAATAACATCTTAATTTTTCACAATGACAAAAGGAATTACAAAAAGCATTTGAAGTTTTCAACCTTTCTTCACTTGAAGCATTTTTTTTCCTGCATCCTGTTATACGTTAGGGCAATTTCTACTTACTCCAACCTTGCCTTAGAAACATGCGCTATGATCCTGCAGGTATTTGGGTATGTCAAATATGGGAAAAGAGCCTACTAAGTGTATGGAAATCCCAAAGCATTATGGACCCCAAACACTCAGAACCCCTCAATGGATGTTAAGAACAAGCAAAATAAATTCACCACTGCTTTATATAAATGATATGCTCTCAGTTCTGCAGGGACAGCTTGGCGGAGGTGCCTTGGGTTCAGGCACACCATCACTATGCTCCTACACTTCCCTGGCCTGGTGTCAGCCTGCAGCATCAGCACACTGCCTGTGCTCAGGGTGAGCAAGCAGGCTCATTTCCTGGAGTCAACACTGGGCCTGATTTGGCTCCATGCACTTGCCTCTCCTCCCAAATTAGACCTTCCTGAAGCATCAGGAATCCTAATGGATTAATACAAAATGGGCCATGCTGTGATTGAAGAAGGCAGCCTGGAGAACAGCTCTGCTCCAGCACTGCACCATCCAGGTCCACCAGGCTGCCTATCTGCATCATGTTCCCCTACCCATATCAAGCAGCTTTGTTTCTTTCTTCTGGTGTATTTTAGCACTGTTGCCAGAAACACGAGAGATTTGGCCGAAGAATCATGCGAAAATAAATTTTAATCTTTAAAATACAATATAGAGATGCAGCTCCACTCTCTCCTCTGCAGATCACAGGCCCTGAAAGCCGCATCCTGGCCCTCAGGCATACCTCTGCACAGGGTTGCAGAGGCCATTCCAGGAAAGCAGCTCACCTTTGCCACCTGTGGCTGCACTGCTATCCACAGGGACTTACTGGTCAGCCCTGCCCTCAGGAAGACCGAAACAGGGCAGACGTTTAGGGAAAACACCTAAACTTAAACCTTGACCTCAAACCTAAATAGGAAACTGCATGCTTCCTATTTCTGCATCCAGCCCTCCTGACAGAAATTCATCAGGCTACCAGCCAGGTCCTCACATTACCCCCTGAGAACCTGCGAGCTCCAGTCAGCTTTAACTGAATGCTGAGCAGCCTTTACCTTCCTGGAGGCTTTTTTGCATTGTTGTTAAATAAACACACTCCACACCCCAAAATGTTTTTTTAATCTCCTGAAGGGGTTGCACTATATACCTACTTAGTCAACAAGGTTAGGCTAAAATGTCTCTTCCCAACTAAAGTTTTAATGACCTCAATAAGAAAAGAGAGGAAAAAAGAGAAATTGTGTATTTTCTTTGTGATAAAAACAACAACAACAACAAAAGACCCACACCAAAACCAGGCAAAAACAAGAGGTTTCATTAAAATGAAAACATTACAGAAAGTTCAAATATCGAGTGTTGCCAAACTGTTGCATGGGAACTGGAGTTCCTGCCCTTGTGCTCCCATTTTCTCCTCCAAGATGGCTCCGGGCATGAAGCTGCACCTCTCTTGAGAGCCAGAGCAGCCGCCCATGTCACAGCAGCGCAGCTGAAGGCACTGTGGCAGCACAGCCAAATCAAGAGGTTACTGTTTTGCATATGCTCTGTAGTTTAATGAAAAACATCATTTCCCAAAGCCAGAAATCACTTCTCACAAAGCGACCTACTCAGTCAATCCCAGTGCCTTCTGCTGAAAAACACATTCATCAGAAACTTTCAGTGAGCCTTGCACTTTGTATATCTACGCTTGGCCTCACCATGCAGCCAGAACACAGGCAGCAGATCTTCCCCAAAGGCTGACAAGCTGTCTTTGGCCTGCACCACTGCATTCTTCAGTCTTGTCTTTTATTGCAGCCGCCTCCTCCTCCAGAGGAACTCCAGTATGTTTCCTTCCCAAAATGCCCAAACAGAACTTTGGGAGAGGAACAGAGCGCACACAGCCCTCTCTCCCCTTGCAGCCTTTCCAGCCATTTCAAGAAGCTTAAGAGGAAAACATTATTTCTTTGCCACCATCCTGAAATGGGAGTGATACAGTTTCATTCCTGCTGATGACCAGGTGCAGAGCACACAGGACAATTCTTTCCGAACTCCACCTGTGCTAGTCATCAAAACAATAGGCAGCCCTGTTCACAGTGCAGCTTGCGTGTGTGTGACTTCCAGGCTCCTCCTCTCCGAGGATTGAAGTTGACATCACCTTCCTTTAAAAAACACAGCCTAAAGGAAGAGTAGTTGTTCCTTCTAGAGATCAGGCACTTAAAAATCCAAATCAAGTCCTATTGACAGTAAACTGCACCATCTCTGTGGCCTTTCTTAATGAGGAGTCAAATAATTAACTATCCTCATTCCAAATGACCACCATGGGTCACTCCGATTATTCAACAACAAAAATGAGGCAATACAAAACTCTCCTAGGATCTTTTATAGGTGCTCACAGATGTCTTTGCATCATAAATGCAACACCAATTTTTTTTTTTTTTTTTTTTTTTTTTTCCAGGGGAATAAAGCCTGAGACAGAACAGAACAGGATCCTCCTCAGAGATCGCTCAGTGCTCTGTGCAGTGTGTGCTGCTGCACCCCGAGCAATGCTGTTGACATTTACAGCAGCTAAGTAAAAGCACGAACCTCAGAGAGAAAAGAAGACAAGCTGCCAGAAAACTCGAATGGCCAAATGTTCTGGCTGGCTCTTCCTCTTCTTTTTTAAAGTCTATTTATTTACACTGACCTTGTGTTGATTTTAAAATGGCCACACTAAACCAAAACAAATGCAGGAAGCTCCAGCTCATCCCCATTCACACTGTTGCCTGAAGATCACATTCTTTTGAGAAGAAGCAACAATAACATCTACCTCAGACCTCCAGAAAAAATGGTACTGATAAAAACAAGGTCTAGCTTGAATCCTGACATGTTAGGATATCTCCTACAATTAATCACTGAATTCAACCATATCAGAGTGCAAAATCTGGTGCCAAGTGAAGAAAGTGGAGGAATGACAATAACATGCATGGGGCAATGATTAATGAAATGCAGCTCTCTCTTGAAGAGGTTACTCTCGTTGAATCAAACGTTGTGTGAACTAATCTGACAAAAATGGAATTTTCATCTGAATAAAAGCATCCATCAAAATAAAATAAAAACTTTGTCCAGTAAGGTCAGTATACCATGCTGTACTTATACACATGTGCATTGGAACGAACAAGTCTCTTATTTCAAAGCATAGCTGTGCCTACTGCATTTATCCTTTTAAAAATCTGCAAGTAAATTAACATAATGATTGCCCCGCCCTGGAAAAAAAATTAAACAGAATTATAGATCATCCATTAATTTTTTTTTTTTTAAATCTAAACCAAACCTAATACAAATATACTAATACAAATAGGTTGGCCAAGTAAACATCTTGGTGGACTGCAGAATGTTTCATTTCAGCATTAAAATAACTTTTCTTCAGATTATAAATTATATGTCAAACTGAAAAGCCATTTGGAATCAAAAATGTACCTATTTATTAAAAAAAAAAAAACAAAAAAAACAAAAAACAACAAATGTATTCCAGCAATTTCTAAGCGCTATTCAACCATTTTTCAATTAACCAACAATTTTCAGCACAAAATAACTGTCAACAGAAGACAAGCCTTTCATCATCAAATTCCCAGTGAACTCCATTCCTCCATCAAAAGACCAAGAATTGTGCATCAGCTCTTTCATGCTTATAGTCTAGTGTGATCAGGTTATTTTTCAGTTCTCAGCTGGTTCACTTAATTACATCAGCCTCCAGCATTTTACTTCTAAGAGTGGATCTTTTCCAACTCCTTTTGCCGTAGAGCAAAATGGTTTTTCCTGTATTGATTTTTCCTTTTTGGCACTTGGTGAAGGGAAAAAAGCAAACAAAGCCAACTGCTCTTCTTAATTAGTACAATTGTGTTATACCTCTTTTATAACTTAGTTCTAAGAAGAGGCAATTTCAATATTTTTTTTTCCTCTTTCTCAATAAAATTGATGTTTACAATAGTATATCATATGGAAAGCTTGGGAAAGCCAAAAATAAGACTGAGAGGAGAGAAAAGGTAAGAGGGAATTACAGAGGTTTAAAAAATAAAAACGATTGGTGTGATTGGTTTGAGATTCAAGACATCTCATCACTCTTGAACAACTTCAGTCATCTGGGGATCCTGCCAGGAAAAAGAACTAATATTTTCTTCCTCATAAGAGCACAAAACCGTAATCTGGACAAACTGGAGGATGCGTCCGTACATGTCAGGTCAAGTAGACTAAAATATGTGATCAACTAGCTGTACACTTAATTGTGTGTATGTGCAATCCCATGTACGTAATGCAACTAGAAATTACTTTTAAATCTTACTAATTGTACTACATGTTCAAAACAGGTAACAAAGACTAAAACCTTAAAAAAATTACACAATTACTCTACACGATTACAGATATTTGCTTTTCTTGATTTTCAGCAAGTGGAACAGTATATTAATAGTATCTCAAATTTCGCTTTTCACCAGACTTACTTGAATTCTTATTAATATCTCAGAAAAAAAAAAAAAAAGGAAAAAAAGTGCAAACACTGAGATTTCAATTTTTCAGCAGTACTTTACGTTCAGAGTACTGAGTGAAAAGGAGTATGATGGGACGAGTCCTTGCCAGAACTGGTTGTACCTGTTTCATTTTCTTTCTGTATCCTCAGATGTGATTAAAATGACACAAATGAATTTTTAGAATGAACTTCTCCTCACATATTTAGAAAAAGGATAGTTTCTTTTTCTGCTGCCAAGAATTTCTCTAATACCTAAAAAAGTACACTAAAACGTCAATTTGAGGTATTTGAGTCCTAAGCTTGCCTTTAAGTATGGATGTAAACAAACACCCAACTGTGAAGAGGCAGGCCACGCACCAGCAGATAAAACACGTGCCTTTGAGGTGACACCACGGGGCTGGGACTGATAACAGGGCCTCCATAAAGTTCCAGGGCCGCTTGCTGGGATCAGCAGGCAGGATGTCTGTTTTGTTTATTTTATTTTTAAATGAGGCAAAGAACACAAGACCTACGTGCCTGAAAGGCCAGCCTTGACTTTCCCAAAAGATGGAGTAGCTGAATAAGGCTTCCTCTGCCTTGAATAAGGTCTCTGATTTTTATCCAGCAACTTTACCATTTAAAATGGTGCAGCTCTGGGGGCAGGGATCCAAATCCTGATTCTTCCTAGCACATCTGAACATTTTAACTGGGCTATAGGATCAGGTTGCACCTTGCATGTTCTCCTTATTTCTGAAGAGCAAGGTAAGGATAAAACATCCACGTGTGCCTTTTACACCACCTCTTATATAAACTGCTTCCTTTAACAGCCCAAAGGTGAATCCTTGCTTTAAAAACCACACCGCTAGCAACTTACCAGCTGGAATGGTATTAGTGCCAACTACAGCTACTGAGACCTTCGCTTCTCAGCATATGACAACAGACAGGCCTGGTAGACATGGCACGTCAACGTTGCAGGACCAGAGAGGTGACACACAGCAAAGGCAACATACAGAAGGTTGCAATTTTTTCATACCAATAAGCTCAGTCTCTTTATTTCATATCTTTGTTCCAGGCCTCCAGAGTGAAAGAAACATGCTCAGAGCGATGGACAGACTGCAGCGCTAACACTAATGACATGATGTCCAGATACCTGCACATTTTGGTTTTACTTCTTTCCCACAAGTAATATCTGTGCTTCAATTCCACATCCATTTGAACTGCATGTTGTTTCAGTGTTTTTTAAGACTTCATTAGTCCTAAGCACTAGAACCAATTTAAATATGGAAGCGATTCTGGTGCTGCCTCACAATAACACCTTCTACTGGAATGACAAAACCAACCCTTGGACTTAGCAAACCCTACGTACAGGATAATATAAAGCAGTAGGAATCTGTGCTGGACTAGAAAGCCTCAAGCTTTGCAGGCTATCCCCACATGGCTGTGAAGCAGCAGAGCAGTAGACTGCTGGACAGTAGTGACCAGGTGTGTTCATAACAAGTGCAAAGAGGGCAGCCACAAGTATGTATGATGGTTAGGTTGCAGTTGGATTTGATGATCTTTAAGGTCTTTTCCAACCTGAACAGTTCTATGATTCTGTGATCCATCAGCTGAGGTCAAGTGAACAAGAGCTAAGGGAAGGATGTGAAGAGGTCTAGGGAAGAGCTGAGGGAGGAAGCCCAGCCTAGCACATTCAAGGCCTGATGGCCTCAGGCAGAAGGACTGGGCAGTGACATCGTTAAAGGGGTGGGATTTTATTACTTTCAGTTAACAGGCTTAACAGATGTTGCTGGGAACAATTTGATGTCATTTTTCCATCATTTATAATTTCATTTTTATTTTTTTTTCCTCAGAGCAAGTAAAGGCCATACATCTTACCACATATTTCAACTTTGTTTTCCCTGTAGTATTGTTAAAAGCGTGGCTGAGGATTTTCTTCATTTTTTAAAATGATTGTTATTATTATTACACTAAGGGAAAAAGAATTTTTCCCATTCGTCTATAATTCCAGAATAGCTGAAAGGATTATATTCTGAGCTAAAGGGCAAAAAATATTTTTCAGGCTCACAGCATGGAAAATTTCAGCCTCCAAAACAAATATTTTGTAAATTATAGAATCCATGAAGACAAAGAATTTTAATGGACGCTATTTTGAACTTTGATTATGGTAGATCCTCTTATAAACTATTCATAAACATATTAATGATAGCTATGAATAGTTAATGTTTTCTCTTCAATAATCCTAAGAGAATGTCAATGCTAAATGCATGCTGTAAGGACAAATACTAGATAGCATTGTGCAACAGAACAACAGAAACATAAATATATACATTCAGGATATTTCATTGCAGTGTACTTATACCTAAACATTTAGCTCTTCTGGAAATTGTTTTTTTTTTTTTAGCACTAGCTTCACTCAATTTACTCTGGCTTACAATGATTTGAGCTTTAGAGACAAGTCATTAAATGCTTTCCTAATGCCTCCTCTTTCAAGAAAGAAAAATGTTACCTTTCTTCTCTAAAGGTGGAGGAGGGAGAAAGAAGGGCAGTGAGACACAAGTTGCTGTAAAAGGATGCCTGCAGACGCTTCTGTGCAACCCCCAAACTAAAACCTTACTAAGTTATATTTTTGCATTTATATTGCTAGATATTTAATATAGAAGCTTCCTATTAAGAAGTTGATGCAAAAAATTCAGATTGAGTAATCTCAGTCATGAAAAATCATCTCAAGCACAAGCTTAAGATACTGGTGTTTTTTTTCCTGCTTTTTTTCCCCCAACCTTTCCTCTGAATGATCTATGCACAGACCACAAAGAGGGAAGAGAAAATCAAGCACAGCATATCCAGTAGCATAATCCAGATTGTACAACACTCTCTCTCACACTACCTGTCTTTTCACCAATCCCTCTTCCTTCCTATGCTGTTATAACCTACTGGAGTCAGACAGACTCTGTCACTTTATGTTTTCTGGCTTTTTGTCTTACTGGTAAGACCACAGGAGGAATACTCCGTGCTTCTCCTCTTTAGATAGAGGGTGTCTGCCCATTTTTATAAAGACATTACTGGATCCGTATGGAGGTGTACACAAAATGTACATCTCAGTCGTATTTGGTTGTTTCCTCCAGTCTAAGGATAGCAGGAGACACAAGCAGCAGCACTATAAGGTAGCTTTTTATATACTCCGGTTCTTTTTAACACTGATTTGCATGCCCTGACTAGCTTTTTTGTTATTTCCAGACAGATGATGAATATAGAACGTAGCAAGATATATTTATGGTGGCAGTACTGTGAAGTTCTATGCAGCCCTAATATAAACAGCAAATTCTAAAGATTAAAAGATGTCATGGAAAGCTTTTTAACGTGCTTTTTTAAAAAAGCCAAACAACCTAGAAACTAAGATAAATTCAAAATCCATGGGGACTTAGAGACACATACGATATAACCTAAGTTTTTTCCTAAAAAAAATCAGTTGAATGCTTCTGACGAAGGATTTCAATCTATTATGACACAATTGCTAGAGCAGATCCCAGGCTTAAAAAAAAAATCAACACAGAGAGAACTGAAGACTTAAATATATACAAGGTTTGAGAAGCTTTTAAAGTTATTAATGCCTAGACAACAATTATCTCCTCAGAGAACAAAACGTTCCTATATTTTTGGCTCTCCTCCAAGAGAGACACTCTGGAAGCCAGAGGTGATCATAAAGGTTGACATTTACGTCAGTCGTGTTTACTACTACAAAAATATTCTGAAATCCTGTGAACATCAGTAGGATTTTGGGTGCCTTAAGGCTTGAGGATAAGAGGTTCAAAGGAACCTCAGGAGGTATACAGTCCACTCTCCGAGCCAAAGTAGGGCCAGGTCTGGGATAAGAACAGGCTGCTCAGGGCTTCATCCGTTCAGAGACTGAAACCCTTGAAGGACAGAAGTGGCACAGCCTCCCCAAATTACCTGCTCCTCTGCCTCACTGTCTTCACAGGAAAACAGTTTCTCTTTATACCCAACCTGAGTTTCTCCTGCGTCAAACTGTGCCTCTTCTCCATCTACCTTGCATCCTGCACCACTATGAAGAGACCACTTCCATCTCCTCGATGGTGCCTCATAAGTGCTGGGGGGCTGTCCCTGAAGCTGATCCTGAAGCTGTCCCTTCTCCAGGCTGACCCACCCCAGACTCACCTTATGGAGCAAGTGCTTCAGTCCCAGCCCCGGGGGAACCACCACAGACATCTACAAAATTTCTGGTTTGCACATATCTGTCTTTGTTGGGGCCCCAAACTGGATATGTAACTAGACGTGGTCTGATGAGAGTCGTGTATAGGAGGATCATTCCTTCCCTTCATTGGCTGTGCTCATACAGACCAGAATTGTTTCTTATTGCTCACACAAAGAGGTAGTACAGTTGTGTTATAAAGTTACAAAGTCTATATAGGGCTTTAAAATAAACATCAGCAGTCAAATAATTGAAAGTAGAAGTCTTTTTCCAAATTGGAACGGTCTTACTACCATCTTTACTAATTCATATGGAAAAAAATATATCTGGAAAAGACATGCAGGAAGGTAGACAGGGTAATACTCAGTACTGTCATGCTTACTGGATCTTCTAAGGATGTAATAACCAAGTGAGTATTTTAGCCATCCAGCTCCTGGAATGTAATTCTAACATGCTATTTAGCTATTGAATTCCCTCTACAAGGAATGGGGAAAGTTATGTGCCCGTTTCAAAGATTTATGTATTTTCCTGCAGCCATGGATTAGACAGTTGTCTGAGACTGGGATTCACTGCTTCAAATTTCTCCTCCAAATCTAGGCTCCAATTTATATCTTTGGCTGTAGAGAACTGACTAATTATCTTCATTTGAAAACAGANAAAAAAAACAAAAAAAACAAAAAACAACAAATGTATTCCAGCAATTTCTAAGCGCTATTCAACCATTTTTCAATTAACCAACAATTTTCAGCACAAAATAACTGTCAACAGAAGACAAGCCTTTCATCATCAAATTCCCAGTGAACTCCATTCCTCCATCAAAAGACCAAGAATTGTGCATCAGCTCTTTCATGCTTATAGTCTAGTGTGATCAGGTTATTTTTCAGTTCTCAGCTGGTTCACTTAATTACATCAGCCTCCAGCATTTTACTTCTAAGAGTGGATCTTTTCCAACTCCTTTTGCCGTAGAGCAAAATGGTTTTTCCTGTATTGATTTTTCCTTTTTGGCACTTGGTGAAGGGAAAAAAGCAAACAAAGCCAACTGCTCTTCTTAATTAGTACAATTGTGTTATACCTCTTTTATAACTTAGTTCTAAGAAGAGGCAATTTCAATATTTTTTTTTCCTCTTTCTCAATAAAATTGATGTTTACAATAGTATATCATATGGAAAGCTTGGGAAAGCCAAAAATAAGACTGAGAGGAGAGAAAAGGTAAGAGGGAATTACAGAGGTTTAAAAAATAAAAACGATTGGTGTGATTGGTTTGAGATTCAAGACATCTCATCACTCTTGAACAACTTCAGTCATCTGGGGATCCTGCCAGGAAAAAGAACTAATATTTTCTTCCTCATAAGAGCACAAAACCGTAATCTGGACAAACTGGAGGATGCGTCCGTACATGTCAGGTCAAGTAGACTAAAATATGTGATCAACTAGCTGTACACTTAATTGTGTGTATGTGCAATCCCATGTACGTAATGCAACTAGAAATTACTTTTAAATCTTACTAATTGTACTACATGTTCAAAACAGGTAACAAAGACTAAAACCTTAAAAAAATTACACAATTACTCTACACGATTACAGATATTTGCTTTTCTTGATTTTCAGCAAGTGGAACAGTATATTAATAGTATCTCAAATTTCGCTTTTCACCAGACTTACTTGAATTCTTATTAATATCTCAGAAAAAAAAAAAAAAAGGAAAAAAAGTGCAAACACTGAGATTTCAATTTTTCAGCAGTACTTTACGTTCAGAGTACTGAGTGAAAAGGAGTATGATGGGACGAGTCCTTGCCAGAACTGGTTGTACCTGTTTCATTTTCTTTCTGTATCCTCAGATGTGATTAAAATGACACAAATGAATTTTTAGAATGAACTTCTCCTCACATATTTAGAAAAAGGATAGTTTCTTTTTCTGCTGCCAAGAATTTCTCTAATACCTAAAAAAGTACACTAAAACGTCAATTTGAGGTATTTGAGTCCTAAGCTTGCCTTTAAGTATGGATGTAAACAAACACCCAACTGTGAAGAGGCAGGCCACGCACCAGCAGATAAAACACGTGCCTTTGAGGTGACACCACGGGGCTGGGACTGATAACAGGGCCTCCATAAAGTTCCAGGGCCGCTTGCTGGGATCAGCAGGCAGGATGTCTGTTTTGTTTATTTTATTTTTAAATGAGGCAAAGAACACAAGACCTACGTGCCTGAAAGGCCAGCCTTGACTTTCCCAAAAGATGGAGTAGCTGAATAAGGCTTCCTCTGCCTTGAATAAGGTCTCTGATTTTTATCCAGCAACTTTACCATTTAAAATGGTGCAGCTCTGGGGGCAGGGATCCAAATCCTGATTCTTCCTAGCACATCTGAACATTTTAACTGGGCTATAGGATCAGGTTGCACCTTGCATGTTCTCCTTATTTCTGAAGAGCAAGGTAAGGATAAAACATCCACGTGTGCCTTTTACACCACCTCTTATATAAACTGCTTCCTTTAACAGCCCAAAGGTGAATCCTTGCTTTAAAAACCACACCGCTAGCAACTTACCAGCTGGAATGGTATTAGTGCCAACTACAGCTACTGAGACCTTCGCTTCTCAGCATATGACAACAGACAGGCCTGGTAGACATGGCACGTCAACGTTGCAGGACCAGAGAGGTGACACACAGCAAAGGCAACATACAGAAGGTTGCAATTTTTTCATACCAATAAGCTCAGTCTCTTTATTTCATATCTTTGTTCCAGGCCTCCAGAGTGAAAGAAACATGCTCAGAGCGATGGACAGACTGCAGCGCTAACACTAATGACATGATGTCCAGATACCTGCACATTTTGGTTTTACTTCTTTCCCACAAGTAATATCTGTGCTTCAATTCCACATCCATTTGAACTGCATGTTGTTTCAGTGTTTTTTAAGACTTCATTAGTCCTAAGCACTAGAACCAATTTAAATATGGAAGCGATTCTGGTGCTGCCTCACAATAACACCTTCTACTGGAATGACAAAACCAACCCTTGGACTTAGCAAACCCTACGTACAGGATAATATAAAGCAGTAGGAATCTGTGCTGGTCTAGAAAGCCTCAAGCTTTGCAGGCTATCCCCACATGGCTGTGAAGCAGCAGAGCAGTAGACTGCTGGACAGTAGTGACCAGGTGTGTTCATAACAAGTGCAAAGAGGGCAGCCACAAGTATGTATGATGGTTAGGTTGCAGTTGGATTTGATGATCTTTAAGGTCTTTTCCAACCTGAACAGTTCTATGATTCTGTGATCCATCAGCTGAGGTCAAGTGAACAAGAGCTAAGGGAAGGATGTGAAGAGGTCTAGGGAAGAGCTGAGGGAGGAAGCCCAGCCTAGCACATTCAAGGCCTGATGGCCTCAGGCAGAAGGACTGGGCAGTGACATCGTTAAAGGGGTGGGATTTTATTACTTTCAGTTAACAGGCTTAACAGATGTTGCTGGGAACAATTTGATGTCATTTTTCCATCATTTATAATTTCATTTTTATTTTTTTTTCCTCAGAGCAAGTAAAGGCCATACATCTTACCACATATTTCAACTTTGTTTTCCCTGTAGTATTGTTAAAAGCGTGGCTGAGGATTTTCTTCATTTTTTAAAATGATTGTTATTATTATTACACTAAGGGAAAAAGAATTTTTCCCATTCGTCTATAATTCCAGAATAGCTGAAAGGATTATATTCTGAGCTAAAGGGCAAAAAATATTTTTCAGGCTCACAGCATGGAAAATTTCAGCCTCCAAAACAAATATTTTGTAAATTATAGAATCCATGAAGACAAAGAATTTTAATGGACGCTATTTTGAACTTTGATTATGGTAGATCCTCTTATAAACTATTCATAAACATATTAATGATAGCTATGAATAGTTAATGTTTTCTCTTCAATAATCCTAAGAGAATGTCAATGCTAAATGCATGCTGTAAGGACAAATACTAGATAGCATTGTGCAACAGAACAACAGAAACATAAATATATACATTCAGGATATTTCATTGCAGTGTACTTATACCTAAACATTTAGCTCTTCTGGAAATTGTTTTTTTTTTTTTAGCACTAGCTTCACTCAATTTACTCTGGCTTACAATGATTTGAGCTTTAGAGACAAGTCATTAAATGCTTTCCTAATGCCTCCTCTTTCAAAAAAGAAAAATGTTACCTTTCTTCTCTAAAGGTGGAGGAGGGAGAAAGAAGGGCAGTGAGACACAAGTTGCTGTAAAAGGATGCCTGCAGACGCTTCTGTGCAACCCCCAAACTAAAACCTTACTAAGTTATATTTTTGCATTTATATTGCTAGATATTTAATATAGAAGCTTCCTATTAAGAAGTTGATGCAAAAAATTCAGATTGAGTAATCTCAGTCATGAAAAATCATCTCAAGCACAAGCTTAAGATACTGGTGTTTTTTTTCCTGCTTTTTTTCCCCCAACCTTTCCTCTGAATGATCTATGCACAGACCACAAAGAGGGAAGAGAAAATCAAGCACAGCATATCCAGTAGCATAATCCAGATTGTACAACACTCTCTCTCACACTACCTGTCTTTTCACCAATCCCTCTTCCTTCCTATGCTGTTATAACCTACTGGAGTCAGACAGACTCTGTCACTTTATGTTTTCTGGCTTTTTGTCTTACTGGTAAGACCACAGGAGGAATACTCCGTGCTTCTCCTCTTTAGATAGAGGGTGTCTGCCCATTTTTATAAAGACATTACTGGATCCGTATGGAGGTGTACACAAAATGTACATCTCAGTCGTATTTGGTTGTTTCCTCCAGTCTAAGGATAGCAGGAGACACAAGCAGCAGCACTATAAGGTAGCTTTTTATATACTCCGGTTCTTTTTAACACTGATTTGCATGCCCTGACTAGCTTTTTTGTTATTTCCAGACAGATGATGAATATAGAACGTAGCAAGATATATTTATGGTGGCAGTACTGTGAAGTTCTATGCAGCCCTAATATAAACAGCAAATTCTAAAGATTAAAAGATGTCATGGAAAGCTTTTTAACGTGCTTTTTTTAAAAAGCCAAACAACCTAGAAACTAAGATAAATTCAAAATCCATGGGGACTTAGAGACACATACGATATAACCTAAGTTTTTTCCTAAAAAAAATCAGTTGAATGCTTCTGACGAAGGATTTCAATCTATTATGACACAATTGCTAGAGCAGATCCCAGGCTTAAAAAAAAAATCAACACAGAGAGAACTGAAGACTTAAATATATACAAGGTTTGAGAAGCTTTTAAAGTTATTAATGCCTAGACAACAATTATCTCCTCAGAGAACAAAACGTTCCTATATTTTTGGCTCTCCTCCAAGAGAGACACTCTGGAAGCCAGAGGTGATCATAAAGGTTGACATTTACGTCAGTCGTGTTTACTACTACAAAAATATTCTGAAATCCTGTGAACATCAGTAGGATTTTGGGTGCCTTAAGGCTTGAGGATAAGAGGTTCAAAGGAACCTCAGGAGGTATACAGTCCACTCTCCGAGCCAAAGTAGGGCCAGGTCTGGGATAAGAGCAGGCTGCTCAGGGCTTCATCCGTTCAGAGACTGAAACCCTTGAAGGACAGAAGTGGCACAGCCTCCCCAAATTACCTGCTCCTCTGCCTCACTGTCTTCACAGGAAAACAGTTTCTCTTTATACCCAACCTGAGTTTCTCCTGCGTCAAACTGTGCCTCTTCTCCATCTACCTTGCATCCTGCACCACTATGAAGAGACCACTTCCATCTCCTCGATGGTGCCTCATAAGTGCTGGGGGGCTGTCCCTGAAGCTGATCCTGAAGCTGTCCCTTCTCCAGGCTGACCCACCCCAGACTCACCTTATGGAGCAAGTGCTTCAGTCCCAGCCCCGGGGGAACCACCACAGACATCTACAAAATTTCTGGTTTGCACATATCTGTCTTTGTTGGGGCCCCAAACTGGATATGTAACTAGACGTGGTCTGATGAGAGTCGTGTATAGGAGGATCATTCCTTCCCTTCATTGGCTGTGCTCATACAGACCAGAATTGTTTCTTATTGCTCACACAAAGAGGTAGTACAGTTGTGTTATAAAGTTACAAAGTCTATATAGGGCTTTAAAATGAACATCAGCAGTCAAATAATTGAAAGTAGAAGTCTTTTTCCAAATTGGAACGGTCTTACTACCATCTTTACTAATTCATATGGAAAAAAATATATCTGGAAAAGACATGCAGGAAGGTAGACAGGGTAATACTCAGTACTGTCATGCTTACTGGATCTTCTAAGGATGTAATAACCAAGTGAGTATTTTAGCCATCCAGCTCCTGGAATGTAATTCTTACATGCTATTTAGCTATTGAATTCCCTCTACAAGGAATGGGGAAAGTTATGTGCCCGTTTCAAAGATTTATGTATTTTCCTGCAGCCATGGATTAGACAGTTGTCTGAGACTGGGATTCACTGCTTCAAATTTCTCCTCCAAATCTAGGCTCCAATTTATATCTTTGGCTGTAGAGAACTGACTAATTATCTTCATTTGAAAACAGAAAAAAAAAAAAAAGAAAGAAAGAAAGAAAAGGTAAAAGGTGGCAGTGGAACTGGTATAAGAGATTTAGGAGACAAAAGATTGAAGTGTTCATTACAAATTAGCAGGTTCAAACCCGCATTTTCCAGCTCCCAGGAGAGCACAGTTCACACCTGGTTACAGGTTGTTGAAATGAAAACTCTGAGGAGCAAAGAATGTGAGAGTCATGAGCCGGGAGGATGGGGAAACAGGGATCAGGAGCTCCTTTTAAATGACTCCCTACTTAATACAGATATACCGCAGCTGAATAATGAACAATGAAAACTTTAATTTCTCACTATCAATGAAAAAACATACATAATAAGTGTGAGCGTTCATGTATTGTTTACTCAAAGCTGAATTTTTATTAATCTTTTCACTCCTCCCAACTATTTTTTCTCAACATATGTTTTACATTTCCTTATTACGGAAAGATAATTTTGGTCTCTTTTTGTCTATAGAAACTCACGATTCTTTGTAGTATTATGCAAGGAGCAGACATCAACACCTATATTTAAGTATGAGACATTATAAGCTTACATTTTCACTTATAATTTGAGTACATTTTAACTGTTTGGACTGCAAAGCTCCACGGTGAGCATCTGCCTCAGGCTAAGTTTTTTTCTGGAAGGCAAAAGGAAAAACAGTTCTATCATTTCAGAGTGCAGTTGGAGAAAATACAGCGTTACTGATATTTATACAGCTGTTTCAGTGAGGATCTCTAATGCTTCCACACATCGGAACAGGGACTTGACGTTTGGCAGAGAGGTTGCTCTGATGGCAAAATGCCTTTTCTACAACAGTGAAAACCCACATAAATTTGACTAAAAAAATTTTCTCCTGAAATACTGCTTGTATATGTCTCTGCACAGGTTTGTCAGAAGCCTGTAATCAAATTATCAAATATTATTATTGCATTAACTTTGCTTCATACTAAGGTGATGGGAGCTTAGCATCTTTTCATGTAAGGGGACGCAGACACATCCTGATGCTGAAGCAAGGGGCAGCAGGCTGTGAAAGGTGATGGGAATCAGGGTTACAGGCTGATGCACTACTGAACTGGTTTCACTCCTGTGCACAGCTCTGCTGACGCCAATCTCCAGAGAGGAGAGAACACTCTTTCTTCCCAACAATGAAAAATAATTATAGCCAAGTTATAACTGATTATGAAACATCTCTGCAGCCCTTCAGATTACTTTTTATCAGCAGTTTATTCCTGAACATTTAGACTATGTAACCCTTAATGCCTTTTAGCTGTATTTACTAACAACCTTGCTTTTATTGCTTTTATGAGTTAGGGCTTTTCCCCTGAAGCATTCAATTATGAGACTTACTTGGTTTGGGGAATTCTTGAAAAGAAAACAAAGTCTTCTGATTTTCCCCAACAGAAATAGATTTTTTTCCTCTGTCATTTGTTTTCTGTCAATTAAGAACAGACTTAAACAGCACAGTTGTTTGCTTGTATGTATTTTACCTTAGTCAAACTTAATTACAACACTGCAGAAATTTAGTGAATGGCTACTATTTAGTCAACTACTCTGAACAACAGAAATGCGTATGAATACACACTGCTTAACGTGGTCCATCCCTGGGATTGGAATCAAATCCCAGGGAAGGGAAAAGTAACAAAACTTTCTTCTTGTCAATAACGCATTTAAAATGCTGGATTTTGAGGAAGTACTTTTTAAAGTCTTTTCAGCTGTCACTGAACAATATTTTGGTACTAGAGAGGCGATCAAAATGTGTCAGTGAAGAGCCATCACTTCAGTTTTAATTCATTACAAACTTGCACAGAGCTGATCTGGAGCTTTAGAACATGGATGTTCTAAATTGTGCCGTCTACAAAGAAAACAAAGATTTATTCATAAGACTTTCAAGGATGATATAAAAATGCTTCCTTTCTCTCCTTTACTAACAGATGCCATAAAATTTAACCCAATGTTTAGGAATGCTTACAATCTCACAGGTCCAAATGACATTCTCCCTTTCCCCCATTATACTGATGGAGATGAGCCTGCTTTCCATCAAGCATCTTGTGAAATAAAGCTATAAGAGAGGAAAAGGTTTGCTCAATCTTATTGTTCTTACCACTACCGTTACATAACAGCATTTCGTTCCCTTTGAGTAAAGGAAAATAAGATATTTTGTAAAGAATTTTACTTTTTGGCTGGCTAGATCTATGTGCAAGTCTTCCATAATTTCTTTTTTTCTAACTTCAAGTCTCAGCTTCCTTATTTTAAGACCTGACATGGCACACCCATACAGAACTTATTCTCCTATAACTAGAACCAAGCAACTTTTTTTGTAGTAATTTAAGCACATCTCAATATCAAAGAGAAAGTTATTATTAATAATAAAATATGCATGCTTTTTGGAAGGCTTACAGTACAAAGAGCAGAAAAGTATTTTTAAATAAATATGGGGTTGTTTTATCCAATCAATAATGATAACATTAGTGTAAAAAAATCCACAGTGCTGTGCATACTCAGATTCCAGTTCTTATGTAAAGAGATGTATATCTTACCTAAGAAGCTAACAATACCACCCATTAATGACTTTTTATTGCTCTGTATTTTCAAAGCACTCTTAAAACATGAACTAATACATCTTAGATGTTTCTGTATAGGTTTTGGTGTAACACAGAACCTCTCAGGTTCTTACTAGATGTCAGCAATGGTTAAGCCATTTTGGTCACAAGTTACCATATCCCTTCTTTTTCCAACTGAAGGAATACAATGCATCTGTGATGAACATAAATGCAAAGCAAATGTTTCAAAAATTAAAATCTGTAACCTCTGCGATCATTTCAGCTGTTAGTAATAAGCACAAAATCATTTCTACTGATTCTTAAAAAGCAATGTTAACCATAATCTTACTAGTTCTACCTCACATAAGTAAGTTATACCATAATACAGCCTGTCAATGATGTCACTGTGTATGAATGGCTGACAAAAGACTTCCAGCAATCCTTCTGACACAAACATTCAGCAAACATAATGCCAGTCTTTGAGCTTCTTTATGGAAGCAGACAGGTGAACCGGAGGAGAGGCATCATAAACTTCTGTACATAGCAAGATCTGAGCAGAGTTTGAGCTGCAGGGCTTCAGTGGTTTCTCACGGGACTGGTAGCAAATTGCAGAGTGAGAGATTGGCAGAAGTGTGTGTGCACTTGTGGGATGTGGAAGAAAAGCATCAATAAAATGGCAGAGAGACAGGCACAGTGAAGGAGCAGGAACTGAAAGAACAACCAGAACCTGAGGTCAAGGAGAAAAAGCCTTGTGAGAGGAGCAGTGGGTGGGTGAGCCAGCTGAAAGGAGGCGTGGCTCTGAGAGCAAAGAAATGATTTCCTATTTAATTATTGCTGTTTAATTTCACCCTCTAATGGTATCTAGGAAACATCACTTAGTTTGGTTACAGGTGAGGCTATAAAACAGAGAAATTGCACAACTGCTTCTGTCTCTGGCCTAAGTTCCAGAAGTTCACCATTTCCAGAAACATCCACACCACATTCTCACACTGAAAACAAAACCTAGTTTTCCCCTCCCGCAAAGATTATACATGAAAAAAAAACATCAACCCAAAAAATCAGCATGTAGGAGACCAAATAGTTGTGACTACATCTCAAACCTTGTGTTAGTTTGGAAATCAAGCTCCCCCTAAACTCCCCCACCGCTCCTGTTTCTCGCCTAGTAGGATTTTGGCTGAATCTAGAACAAGCTAACTGGCTGACCAAATGGGGTGGTGGTGACAGGGAACAATATACAAACAAGATTTGCTACTATCCACACTGCAGACAGTGGCCTGGGCCTGTTGCTCAAGCTGCTCTGATCTCAGTCCAAGTTCAACCGTAAGTTTGAAAGATAACACACATACAATTAGATTTTACTGAATTAATGTGGCACATAAGACTTTGCTACCTGGACACATCACTGTTCTGGCAGGTAACAACAAGTTGAAATAGCATGAGCCACTTGAGGTCTCACAAACTGACATCTTCTAAAATAGTGCTAGACTGTTTGATGTAGCTGGAGAACCTCAACAGATTTATCTAGCATATCCATTAACAGCATTCTGAGACTGATTTGTTACAGCTTACAGTGTTCAGGTTAAGAGCTTCAAAAGAAGTCATTCAGGTGTGAAACCTCATTAAAGTTGTGCTCAAAAGCTGCCAGTGTATCACCTATTATATGGAAACGCTTGTCAAAAAAACAGTCGTTAATATCTTTTTTTTCTCCTGCATGGAAAATCTGCAATTGAGTTTCACTATTTATGGGTATTTCTGCCAGTTTAGGAATCTTCTTTCTAAAATGGGCTTTAAAAAAAAAAACAAACATCAGGGATCAGGTTCAAATTATCTGTATTTAAGTCATATGTCCTGCATTCCTGTAAGACAACCAGAAAATTCCAGTCTTACTTTGTAAATCATGTTCAAACAAGATCATAACACTAACCATTTGCAAAATGGCTGAATAAAGCTGACTGGCACGTGGCAGAAGGTGGGATTCATATCACTTCTTTTAAAAACTTAATTGTATACATTTAAGCTAAGTTCTATTAATACTATCAGTCTATTCCAGAGTGAGAAAACCTGAAATGTTAAGATTCTTGTAAATATTTTAAGATTCCCACTGTCTGTACCAAAGCACTTCAGTTCACACAGACCCCTTTCAGGACATACAGAAGCCAAGAGGTCCAAAGTCTCGTTGAGGATTTAGTTCTACAAGATACCAGGCCATTCTCAAGGATGAAACCGAGCCTGGTAATTTCCCAACAAGTTTGACATTGTTTTGCCATTTCCTGAATGAGCATATCAATCCTTGGCCACCAAACAAATCATCTAGCCAGGACAGGCTATTTTTATAGTTCCCAGATGGTCCTTATGTACTTTCATGCATGACATGAGCTTCCACTTTGGTGACCCTGGTAAATGTGAAACTGTTCTGTCCAAGTAAAGAAAGGTAGGAGCTGTGTTGTGTACGTGGGTGCATCTATTCATAGTTATGTCATGCACTTTAGCTAGTGCTACATCATTTTATTTTCACAATGTACCTTGGCATTTGTCATTGGCAGGAGTTCAATTTGTGTCATAAAAAATATACTGTCTTCAACTTCTGTTCATTCCAGTTATCTGCTGCTTCCAAAGGGAAATGTGACAAGCAATTTGCATTCAGGAGTTGATTGCTACTTTTGACCCCAGCTCCGTATTTTGACAGCGAACACTCAGCAATATTACCCGTTTCTGAAATTATACTGGAGATATTATTGATATTCAGCCTTGCTACGTAGCAAGGAGGCATGCCCTGAACTCCTCCAGCTGATTCCCTTGAGGCTGTCTTCACACAGTCTTGGAGCTAACAGGAAAAAATATCTGGATTTTTTTGATTCAAAGTATTTTGGCCTCACATTATTAACACCGCGACTGAAACCTAACAACAAACTACATCTAGAAAAGCAAAAAGAAAAAATGCCACAACTTACTGGGGATTATTCCTTCTGGGGATAATTAGTTATTCTTATACATTGCTGCTTAACTAAATGGGTAATTTGCAACCTGTAAATTCACATACACTGGATACAAATGGTTTTAGATCATGCACTAAATCAACACTTCTGAGGAAGTCACGATGCTTACAGCCTTTGAAGGCTCCTTTTGCACTACCGAGACCATAAGCACAGCAAAGAGTGACTGTCGCTCAGGAGACCACAATGAAGGTGGAACCCATTTTACAAAAGCAAATATGACTGTTTATCTGCACAAGAATATTAGCTACAGGGGAAGAATTTGAAAAGTGTCCCTGGTGCTTCCATTGCCCTTTTTGGCTCATTATTGTGTAGCTCCAGGCCATAACTGAAACCAAACCATGCATCAATGAATGATATTGACATACCACAGAAAAGGCTTCCAGACTTGGACTTGCAACTGATACAGCACATAATAGTTTCTCTATGACAACTATTCTAGGCACTTGCTGGACTGATTTTCATATTCCACTCCAGTTTGGGGATGAGAATTGACACCTTACTTTCTTGCCTTCAAAACTCTCAAGTTCTAAAAAACAAGTCTGGTACTCAGTACAGTCACATACTAATCTCTCCAACCTCAAAACTAAGCAGAATAAGCACCCCTGAAGAAATTAAAACAAGAAGTGCCACCCTTGGATAACTGAATTGTGCTGCATCAGAGCTCCATCACCCCCACAGTCACAGTAAGTGCTGCCATGACCATTCCCACATCCCTATCCTTAGTGGACAAGCAGCCCAGGGCCCTGGGTCGTGCCTCAGCTGCTGAGTGCTGCATTTGGTGGTACCTTATCATGTGGAGTAGCAGTGATAAAAACTAGTAGTTGAAAATCAGGATGCCTGGCACTCAAGTCTGATTCTGTTTTGTGAGAGTGATTTACAGCTGAACTGAGGTGTTCAGTCAGCTCCAACCAGACAGTCCGAGGGAACGTGGCGCTGCTACGTCCACAAGGAGATGCACTGCCAATGCCCATGCATGACCCAGGGCTGCATGGCTGCAGCAGAACGGCCTCTGCACATGACTGAACACAGTGCGGAGGTAACCCCTGTCTTACAATCAGTGAAAAACTATGTGGTATGTTAAAAGGGGCTATGCACGCCAAATTATCTTTCTCTGCTTTGCTAAGGAGAAAAAAAATCTCTTTTTAGAAAGAATTTTACTAGTGTTTTATAATCTCTCCCTAGCTGTAAGCTTAAGTAACTTATTTTGACCACCCTTAAAAGTGAGTTGGACGATAAATGGAGTCTGTGGTAAATCCAGTGATTAATTACAAATTGTTAAAGTCTGTTTGTGTTAGCTTAAAAACATGTATTAAAGGACACGGATTTGTTTTCATATCTTACACAACCCCCCTTTCCTTAAAACCTCAGAACTATTCCAATATTTAGAAACAACCACCTGCACCCCTGGAGAAAAACAGATTATCCAGGGATAAAATCCTTTGCTGTGAAGTCTTATGTTTCATGTTGTATAATCCTTATGCCGTCTTTTTGCCAGAGAAACAAACAAGCCTTTAGTACCAAAAATTGCTGCATTTCTTTGGAACCACAACATGCTTTTAAATAAAACCATCATTTGAACAATAAAATTAACACAAAAAATATTTTGAGCTTGCTCCATGTAGTGCTGGTGAAGTATGGTTTGTAATTCCAAATACTGAAATCAACTAATTGTTTCAGCTGAAGACTGATTCCTGAGGATTACATTTGACTCCCAGTTCCAACTCTGCAGCCTTGGGAAATATTATTTCATCTTTTTACTTACAGCCCACTGTAAAGCATTTAATAATATTTCACTTAGGATATATACACCTCACCAGTATTTTGTGGTAATTAATTGAACAAAATGTATAGAAACAATGACATGAAAAACAAGATGACAGTGCTAAACTTATCAAAGGATATAAACCACCACATATCTTCACTTTGAGATATATCATCATCACAATAATAGAAAAACGACCCTGACTTTGAATTCAAGGTTGATTGAATTTCGTCACACTCTCAACCTTCCGGCTTCCCGTTAATTCAAATTATTAATTGGCAGATATCCAGAAGGAGAAAGGGAAGGGAAACCTAATCTGTGTTATGTACTTACACAACTAAAAACTCCCTTTACAATTGCTTGTCTTCCTATTCCCTCTGTTCATCTTCCAGAAAAAGCAAGAGAATGAAAGCAGAAGTGCTTTTTAGTAGAAAATAATGAAGTGCTGAAAGTATGACAATTTTTCAGGAACTGCAGAAACACATATACCTGACTTTTTTTTTTTCCTCATTTACATCACTGGTATTAGCTGTATTTTAAACGTTGCACAAAATGGCAAGTTCCTCAGACAGAAGATGCAAAGGCAAAGCCTCTTTCACAACAAAGTTGAATGTGAAGCTCTAAACTAACTCCATAGGGGTTATTCATTCAAGTAAAGACTGACACATGATGGCTTTCAAGTAGAACACAAGCATGACAGTGCTTCCAGTGTACTTAAAGGACCTAATCTCTTGCAGGTCTAGGGGAGGAAAAGCTTCAGAGGTTGATTTCTCCACTTTCTCGGCTCTTTCTTTCTTGCATTACCTCCCCTGATTATTTTTGTCTTTTATCATCTCCTTGTTATGCTTTTAGAATTGCCCTACTTCCGCTCAGGGTTTAGGGTATTCAGAACTGAGGTTATCTTTATGCTGGGGTAGCTCAAACTTTGCAATTTTATATTTCTGAGCCACAGATGACTAAACTTGGCAACATTTACGGTATCTGCTGACAATAAGAGCCGACTTCCTTTATGCCAGGTAGCATTAGACAACCAACACTGAAAAAAAGGACAAAAACAAACAAACAAACAAAAAAGCAGGTGATCACTGTTATCGGCCTTGTTTTGATATCAGTCACTTTCTAATGCTTCCATTAAAAGACTAAATGATTAAATGTAGAAGTATTTGTAGCACAAAAAATTACCCAACAATTCCAAGTCAGTTGTGTTGGGTTATGTTGACTTTTAGAAGGGCTGGAGTAAAAAGTAGTCTACAGTTTTATTTATTTGCCATGTAATTTTTTTCCCCTAATGAAAATCCAATGAATGTCTGTTAGCCAAAAGCAGAAAGACCCAGGTGGCTCAGCTGACAGCGCAGCAAATAACCTTAGGAGGATGCATGCAACTTTTTTTTAGTGGGAGAACTCCACCATAGGGAGCTCAGATACAGTCAGGCACAATTACTGGGACCCAGCTGGTGAATTTTGCACTTCTTGCTGTAGAGCCTGCAAAGCAATTTGAAAAACGGCACAATTCATGCTGTTTTCCATGATATTATTCCTATCCAAAATGTACGTGCTTTATTATTGGTCCATCTGATAAGATGGAACTAAAAGTCAGCCAGCACAATTTTTTTTCTCACTCGTCACTACTAAGAAGAAGACATCTGAAGGTGAATTTTGCTCAGATCTTTAAGTGTAACACTCCCTTTCTGCAGTGTGGTTGCCACAGATAGAAATGAAGAGCTGTCACTGACTGAAACTCGTTCATCCATTCTAGCTGCCTGTCTGCGGTCAGTACTGACTCTGGCTAATAGTCACAGATACTGTCAACAGTCCCTCATTACTATGAGCAACAGCACACGCTCTGAGTACATGGTGAAGATGGTCATAAATCAAAGATATCTGAGCTACAAGATACAGAGTTACTTTCTAGAATCTGCATGCAAATTAGAAGGCATAATTTAACCTTTCACATAATCAAATACCCTTTAAAGATGCAGGGAGTAACAGCTCATTTCAGCAGGCTCAGCATTCAATCCTCACATCTCAAAATATGGGCCATCTTTAAGCAAAGCACACAAAATCTCATTTTTCAGTTGCTCCCCCTTCACGCATCTTTATGGATTCTGAAATAATTCATGTGTTCTGAACTCACCTGGAAAAGAAGATGCACCCTGTCACTGCTTTCCCAAGCCCTGGGGTGACTGGATTTTGCAGAACATCTGCACTTTGTACATTAAGTAGCCACATCATGTTTTTAAGTCTTGATCACATCCTTTTACCTCCGTTTCAATTTGGTGGGCCCAATTTAAGTACAATTTAGTAAGACAATTTAAGTGGTTTACTAGTTAGATAGAAAGGCATTAAAAATGCTAGCAAAACCGATCAGGAATCAAGTCCCAGTGGCTATTAGGCCTTCAGCGGCCATTTCCTTGGCTTCTGGATGGCAGGTATCACAATGAAACACATATGGGCATCAGAATTCAAGCCTGAGGATTAGAAACAACCTCATGCTGCTGATGAGCAGAACAGAACTAGTCATTATAGCTTTTACAAAATGCATAGGAAGCAAGAGTTTCATAAGCATTCTACCAATAGCACACTTCATTTTTGCTCGCAAGTCTGTTTTCTTCACATTTACTATATGGAGCAGATATAATACAAAGTGGGGTGGGGGGAGTGTGGCATTGACTATTTTTGTTCTCAGCTGGACTGAAAAGCCTTACAATTATGTGAGATTACACACCATGCACAAGGAAATCGTTGTTCTCAGCTGTTAAATTGGAATCACTAGGCGGAAAAAGTCACTACAGTTTTAAAGCAATGAGCAAATAACTTTTTATTTCCTGTCCGTGATCCAGTAGGAAAGGGGCAGTTTCTAAAGGGCAGAATGTAATTTGTGTGTGCTGTATCACTTAGAGACCCTCCATGTTACCTGAAACCTATTCTGTGTTGAACAAAACTAAACTTATAGTGGCTAATTAATACAAATGTTAAGATGACAAGACACAGGATATGATTAATTGTCATCAGTTTTAGGGTTTTGTTTAACGCACAGTCTTTACGTTCAGATAACACAAAACATAACAGCAGTAAAATGTGATCACAGATACACAAATTTATCTGTTTTATCAGTTCAGCTCTAGGTTTAAAGCAGTTTAAATGAGCTTTGATAACGAAACGCGACAGAATCAGCTCAAATGGTGCAAGTGATTTGATTACCTCCATGCTAACCATCTTGGGTAGATTTAATTTAGAGCTGAGTGATCACGTCTGACTGTGGTAAACAGCTTAGCATCTGCCTTCCAAGGTAACATCTTCATATGAGAGAGAGAGATTGTGATCTGCTACATTCACAATTCTGTAGCTAAATCCCCTCTTCTTTACGAAATATATTTCAATCTTTTGCTATCCTCTCAGGACAAGGAACTACAATAAAGAGAACTATGCAAGTTTCTAGAACAGAAAGCAATCATTTAGATGAATAAAATCTGCTGTTTAAAATCTCTCTAAATTTACTGAAAAGTGCAGTTAGAATCATGAAAACAAGCCCTGAGGCTGAGTTTGGTGGTCAAGTAGAGCAACTGGGACAAAGCCACAGCAAAAGTTATATACCTAAAGCAGTTCATCAACACGTCAACTTCAGTAGCAATGAACATACCACAGTAGCAGAATTTTTATTTCCTTCATCTCTGCAAAAACAATGCTACCCCTATTTTGCTCCCTCTTTCAAAGGGGTCATTCAGTTCTTCCCCTCAATGGAAACAATGCTCTGAATCACAACAAATTCAATCTCATGTGTCTCTAACACATCTGTGTGAAAATCTTAGTGACACAAACTGTCATAAAGTGGTGGTGACCCTTACATAATAACGAATTAACAATATCCTCTCTACCGTGAAATCCTAAAGCAAAACTGACTTAAGAGTCAAGAGGAGAACATTTGCAAAGAGGATGGACTTCTAAAAACCTCCAGCAAAGTCAGCACCCTCTTGAATCATAGAGCTGCAGGCAAGGCGAGAGCAGACAGTGCTTACAGGATTGGTGACACAGTCAGAAGAGAGAGCTCTGAGAGACACAGCACAGGGCAAAGCACAGCTTTGAGGACTGACTGAAACAACCACTTGCAAGAGAAATTGAGATTCTATGGGAGGCAATTCTGGAAACTTGCAAAATATTGATGTTGATGGAAAAGTTAAAGGAAAGAAAAATGGTTAATTTATAGGACAAAAGAAAAAAAAGGGGGAAATAGTTGGTAAATTGATATTAAAGTCTACCACAAAACTGGTCCTAGGTAAAACCAGCAAGCCTAACCTCTCTCAGACACCAAGTTTTCCCTCATGTTTGGATTTCGGCCCCAGTAGCTAATCAAGCATCTATGGTCTGGAAAATCTCACATGATCTCCAGGCTGCAGCCTCCAAGCTGGGCTATGGTCAGACCATTTTTTTCCTCTCCTTCCACTGAAACTTACTGCTCTAATTGCTTCTACTGATCATCTTATTCATCTCTCAAATCACAGTCCTCTGATGTCACTATGAATAGTTGTCTAATTAGGACGAATTTGAAATATCTGAATCTACTCTTCAGTAGATAATTTGTAATGATCTATCAATATCAAGAGAGAAATCAAACGTACATAAAAATGAAAAGGTTTTTCCAGTTTACTACTGAATAGAGATTAATCAAATTCTTTAAAACAGAATCGTCCCACTATGTTTAACAGTTTGACATTATGTTAGAGCTGTTAAAAAAAGAAAAAAAAGAGGAGAGTAGANGGACGGGAGGGGAGGGGAGAAAAATATGGGAATGATACTGTATAAAACGGAAAGGTTCAAAGCAACGTTTTGGCAAAACATGGCTGGAAGTGACCTGCTGGCCTACCAGACAGCAAGTTTAGCCTTAGGTGCAGTTTATCGCATCTGAACTTTTGGCTTGAAAAAAAAACTGCAAAAAAACCCAACACCTGACAGCGTAATAAGATGTTATTGTGCTTAAACCTCAAGCAGTAATTTTTAAAACTTGGAATTAATTTACATTTGAGGTCAACAAACATTTTGAAGCAGATAAATAAGCCCTGAATGACCAACAGTACTTAATATCTGTACTCATGAAACAGGACCAGACAAGTAACAAGGAGACATGGTTTCATTTACGGCTGAATTACAGTGTTTATTCAAAAAGGTATACCACATCCTTCCTTTGTGCCAATAAAAGGATTATTGTTTTTGCAGGATGATGATCAATTTTATTACAGAGGAAAAGCCCCTTTTCAACGTCAAAATGTACTCATGCCAAATCTTTCTGGAACCAAATTTTGTAACGTGAAAGCTCAAAGGACAAATAAGCATACTTTCTGCATTTCACCTCTCTACAGACATAAGATAACCTAATGTTAAGCAAGTAGTGAACATTGAACCTAATATTAATAAGGCAAGATGACAAAATGTTTCAAGTCTTGTTTGAGTTTATATAGGACATATAATTGAATTCCTGTATAAAAGCCAGCAGCTACGCTTGAATTACACCCACATTTCCACAAACTGCTTTTATTGTGCCATCAGCGTTTAGCAGAAGAGGCAGAAACAGCAGCAGTACTTCCAAGCTAAAACACCACTAGCAGCATTAGACTGCTCAGGATGTACTTATATATCATTTTCAAGCAACTACTCAAGTGATCTGGAACAGTATTTCTAGTATTTCTGAACCAGCAGTCTAGAAATTGCCATTAGCTAGTATGGTAGGAACGCCTGTTAATATAGACTGTTTTTCTAGTCTTGTCAGCTACATTTAATAGGACATATTCTGAACATGTTTTTAGCTAGAACAGGTAGATCGTGTTTGCCTTTACGTTATGGCAAATGCAAAAGGAAGAATTGATTTGCAAGTGCAGAAGTATACTAAGGAGCTGTAAAGTATCACTGCACGTTGATCTTTCAGATATTACACATTTTTGATCATAGCATACCTCAACAAAAGTTATTAAATGTGATGATCTGTATATGATTAAAATATCACAGCCAGTGAATGTAAAAATAGTTCAGCATAAAAGTAAAAACATTATTGCATTTGCAGGCCGGCTCCAGTTCTGTGCAGGAACAATACATGTCATGTGGCTAATCCATTAAGGAGGCTCTCCCAAACCTGCAAAAAAGCTTCACTTATTTTCTTCGTGTACCTTCCATGAAGCTAATCTCAGTTTTTGCTTTTTTCTGTAATGGAATGTAAAAACGATTAAGGTGAATCAGTAAATGCAGAGACTCGATTATGGAGGGAACTGAGTAGAGACTAGAAAATTATTTCACATTTCCTTGACGAGAGATGCACAGTCATGCTACAGAAGAAGTCTCCTGTGATTGATTACTCTGTTTATTCGGACTGTTTATTAGCAGGTCAGACGAACAGGAAACTAATTTATGCATGCATCACTTGAACTAAATTTATTTAAGCTGACTTAGGTTAACCATAAATACAATTCATGTTACACGGATTTGGGATAGCTGCTAAACTACACTGTAACCCACAAAATAGCCAACACAAAAATGTTAACTACCTCACATACAAGGAAAAGTACAAAGCAGCTTTATTACAATGGGTACACTGTTTGAAAAAGATCCTTTCCTGTTCCGCATGCATTTTCTGAGTAGGTAAAAACCTACCTAAAAGCCTCCAGGACCACTGATTAGAAAAAGGTACAATCCAAAGCAGTCCTGGGAAGCCATTTCACTTGTGAAGTTCTGAATGCAGTGCTGATTATCCAAAGGGCTTTGTCCGAGCCCACACTAAGGCTGTGTTTATGGAAGCACTGCAGAAACAGGTGCCCCGCTGCAGCGCTCAGCAAATGTGACCTCTTGCTTTGGTCCCACAGCTGGAGCTGGAGCTGTGATGCTCCAGAGTGGCAGCATCACAGGAAGACTTTCACCACTGATCTGGACCCAGTGAGTTCGGGACACTCAAAAACATTCAGCACTTTTGCCTAAGCTGCAGACTCTGCTGTATCTTAAACCACCAGAGCTTTCTTGGTGGAGATTATTATCTCCTCAGCTATAAGAGTACGACAAATACTAAGTCTGTGCAAAATCACTTTCAGGAAGGAAAAGCCTGAACCAAGGTAAAAGTCAAGCTTGAAGCTGTGACCTCTGTGTATAACTAAAAATGTAGAATTAGCATGACACACTTGTGACACCATTTTGTAATTCTACCTGAAATCTTACCAGTTTGCACTGAATTACGATAATTTAACTTCAGAGAAAAAAAAAAATAATTTGATTGCTTTTCACCGGCAGCATTTAAGAATGAAAACTAGACAGTAAAATATTACATGAAAATCCTTATAGGCTGACTGAAGAACGAAATTCTTCGTACAGCTGATAAAAAAAGGACTGACGCTCATCTGTATACTGGGTGCAAATGGTGAGCGTGTGCAATCTACATAACAGTATGATTATCAATAATTTACATGAATGCACAATCAAAGTAACTCAGGTAGGAACGGCCCATACAAATATATATAGTAATATACATATATAATATATAATATTATAATACATATATGTATATATATGTATTTGTATATATGTGTGTGTGTGTGTGTGTATATATATATATATATATATAAAAAAATACAGAGGATCTCCAAGGCTTCACTGAAAGAACATCTATATGTGCCTTTTCTCTGTGGGCTGACTCTGTGAGATGTTCAGATACTGAGGAGTATGTTTAACTAGACTGCCCATAATAAGGCAATTTCTGCAGAATAATGTGGTAAAAGAAAAGAGTTTAGTTTAAAACAAAAGCTTCAAGTAAACAAACACTTGAAAAGCAGAAAATCCTATTCTTCAGAGGGAAGCTGTTCTGTTTGGGAAGCAGCAGATTCACTGCACACACACAGTCTCTCTGCATACTCAGTCAGTCTGCAGAAGATGCTATGCCTCTGGTACGTGCTGGTCATAATGAGATTTCTGAGTGCCACAACCTAAGCTGAATTCACTTGGGCAAATTTCTTCAGTTCTGCCCACACAAGTTAGGCAGACTTCAGCTGGAGAAAAGCTGCTTGGCTGCGTGGTCTCTCCAGGGCACATACTTCATTCATATCTCATGGAGGTACACACCTTTGACTTAATCTGGCACTCCAGGTAAGCTAAACACACATTTTATTAGCAATTAGCACATAAATCATTTTTCTCCACGCTTCATATCTATTACTAGCACTTTCACATGATTGACACAGTGAACACGGAATCCTAACGTGCTCTGCATATCAAGCATAAAGAGTGCAGGATTGTCATATCTCAGTCCTAAACGTTCTGAGTTAAGCTTAAATAATGACAAGCTTAGTTTAAAAATCCAAGGATAATGGAATGCTAGCACCCTCAATTCACTCCATTGCCATCAAAAAACTTCCTCGGAACCCGAGCTGTACTGAATTTAAAAAAAAAAAAAGGAAGGAAATGATTTTAGCAGTAGCTTAGAAGACTACTGTATAAAAAGCAAGGCTCAAAACAACCAGCTCGGAAGTTGGCCATGACAGGAAGCGTATTTGCCTTATCTCTTCAGCACAACGTAAAGTAATAAAAATTGTTACTTAATGGACAAGTTCATGTTTTAGCAAGATATACTTTTTCACTGACTTAGAAGGTCAAAAATACAGATAAGTAATATTTCATGAATAAAAAGAGAGTTCAGTTAACTATGATTCACCAAGTATAGCAAGGGAAGTCTCAAGGAATATGTACATGTAATTTTGTTTCAGCCTTGAAACGTCTGCAAATAATAGAAATTTAAAGGATGTTCATGTTAGTTTAAAATATGCTTATTTAAAAAAAAAAAAAAAAGCTATGCCAACATTTCACTGTTATTCAGTGAGCAGTGACTTTTAAGGATAACTTCAGAATAGTGAATAATGGAGGCTGACTAGTTCTTGTGCAGACCCAGAGGCTGTAAATTATTCACTGGTAATAACTGATGGCCAGTTTTAGAAATCAAAACCAATATAAAGTTTGTTTACCACAAAAATCCCAACATTATAAAAGATATTGTTTAAACTAGCATGATTGTTCTAGTTACTAAGTTTAAGTGACCAAGAAAATAAACTGCTGGGATGCAGTGCCAGTAGTACCTCTTTTTACCATACAGAAAGCTTCCCTGTCTCCCTGTGCATTACCATTGGTAAAGTTCTAAACAAAGCTAAACAAATTAAAAAAAGCTAAAATACCTAATAGTTTTTAAAAAAATGAATAAAAGTTAAGGAACAAGTATGTAAGTATGGATATAATAAATGCATATAGTTGCAAGCTAGAAAAACAATAACCAACTGCTTGATGAGTTTCTTTTACTTGTATGAAATACGACATTCTCATGTACAAAGACAATGCACATTTCCCCAGTATCAGCTGTCTTAATGCTGGCCTATAATGAAACAGTCTTCCCATTCAAACAATTCTTCCAAAATGTTTCTGAAGAAATATTGTCCTGGAAGTATTTTTTGAATTACACGCTGGCCAATACTGAATATCTTTTTTACATAAATCTGTGCTTCTGCACAAAACTAGTCGCAACTTGCACTATTACATTTCAGGCATGTCATTCTTAAAATGCATCCATTCTTAGCTCGGATCAACTGAAACATCTATCTGAAATATCTTTCAATTTTTTTAAGTAAACTAATCACCATAATTAGCATCAATCTAGTAAAGAGTGATCTGTTTCTCCCGAGTATCAAGTGCATACTCCTACTGTTTCTAACTGAGCTTCAACTATCTTTTATATTCTCACATCTACGAGTAATTTTGTCTCATCTTTTTTGATCTTGGTTTTCTAGTTAAGATATTCTAGTTCCCTATGCACTCATTCCTCTTATCACACACGCTATCAGCACAGTCATCCCCACTGTCAAATCTATCGTATCAATAACAAGATAAGAATGCACGGGACAAAATTAACACACTTCTGTTTTGTTAAAATATCTTTTCAGAATTATCAAAAGCCACTTCTAACATGGGGAGATAACAATGACTACATAATAGAAGATATTCAAGTGATCTGACACCCAACATGTAAAAACTGTGTTAGGGCAACAACAGCAGTAAAGCACAGGATGGAAGAAACCTCTGTAGTCCAGTCCCAGGAACAAGTACTACTAAAAAATGATCATTAGCTTTGCAAAATGTTTTTCTGTTATCCAAAGAACATTACACCTCTGTAACTAATCAGAAGAATAATTAAGACTACAATAATTTCTTTACAGACCAAAGAGCCAAAGTCAAAATTAGATGTAGAAAACAGACCCTGTGGAAGCTGAAAACTAGTTGTACAAGAAAGGGACAGAGAACTAGACGAAGAGTAGGAACAGGAAGAGACTTTGGAAGTGATTCTCTTTTGACTCTGAAATTTGACCCCTGAATAAGAAAGATAATTCAGGTAAAAAGTGAACACAGATTCTGTTGATGCTTGGCTTATGTGAAGCACTATATAAGGAGATAAGACAAAATGCACAGTCCTTTTTTTATTAAAGTAGGGCTGGAACCTGATTTACTTAACTTTATGCTTAGAGGCTATCACAACACTGGCAAATTTTGGTAATGTTGCTGTTACATTTTTGTTTGTTTGTTTGCTTTACTCAGACAGAATCTTTTGCTTTTTGATTTTCTTCTAATGGGTTCAAATAAGCAATTATTACAGAACTGTCTAAGCAGACTTGCACCAGCTGCTCCCAGTACCTCTCCAAAATACAAGGTTTCTGCAATACTTGACTTGCAGGGTTTGACATGAATTCCTTCTGTAACTTCTTTTTCTGAAATATGACATTTTCTGTCTGGATCAGCTCCATCTTCACTATAGACTGGTGAGAGCCATTCTCTTTAGGAGATGAAAGTTGTAGTCTAAGGATTCTATGATGTTATGAAAGTCTTAGTTTTACTATGAGAAGTGCTAAAGCAGATATCATCAGGACAAGTTACAGGTCAAGACACCTTGTCTTGCCTGGGCCACATATAAAATATAGTTAATGTATATAAATAACAAAACTTTTACAAATATTTTCCTGGGAATCTGCCTTATCTTATAAGTGTCTGAAAACAAAAAGCTCAAACACTAAGGATCAGTTATTGGCTATGCTTCTGGTGAAAAGTTGACAAGACTCTGGTCTTTGGAAAAGAAATTCACATCCATGGAGAGAAGGAGCAATATTTACAAAATAAGCTTAATCTCAGTGACATACAGTTATTATATAATAATATAATAATATAATATAATAATATAATAATATAATAATAAATGTGGATAAGGATAAGCTAGGGCAGGCAAAAGGCTTCTAAATAAACTGGGAGGTGTTACAGAAATGGATGCAATAAAGCTTGGTCTTACACATGGCAACCTCTGCGGAAGGCAGGACCTCAGCAGAAGAGGCCTGAGAAACAAGCAAGATAGGCTGTAGACTCTTATTTGAGTGATTCTTTGTATAGTTGTTATCACTTCAAACTGCTGAGGAGATCTCCACAATTAAAATATTAAAACAATCAATTCTAACATTTTCAGGATACTTGTTATTAAACAGAACAAAGAAAAAAGAAATAGAGGATGCTATGCCACACTAAAGGCACCATTATCTCTCAAAATTATTGATAAGCCGAGGGTTCCAGATCTTGAATACATATACATAATATGCTAGCGGATCCCAGGAGGATGTACTGTTGGTGAGACAAGACAAAGGAAATCACCAAACCGTATTAGAGAACTGGCTGATTTATTCCATAGAAATGTATTTGTAATACATGAAAGTAACTGCGAAAGGACTTTTGGAGAAGGTAAAGGGATGAAAATGTGGAAGGACTCTTCCTTACTCACTACCAGCAGGGATCAAAGCCACTACTAAAACAGTTATAAAAAAAATGGCAACTTGTAGGAAAAAAACACGCTTTGGTTCTGTGTTAAGGCCATAAGTGAAATGCATATTAAAAAAAGAAAAATCAAATACAATTAATTTGAATAGGAAATTATTGGCTGAAGAAAACATGCAGTTTCTAACTTCTCATTCATGTTTGCAAAGAGTAAAAATGTACTATGCAAAAAAAAAAAAAAAAAAAAGTCTTCCTTGTAAGCAGAAAAAAGCATTTTAACAGATGAGGAGGCCATTAGTAACCAAAATGAACGTTAAAGACAACTTTAAATCAGCACACCCAGATAATTTCTGCCTTAGAGCCTTAAAAGTGTTTGAGAGAGTATCATTTTTATGATGCTGATTTTCAATACATTCTGGAACACCAAAGAAATTCAGTGAGACTGTAGTATTTTCTGACGATATTTGAAGCTGGAAAGCAGTATGATCTCAGTAATGATAGAGTTCTAAGCCACTATTAATCTCAGGCAAAACAACCAGTGAACTGATAAATTCCCTGGAATATGACATGAATAAACAGTCAACACCAGTCAACACAGAAATTTGGTCAATAAAACACAAAGGTGGGTTTTAATAACCTGATAAAGTTATGAAGTAACTATTTTGGACTGAAATTCAAAGGTGAAAGACAGATTTTTGAAAGGCTCGTAGCTCAAAGACACACAACATTCAAGATTAAGAAATTTGCTCTCTAAATTATCAGTAGCATCAAAATATGAGTTAAATGGATTGAGACATACAAGAAATAGGAGTTTTTTACAGAAAATAATAATTGAAGAAGAATGCTCTACATTACCCAATAAAATTATCCAGTACTAGCTCAACTTTATTTAAGAGTATCATTACCAATACAAACGTAAGCATATAAAACTGCTGATAGCAATTATGACACAAAAGTTGGCAGATTGGCAAAGTGGTTATTTAGAGTAATATGGATTGCTTTGTAAGGTGTATTTGTTAAGTGTACTGCAGCAAAGGGGACTGACGCACCAAGAAAAAAGATGGTAGGTTGTACCCAGAGAATGAATGGTGCACGGAAAACATGGACTTAGAAAATAATACAATTTTCATGGCACAGAAACAATGCAATATAAATGCCAATAAGACAGCTTGAGCTGCATGTTTACCAGGAAAAAAAAGAAAGGAGGTTGTCCAAGAGACCATGTTGCCAAGGTAAGGCCATGTGAGACAGTTCCTTTGGCTTACCTGGCCGTGAGACCCCTGAGCTGCTGAATGCTGCTCCTCACAGGCTGCTGTCGGGAGTCTGGGGGTTGGAGTTAGCATGGAGATCACCACATCTGACAGCGGAGAGGGCTGCAACAAGGGAGAGAGGCACCATTCAAGCCACTTTGCATCACCTCATCAAAACAGGAGTATTTGACCCCTTTCTCTTTTGGCATTCGTCAATGTACTGTCTTCCAAATTAGAAGCTTTGGCAGAACCATACAGGGAAAAAAGCCAACATCTATGACAGAAAGAGAGAGGAAAGAGCAAGACCCAGTGACCCCAAGCATTCAAGTGCTTTGCAAAGCAGTGCACTTTTCCTGGAACCTAATGCACACTGAACCTGGCTCAATAATTTTCAGCATCTTTGATCAAATGTAACATCAGCAAGACATTCATCGAGCTCACGGGCGAGGGAAGGAAAGCTGAACAAGGTACTGAAAAGCTAGTTCACTGCCTCAGAACAGCACACAGAAGTGGTCTTTGAGAGAATTTCCAGTGGAAACTGATTTCTGTGCAAAAACAAATAAGTAGGCCAAATAATGCATCATTTTGGGGGCAGGCAAAGCATTTGTGAAAATTAAACATGAAAGACAGTCCAGCATTCTGCAATAGTAAACCTATTTGCAGATTTCTACGTCTGCCATTGAACACAAAGAATATATCCTTATTTAATATTTCCTCTGTGATTCGTCTGCAGTGTATCTTGACTAGCTTCCTACTCCTATATTTCAAGCCTTATATCTTATGCTCAGTTTTTGTCTATATAATATAATAATTAAATGCTGCAAAGTGAAATAAGATATTCATTGGAGACGACTTAAATTAATTATACTCTTCCACACAAATGTCTGTCAGCTTTTAAAACTATACATTAAGGATTACTTTATAATACAATCAATTTAACAAATAACATATTTTAAAACATCATAAGGCGAAGCTTTTATAAATCAAATTCTCAGTCTGTGGTTCTACAACGTGTTCTCATTTACATCACCGTGAGACAAGTACACCATCTAACCAAACACAGCTATTCACACGAGAAAGACATATGCCTGTTCTAATCAGAGCTGAATGACTATACAAGGGACAATAAATAATTATTTAAGTATCACAAATAATTAATCAGCTAGAAGCCTGTATTTTTTCCGAGTCTGTTGACCTCTACCTATACACTTGCCTATCTAATTCTCAGATGACATTCTGAGATGACTATTGTCGTCTCTCCATCTTATTTTGGAAACGTTTCCCTTCTTATTTTTCTGTGGAGCGTGTTATGCGTATATGCAAAATAAAACATACTCAAGAAAGTAACACTTTGTGCAAATGTGCAATCTGAAAATCCCAGTAATAATTAGAGGATCTTGCTGTTACAACTTCTCCACATCTTATGGGAAAATAGTTAGGAGTATTAATGTATTAAAATTAGTTCTTTTCAGTACTCTGACATTATGGTATGCAACAATAGCTAACACATAGGGGCTGTTCTGGAGAGAAATACTGTGAGGACAACTGGCTCATCTCATGGCTTCTGCAAGATTCATGAGGTTCAGTGGATACTGTAAAATACAAGATAAAGGCTTATATTGTGCTGTAAAGTGAAGTATTGTGTTGGCTACACATTTAACTCTTCCTCTCCTGATTAGACTCCTAAATCGTTTGGGATGTGCTCTTATTTGCTTTATTTACCAACGTTGTATACTGGATTCACAGGAACCACAGGATGACTGAGCTGGAGGACACCTCCGTATCCATCTGATCCAACAGGGTCATTGCCCACGGCCAGGCAGCATTTGGAGATCTCCAAGGAGGAGACTCCACAGTCTCCCTGGGCAGCCTGTAACACTGCTCTACCACCTGAACAGCATAGAAGAGCTTTCTGGTGTTCACAGGGAGTCTCCTGTGCTCTAGTTTCTGCCCATTGCCTCGTCTTGGCACTAGTAACACTGAAAAGAGCCTGGTCCTGTCCTCTGCACCCTCCATTCAGGTATTTACAGACATTAGTGAGATCCCTCCGGGGCCTCCTCCTCCCTGAACAGTCCCAGCTCTATCATCCTGTCCTCACAGGAGAGGTGCTCCAGCCTCTGGTAGCTTTAGGCAGTCAAGGAGTCCCATGAAGGCCAGTCATCCTTCCATGCTGCTACAGGGCAAACAGAAGGTACCAGGACAGGGTCACACAGGCTGGGAGAAATACCTGAATCCTACAGTATGACTGCTTTTGGTTACCCTGATACCTTTTTCGGTAAAACCATACATACTGGATCTCTACACCAAAAGGTTTTTTGTACTACAAGTAGAGCCAAGTAAATGATCTTCAAGAAAGAAGAAAAGGGAAAGGGAACTAATTAGAGATTTACATTCTTTAAAGCTTTGTTACCCACAGGTGTCAGTGACACTTAAAAGTTAAAGATTTTCTTTACAACTGGTTGAGAACATATGTGTGGATGGTTCTAGGAGCTTGTTATGCTAGCACATATCCTTATTCGTAAGGCTTTACTCAGCAACAAAAAGGTTCCTTAAAATCTGATTTCCTAATGCAGGAAGTGCTAATATAAGCTTTGAAATAAAGAGCACAGGAAAGAAGGAAAGTTTTTTTAAAACTTTCATTTTTTAAACTTTCATTGGTAATACTAATATTATACCTGATAACTCCCTCTGGATTCAGATCTCCACAATTTAGAAAGTTGCAGAGAAACAAAGATCACGGAAAACAGCTGCAAAAATGATTAGAGGGCTAAAGAAAACACTTCAGTATGAAACATTTGGAGAGTTCAACCTGCAGTTTATCAAAAAGAAAAAAAAAAGATAGATTATCTGATTATAGCATGTAAGTATTTTCACATGGAGAAAAGAGTAAGAACCAACCGGCTTGTTAATCTAGCACAGAAGGGTATGTATAAAACAAATCACTGCATGGGAGCTGAGGCCAAGTTCAAATGAGAAATAAAGCACATACTTATCACCACTTGTGATTAACCATTAGTGTGGCTATCAAAGGGAGGGAGAATGCAGAGATCCTCCATTTGTTGGTAAAAGGTCTGTCTGGTGAGACTTTTCGAGAAGATGAACTTAGGCAAAAACACAAGCTATTCTGCAAACACAAGCTACTAGGTTTCACACAAGCACTGCTGGGCAAAGTCCGTAATTCAGAGGAAGGAAATCAGGTGATGTAATCACACTTCTCTGGTCATACGTTAAGCATCCTATCATCTGCAGCTACTGACTAGCTTTGCAGCAGCAGTGCTGAAGGGAGACAAGTGGCATGCATGCCATGCTGCTGGCTCCAGCAAGTGCCTTGTGACACATAAATGCACACACAGCAAGGGAGCATGTCTGCATTCAGGCTATATGTGGAGTCAGAGAATTGCAAACATCTTCTCAGAGACAGGTGGACTACATCCTGCTGTGAGTAATACTCTGGCTGCTAATTTAGGAAGGCAGTATGCTCCTCGCTGAGCTGAAATGGACGTGGTCAAAGCCGAGTTGTGGTGGCTGCTCTCTCCCCCAGGGCCATTGGTGAGATGACTACAGTGAGCAATGTGACTACTGCTCACTTGATCTGTGTCTCAGCTCTATAGGTGCTGGGCAATGAACAACAGCGCTCTGTTGGCACCAAATGCCTCACTCATGCAAGTCACTGTGAGTTGGGCCAGCAGCCTCCAGCCCGAGCTCAAAGAGAAGTGCTGCAGTCATGCTGAATCTTGTCCCTCTGCCTGGTGTGCAAATGGAAGCCGCTCTCAGGAAAAGGAACAAGAGGAAAGGAAATAATAAGAAATGGATGCAAGGGCACACTGAACCGCTCTATGATGACAACAGGGCTTAATCAAGGATCAGAAAAGATCACAGAATCACAGAAAAGATACTACAGGTGTTGTTTTAGACATCTTTCCTGCTGTCACTCTGTGTTAAGCTGCCACACAAACTAACCATGCTTAAATATCAACCAAAAAGAAGACTTAAAAACGTCATTCTTTTTATCTGACTGAATCTCATACATACGGTTTGACCTTGGATGTTGCACTACTTTTGGAAACACAAAACTAAGCTGAGCAATGCCAAGATGTCCACTGACACTCTTTCCTTGCCAATACTCCATACTTGAATGAAGCAAAACTATAGCAAATGAGAGCATCAACTTCCATCAATACAACCAACACAAATGCTTGTATTGGGGAACCAATCTAAGGCAAGACCACAGATGTTTGGCCTCCTACCTCTGCCCCTATAACTGGGGGAGCAGCCACCAGGATACAGGAGAACTTGGGAGTGCTCCTGGTGAACGAGCACCCACAAAGACATGGTATGACTCAGGCCTGGTCTTGCCAGGCAGCAGGGTGGCACTGAGAGCTCAGTCAGCAAAATGGCACCCACTGCAGAGCAGTCTGAGCTTGGTGCTGCCCTTAGAAAGCAACACATGAAATGCTGTGTTGATGTGCTGCTTGGTATGTAGGCTTCCTTCCTATGATTCTTTTTGCAGGGACCTGCATGAGTTTAGGAAAGTGAAACTGGGGGCCAGACTTACAGGACACCTGCCGTGCAGGTGCCCAGGGGCAAAATCACTTAACTCACTTTTGATTTACAGCAGTCACATCCTTTAGGAAGATGTTTTTGTAAAACCTACTAAATCCCTCTAAATAGATTTGGATACCTGAATATGTTTCCAATCTGATTCCTGGTTAAGTGCTATTCTGTGCAGCTTCACCTACATAATTTTATTTATTTTTACCAGACAACACTACTTCTCTCTTTCAGCAGTTTTCTCTAACATCATTCTGTAATAAAAAAAAACATTAATTGGGCGAGTAATTTATTATCCCCCCTCCTTTCTGAATTTTAAAGGCACGGGAGAATTTAAATGATAAATAGGCTGCCTTCAACGCTCACTGAACTACAAAAGCATTTTTGAGATATTTCACTATCAATCTCTGTAAAAGAAGTACAGGATACCTAGCGTGCAACATGAATATTTTGCTTTCTTTCAACTTGACAAACAGCTTTAATATTTTCAAACAACCCCTGGGGGATCAGGCTCACAGGAAGACTGGAATATATGGTAGATTCCAGCAGGACATCAATAATTATATGCCACCTTCAGCACAAAATAAACCAAGCTGTCCTTTCTAAAGTTGATTAAAAAAGAAAGCAATTCCTAAAAAGTGGACAAATTGGTGAAGAAAACATGTCAGCATTTGCAAAACTTCTGCTGATGTGCCGGGTTTTCAGTTTCTTTAAGAACTAACATTAAACGTAATCATCCCAGGATGGTAGTACAGAAGTGCTCACCTCTGGGACACGACCAGCAATTCACCTGCACAAGGATCATGGAGAAAAACCTGCAGACATGTGGAGCCCATACCAGGACCACCACTTTCAACACAATATGCCGGCTCTCTCTAGTGTCTTTCCACAGAATATGTATGCACTGGAACTTCAATGTCTGTTCAGAAACACCCAAATAATGCCTGCATATTAATTTATTTGCCCTAAGGTTTTATAGAGTAAATAAATACTATTTAATGGCTTGCTGTGATAGAAATTATTTCTCTCTTGATACTTACATATCAATCTTTTCCCTACAGACTCCTCCTCTAAGGAAGTTAGAAGAGGTGGGTTTTCTTGTATTTTAAATCTACCATAGATGACTGGTGAAGGGAGATTAGATAAAGGAAGCAAAGTCATGAGTCAGTCAGAAATCAGAGAGTCAACTTGGAAATAAATATTCATTATAATACTAGCACAAAAAGTTTTCCCACTGTAAAATCTGAGAGAAAGCAACAAAGAAACCTCAGAAATAACCCCTATGTTTCCAGAAAATCTTAAAATACTCGGCCTCAAGAGCCTCTCCCCAGAATATTTCACTCATTCGGGTGCAGTTTCACGGAGTTTGGGCAGACACTTTGAAGTAAGTGCCTCTAGGGAACATAAAACTTCCACTTGTAGCCTTCACTGCGAGGAGAAATTCTTTTCATGTTTCATCTCAACTAACTCTCTCTCAAAGCCAGTGGACATCATGAAATTATGAACTGCAGAAGCCTGGTATCGTTGCTTTGGCTCTACCCTGCCATCCTTTTTATGCAGGCTCTTTATCAGCAGATAAATTAACTGTTAACATCCCAAACAGTAACTCAGTACAACCAACCTTGGAGCCAGACTGGAAGGCAGAGTTACAGCACCAACTCTCAGAATTAACTACCACAGTCAAGGCTTTGTCTGCACAGATGCTTTGCCAGCTCCAGTCCCCGTTTCCTTGACGTATTTCAGTGCGGTAGATATTCCACTGTCATGCATAATAGTGTTAGAGGCAGGAGATATGCACGCTGTATTTGGAAGGCCAGTACTTCCTGCTGTATTAATGGATTTACAGAATGCTCACCCATCAGTCAGCAGCCAAGGCAGGTATGGATACTGCACATGCTTGCTAATGTAAGAATATTCTTTAGAGTACATGGATTCGTGGGTGCTGTGACCTACAACAGCGCACACCATGATCTTCTGACAAGATTTTTTTTCAGAAGGATACATACGTATTAATTAGTACAACATTTATCTTAGCAGCCCTCAAGCAGAACAAATGTGTTTTTTCTAGTTAAAAAGTCCAAACTAAAAAAGAAAAAAAAAAACACAACACAAGACAACAAACTTGTCTCTTGGTAGTAAGTTATCGGATTTCTGCTTAACTTTATGAAATGTAAAACACCAAGCACAGCATGGAGAAATAAAGAAATGCACTTAATTATCAGAACTGTGATGTGGCAGGTAGATGGGAAAGAATTATCACCTTCAGAAGCGCTGTCTGTTTAGCTCTACCTCAGGCAAAAGTTGAGAAATAGAAGAAGAAACAGGAAAGATGAAATGTTGTCTCCTCTGCACTGTCCCTACAATCACCATTGACTGATTAATAAGTGAGTGTTTAAAATAAAAACACACTATTTTGGCCCCTAGTTGTGCAAATAGTGCATCATTATTAGCATGCACATCTTGGATATACCCAACCAACGAACAGCATGTGAAATGAATTGTTTTCCCCATCAGAATGACGCAGAGCGTGTACAGGTTTCTAGAAGTGCATCAGTAATGAGAATTGCAGCCTGCAGCAAAGACAGAGCTAGCGCAATTTTCTTAAGTGGGGTTTAATATGCGTAACCAGTATCACTGGCTTTGTTTTGGATGAGCTGTAGTTTCCAAGAAATCATGAAGGTAGGCTATGACGGACACCGCAGTAATATAATCTTGCTGTTGCAGAGGCATAAATAACTATTGCAAGGTCAGGCAGAGGGAGAAATGGCTGCAGCCAGTATCCCAGGGGCAGGCAGGGCAGCTGCTCTGGGCACACTGTGGGCATCTGTGGAGGCTCCTGTCCCCAAAGGGACTTCTATTGCTTTATCTGGGGAGGACCTTCAGCTGCTGTCACTGTAAGCAGAGACATGTATACAGTAATTAATATATTTAAGTCACATTTTCCCATTATACTGCAGCAAATATATGAAACATTTGAGGCTGCAAGCTGCTGAATCAGGAAATGGATCAGAAGCTAACTAAAATGTCTTTTCAGTTATTGATTCCAGCTCTCTGTTTCACATCAGCTTCCTAGAATCCATCTAGCACAAGCACGAAAGGGTAATGAGTTTCTGAACACACACTCTAATAGTGCACACTGCATCAAAGCTTTCAGTAATTGCCTAGATGCTGCTTCCCAGCAGTACTAAACAACTTAAATATAATTAGCTAGAAGCTCTATGGGCTGCATTTCCCCACTGGAACACCTCTTACACTAATCCATTTATCAGCCTGACAGATGACTGAATCATCGGTACCATGGACCCATTTGACTAATAATATTTCTCAAGCCAATGTTTTGGTTCATTCCTTATCTGGGAAATTTTTGCAATGGAAAATCTGCATTATTTAGAGTGGGGAGAAAAACATTCATGCAGCAAGTTCACAGGGCTGAAGAATGTTATTTGTTTGATTAGCCCACTAAGTGCAATGCTGGAGCTATCAGGAGGAAAACAGAAAAGAAATATATGCGTTATGGAACTGCAGAGTGCCAAAAATAATAGGGAAACACACAAACACTGGGAGAACTATTGGCAGCTTTCCAGCTATTCAGAAGTTTTTGTAAATTTGGATCAGAGGACAGTTTTCGGGGTGTTCCTCCTGAAGATGGCCTGAGTAGGTTAGCCAAGCCAACATTTACTTCTTGTACATCCTCATGAATGAAAAGTGACAACAGAAATTTTAAAACAGTTTGAATTATATGCAAATAGAACTGAAATGCTAAAGAGCATGCTGCTGTAGAACTACTCATTTTGCAAGCTGCTAAAGAAATCTCATGAAGATAGGAAAAAAATAGTAATTCTTGGGCAGAATTTTCCAGTGTTGTAGCATGAACGATTTTATCATTGCATCCCTGTGGTTTTTCTTTCTGGACAGATTCCAATAAGTGGACCTCTCTACAGGGACTGAAATACTGGTTGCTGCACGTGTCTTCTGAACAGAAAGAAACCTGCCCTTGGTTTGGATTTTGTTCCACTTCCCAGGAGATGATACAGATTCTAAAATCAGAGCTAAGTAATAACGATAAGCACAACCCCTCTAATTTTTGCTCCAATTTTAAATTTTACTTGCTGCAGGTCAACTACCAACTACACTCCTTAGGAAATCCTAGCCTACCAAGAACACACAAAAACCAGAACCTCATTCTGAGATAATGCACTGAAACATGGCAGAAGGTTCAAGTTTACACATCCTTCCGTCCTGTCATCTTTTACACACCTACACATGGTCTCATCCTTTTAGCTGGAAAGACGGACACTGATATAAACTCAATCCCAATGAGTGACTACAAAAGCTGTAGTTTAATGTATAACAAGGAATGATACGGATGAAATATAGTCATTTGGGAATCAGAAAGGAGCTGATTTAAGCTTGAATCAGCCAGCTCTTGGGATCACAGACTGACCATTGGTCTCAGAATGTGGCTAATGGACAGCAGCTACTAGGACATTACCAGGCTACACTTCTGAAAAGACAATTGCAGGTGTTTAGGCTGTCTGGTAAAGTACCTAGCAGGTTATTAAATGCTAAGCTGTTGGAGATTTCATGTGAACCCAGCAGCAGCAATCTCAAGTTCCCATGCACTCTCCACCCACTCCTTCCCTCCGGCCTGAAACTGGGAAACTCGTTCCAGCGACACCAGCGCTGCCTGAGCCAGCTTCCCAACAGCCAAAGCCTGCCCATTTCTTCTGAGCTCCATCTCCTCTGCTTGTTATTTCGCAATAAAAGCGTAAAGTCTCAATTTCACACTCCTATTTACAAACACTCCTTTGAAAGGGAGCGGAATTAAACAGCACAAACACCAGATCTGATCTACAGAACATTTTGTAGCGTAACATGTTGAAAAACCTTCTCCTGCTTTTTGTCGTTTCTCATAAAACAGATCACAGTCATAAAGTGAAGCCAGGCAGGGAATATAACATCACCTTCATTTAGACGCTTTAAGAAAAAGCCAGCTGGATTGCCAGTGAAGCTGCATTTCCTCGGTACTATTTCTAATTTGAGATAGTTCTTTAATTCTTGAGATAAATAATATCTCTTTAAATCACTTCCAAAATTATTACATCAACAGATTCTTTTCTCTTTATTTTAAGCCAGTGGCAACTATACAGTGGCTTTGTAGTTAGATAGTTGCACTAAATTATTATTATCTTCTTTTTTTTTAAATAGAAATAGGAAAAAAAGAGTTTGAGGAGAAGAGAGGAATCATCTAAGAATAAGATTTACAGCTGGAGTTATCCTCCAGTTAGCGTACACTTGGAAGAGCATGGCAGGCTAAGCAGTTAGATACTGCAAAAATGCAGACAGTATTTGGAGTGCAAAAAAAGAGCTGTTCTATAAAGCATGGCAGAAGTGATCTCATCTTCAAAAAGCACTGTTATTTGTAATAGCTATCTGAAAATTAGATTTTTATATTGAGAATTGAGATCTTCTTGCAAGAACACTTCTGTGCTGTCTCCATCTTTGGACATTTCAAGCCCTGACCAGACCAAGGCCTGAGCAGCATGGCCTGACCCCAGAGCTGGCCCTGCTCTGAGTCGGGTGTTGAACAAGACATCTCTCAACATCCTTTCTAAACCTGAATCACCTTATTATCCTATGATAATAATCTCTTCATGTTAAAATAACATCTGCTTGCTGTGCTATTTACATAGAAAAGAAGGAATTTAATAAGAAAATTAAGGACACAAACTTACATATTGAATTCACTAAGACCAAAGGTCTTAAAAACATCAAACAGGAGATGTTCTGGCTGCTCATACGAAGTTTGTGCTGATTAAGCAACTATTGCTGTGGATAAGGCATATATGACTGTATACAGAGCAACTCTGTTGTACTGCAAATTACCTTTTGACTTTACCTTTTTCCTCAAATCATTTGCAGAGCTATAGTGGTAAGAGCTGTTTATATTAAATTACTCACAGTTTAACTATGTGAATTACAATTCTCCCCGGATTAAAATGCACGGCATGTGGTGATAGGTTATACTTGTCTGGGTATTAAAAATACAACCCAGAATACTGGCTAGAGAAATATACCGAATTAAATAAAAAGCAGGGACATGAGTTAAACTGCAGAAAATAGGGCTGAGAAAAATCTGGCCAATTCAAAATTGCAGACAAAAAGAAACCAACCAAACCAACCAACAAAACAATAGCAATCACCATCAAAAAAGAAACCATCACCAATAAAACTCCCACCAAAAAAACACTACTCACAAATGCCACAGAGACTCGGTGTAAAGAAAACTGGTCTGGCAGTTTCTTGGTCTAAGTAACTCAAACCTCTGAGCTGGCCAAGAGCCCAAATATTTCACCACATTGGAACCTTTCAATAAAATACTGTAAGAGCCTGCAGCAGAAGTGAAGTTCCAGGAAAAAAAAGATGCCAAAATTATCATCTGCGTGTTACAGGAAATAACTGGTTTAAATTGTGGTCCAGTTGATGGATTAATCTGCTAACCTGGTTGGTGGTTGACACTAGCTCTCCCATAGTCATATGATTTACAGGAGCAAATGGGTATCCATACCTCTACAGTGATACCAAGTTCATCTATTTTGACTGGCATATATGAGAACAGTTTGTTTGTAGAATGTGATTGGGATAAATCTTTGCAATTAATTTGAGTAAAGTATTGTCTCTTCATGTACGTCACATACGTACCATGAACAGTATGATCCAACCAACTTTGGTGTGTTTTCTTTTATTTTCCCATTCAGACATTGTGAAGTTTGTGAAGTATGTTCCAAAGACATTACAAAATACCTTTATCAAGTATCAGAGCTTTAAAAAGAAATAAACAAAACAAAACCAAAAAAGACAAAATCACACAATCGGAAACTTGAAAATTCAGCTAATTTGTTAAACTTGTTGGGAAGGGAGAAAGATTTGAAAACTGGAAAACTGCAAAGTTAATTTGCTTCTCCTGAAGGTTTGCTATTCCAGCATGAAAGTCCAAAGGTCCTGATTCTGTTGCTCTAAACATCGTTTCTTTAACAACCAATGACCAAAGAGCTTTAGACTGGAAAAGGGAAAACGCTTATTAAATAACTCCCAGCACCATTTAGTGTCTCACAGTGTTTAATGCTTCTCTGTACACCAACTTCATTTAATAAATTCTCTATTCAATAAACTTTAGATCTGCTTTTTCAAATGCTACAGTGATAAATTAAGAACCTCTGAAAGTCATACAGCTTAGGATAGTAATCTGAACAACGGCAAAGGCTACTTACAGTCTTATATATCTCCTAACATAACACTGGATCTTCATACAGATTTTAAAGCACTGAATTTTGCGCAGCCAGTAGGTGATGCTACTTACAATCAGCACTAAAAAGTTATTTTTAGGGTCTGAGAAGTGCAAGGATCATTGACTTCGAAACAAAAGGGAAGTAACCTGCACGTCTAGAAGCCATGTCAGCCTTTTCATCTTGGAAACTAAACTCTATTTCTGAAAATTGAGAAAACTATGAGAAGTGCGAGCGGCTATTTGCACAGAAAGATGGCTGCTTTTATTGTACTGTATTAAACAAAACAGAACCTTTTTATTTCATGATGGAACACGTCAAAGATGTCCACACCACTTAACTTTGAATCCAACTTAAGTATTCTTATATGGATGCCTAAAGCTGGATTATGTGAATATTCAGTCTTCATTAGAAGGAGTATCTTTCTCGCATTACTTCAGAGGAAGAACCATCTAATAGTAAAAAAGATTCACTGAAGCCAAGGAAGAATTTCACCAAAGACAGCAGCAACGAAGAAGGATCGTTAATAGCTTTTTGCACTTCCTTGTACAGATTTTGTTTGCTTTGCACATAAGCGTTTTAGTGAGATGCAAGGCGTTTGAAATTATTTAGGAAAATGATGAGGCCAAGCCTCAGAGGCTGAGTAGCTCTGCTAAGAAATTTTGGAGGATGGGTATAGAAAAGTTGATTTTTACCAGGGTAGCAGTAAGTCTAGCCAAATTCCCCATTCAATCCACTGCATTTTGTAATTTCAGGCTGCAGTCATGCCTCTTGTTCTGGCTGGGGCTTCACTGGTGTAGACTTATTCTCTTGCTTGTTGTAGTCACTCTTCCCTTACAGTCTGAACACCTCTGCCCCTCAGTATCTGTGGAATAACTGCTGATGTCAAAATGATTCTGATTAAAATAGTTCAGAGGGTGTTAAAAAGTGTTTAAACTAGCCTAGATTGCAGCGAACAAATTAGGTTAGGAGTGACAACGTCATCAATTAAACCTTAGGAGAACAGTAAGTACATGTGCACAGGGGACAAGAACCTTCTCAACCAATTCGTTTGCTGACAGAACAAAAATATGGGAAACAGAAGACTGCCCTTGTTCTGATGCTTTTTTTTTTTTTGGCCAATATCTAAAATGCAGTGTTCTTAATCCTAACTTAGGCTTTCCAGTTTCCTTAAAAAATGGCTCTGCCCAATAGCACCAGCATTAAAACTTCAATAAAAGACACGCATCTACGGCAGCTAAAGAACAAGAGAAACACCTTGCCTCCCATGCAGACACCACCTCAGTAAAGCAGCACTGAGCTCAAAGGCAGCCATTTCCATGTCCTCACTTCACCTCATTCCTACACCTCCAGTTACTGCGGCACGAACACGATGCAGCAGCTCCCACTCTTTAGGTACTCCTCCTAAAGGTGAGACACGTTTTGCAGTACATCAACACAGCAGGGTAAGATAAGGGAACCTCTACAGCCCTAAGGCAGAATTGCTTTGATTTCTTTGTTTTGTGTCCTGCCCTTATTTATTTATTTTTTTTACTGAAAGATTTTGCAATTTAATTTATCTGGGTGAAGCCTACAGAAAAAAAACAAACACACAAACTCTGTGTGCATATGTGTGTAATGCCCAGGAAATCTCCTGTGTGATCTGTCTGTTTAGCATTACCTTCCACAAGACAAATATATTTTTAAACAAGCTGGAATCAAAACAACATTCCCAGCATCCAAAACATTCTGTCATCACTGCCCATTTGTTGCCCTCTAGGTTTCTTTCAGCTGGCAAATTTCCCATTTAAGGAATTATCAGATTCGTCTGCTCAGATAAAACAGCAAAATAAAATGAGAAGCTGTATTATGCTGGAGAACTCGTATTTTTCTTTCAGTGAACCAAATTAAGCGTACGAGAGCTGAACATAACAGCAAATGGAACAAATCTTGTAGCTCTTACAACCCTACCTCACTGCACTCTGCAAAATATGATTTTAACTAAGAAACCGCAACATTTCTTTAACATTTACTCATTCCTTCTTAAAATACGTTTAAGCCATATATTATGTTAACCTATTTTTGGCCATAAATATTATGCTCATAGGCAATATTTTTTTTCCTTCTGCAGCGCTAGCAAGCATGCTGCTTGTACACACTGCTGCTTCTATGTAACTTTACATAAAGAATTACCAATTGCTCTGCTGTCATTTTACCAACATCACGTTTTTTTTTCCCCAGAGAAATAAGGAAAAGAAAGCAAGAATGGAAAAATGAATAAAATACCACTTTTCCAAAGCAAGATGGCTCAAGAGTTCCTAGAAGCATAGAAGTTGGAAAAGACCTCTAAGATCAAGAAGTGCAACCATCAACACGGACTGACTTACACGTCAGAAGCTGTACTGCAAAACCATACGCAAGTACATGGGCCCACTGGCTCCAGCACCAGGATTTCAGGTTCTTGGTACTCTAATGCACTAAAACTCCACCCAAGCCTTTCATCTGAAACTGCACGAACACTACTTTTACTTTAGAAAGAAAACTGTGGGAAGGTCTGGAGAAATTTCTCAACATTATCTTTCCTTACTAAATTGCTAAAGGAGGTTTGATCTTCTTCACACAGGTGAGCAAATAAATAAAAACTCCTTCAAATTCTGGTTAGAGAGGGTTTCACATGCTGAATGCACACACGCAGGCACATGCACCAAATTTAGCATAAGAGGAGTATAAGGGAAATCCTAAATGATTCTAAAATGATTACAGCAAATCCTGTTACTGAGCCAGAACTCATCTGAGGAGACCACTGCCTTCTAGTATTTATAATAAATCATTATCCTACACTGTTCATCAAAGTACAAGTCTAATTTGAGGTGTTATGTTGTTATAACACAATGATTACTCAGTTTCTTTTTAAAGCTTCCCTTTAGAGCTTAATAGGTCCATAATTCACTTGGCTAATACTCTGCATAGCTCTCCATATTTTTTGAGTGGCATGATGAAATTCATCTGCGGTTGCTAATGGCCACAATATGGAAAATGCTACCTCTGAAGATCACTGTTCCACATGTATAAATAGATCTCCTTAAAACACTTGTGAATCTTAAACAAAAAGGACTACAAGTGATCAATTCTTTTCTGTTATTATTAAACAGGCTAATGCTGTTTTGGAAGAGATAGCTAGGATGGATTTGTGAAAAAACACTGCAAATGCAGTGCATTATATCTGCTGCTTTTTAAGGTTGCAAATTATTCCATGTGCTCATTTGGCTCAAGCCGTACTGATTTATATTTTACAAGATGAGTTTTTATCTATGATCCGATCTTCTGAAATGAGGACTACCAGAAAGTATGCAAAGTTCACGTGTTCCAGTACATTACGGATTTTAAAGATTTTCTACTAGGTTCCAAGGGTCTTCACACTGTATTACTTATTCAGACTGCATGTTCTTACAGTCCAGGCTTGAAAATCACAAGGTACTAATTACTTCACTTTTCCATTCTGGGTGTAAAGTATCAAGAATTATAATATATGAGACTTTTTACATGGGCATGTAGACATAGGACAAGGGGGAACGGTTCTAAACTGAAACAGGATAGATTTAGATTTGATATAAGGAATAAATTATTCACTATGATGGTGTAAGGTGCTGGCACAGCTGCCCAGAGTAGCTGTGGTGCCCCATCCCTGGAGGTGCTCAAGGCCAGGTTAGATGGGGCCTTGGGCCACCTAAGCTGGTGGGGGGCAGCCCTGCCCATGGCAGGGGGTGGGGCTGGGTGGGCTTTGAGGTCCCAGCCCAAACCATTCGATGGTTCTGTGAATAAAGAAATCAAAACAACTGTTACAGTAAGATTGAATCTGACATCCATAGCAATAACCAGAGATAGAGACTAACAAATACATTTCAATTTTATTGAATGTAGCATGATATAATAGTATACAATCTCATTAAAGAGCCAACAGATGAATAACTTTGTGCTATCAGAAATGATAGATCATTCTAAAACCTGAAATCATATATCAAAGATAGCAAAATATACTGTAATGTGATAAAAAAAAAACAACAAAGTAAGGAGAACAATGTATAAATGGCATCTATCATTAGGTAATCTGATTGCAACATAAACCAAGGTTGATACTTGAGTGATTTCTTTGTTGAGTGCATTGCTATGTACGCTCTGGAAGAACAAAGTTTATTATGCAGAAGTTAAATGTTCTCATTGTAGTTGCTGAGCTACTTCAAATCATGTAACTGAAGGGTGTTTCAGATGGAAAAAACACCTTGGTTCCAAAAGTCACCAGTGTGACTCTTCAGAAATTCCGCATTAAAAATAAGGCATCACATGAATTGTACTGCATTGACTCTATGACTATAAAACACACTCTCACTCTAGACTGTCATTACCACTGAAAGGGATGAATATGTCTTAATTCACTGGTGATTTTTTGGGTGCAGACATCTCTAAGGCACCTCACCTCTCCATTCCAAAGAAAAAGGGGAGCAATTATGACCATTGGATAGTAGCACATCCCCAACACAGGCCTAGCAAAGGGGTACTTCTTTAGCAGCCTGCTACAATATGCTAATGTTCTGCACAACTCTTTAACACAGATGTATGCCATTAATTTTACTATTTATTACTTTCTATGAAAGACAAGTGACTCAACTTTGGATTTTACGAGGCTAATATTTTGTCCCTGTCTAATGTTTTTTTACCTCGTGATGTGTCTGCCTATTACGAGACTAAATTTATTCCAAAGAATAACTTAAGCAGTAAGGCACGACAAGCTGCGCATTTGCAGGCAATTTACTTACCACCTGAGGCATGCTACAATGGCTCAAGGCCAAAGGCAGAGCAACTTCAACCATTCAGTAAATGCAAGAATAATCAAACTGAAATGCACAGCTTGAGAGACTCGTGGCTATCATGACATGGAATTTATATATAGAAAAAAGACTTTCTGCACATTTTGTGAACATTACTACATAAGTTGTATTGTTGAGGAATTTCTTTTAGCCATTATTCTGAAAATACTGCACACTAATTATGAAGTTTTATAAACACTGTGCTATGACCAGATATTGCTCATGAAATAATGTAACTACCCCAAAGACAGGAGGTCCAGGACGAGTTTAAAAATATATGCTCACATATGTGTAAGTATTAAAGGACAGGCCAGACATCAGTCACTCAAGAACTGGCCTGCACTACCCTGATCACATACAATTAATTAAGGCGTACTTGTAGAAACAAAACTAATTTAAAATAATTTGCTTTTTCTAACAGCACTAATTCATTTCCTTCTGAAGACGATATGCATACACTGAGCTGTGCTATTGGCATGTTATGTTTACTTAATTGGTTCAGGTCATTATTTATGTCTAGGAGGCATAGGAGGCCATTATTTATGTCTCTGATCTATTCTCCAGCCACAGCAAAGTTCACCTCTTAAACAGCACGACAAGATGGCTTTCATTTGTACCCAGAACCCCAACATTTGCTACTTCCCACAAACTCAGCCTCTTTCTGCCACATCGTGACCACGATGCTCTGTGTGCCTGCAAACGGCCCTATTAAGACCAAACCGTTTCCACCCCAGCACAGGCCTGGCTGCATATCACATGGCAACGAACTGAGGCCTGTAGGAGCCACCCCATCACCTCTTGTGTACAGCAGGCCTGGAGCTATGACGTACGAGATCATATTTACAGGATGAAAAAAGCAGCCATGTAACACAACAAGTTTTACACAGAACTGTCTCAGGCCATCGCTGCTAGGTCAAAACACCCAGTGGAGTGTTATGATTTGTTTAAACCTGGTACAGACAACTGCCTTCCATCTAGACACCTAAAAACTCAACAGAAAAAATGAATATGACCAAAAATAAAATATCTGAAGATCTCCTCGTAGGTCGAAAGATGAGGCAATTAACAGTTTTGCAAGAGAGCATGACACCTGTTCATTCTTTCCTTACTATGCTCTGATGAGCCTTGATGCACAAGAAGGCCTTGCATGGCCATTTGGGAAGGCTGCACCGCCTCCTACTGCAGGAGGGAGCCAAGTTTGAAGAACAGAAATGGCCATAATCTAGTTTTTGTTTAATAGGTAGCACAACCTTTTAAAAGTTTAACAGGAAAGCCATGTTCTGTTTTTCCCCCTCTTTCTTTCCCCCTTCAAAACATACGTACACTAGGACTTTACAGACACTATACAGGCTGCATAAACCTAGGACTTTACAGATACTATACAGGCTGCATAAACCTGTAGAATAAATCTGTATAGGAAGATTTGCCTGTTTTGGGGTGTTTTTAAAAAAATAAGGATAAAAATAGTAATTGCAAAACTAGCTACTGAATACTTTTTTCCTGTCTTTTCTACGCCACTCCCTCCAAACATGAATATCTACTGCTGAAGTTGCTAAAGTCTGAATATGGACTTGCATTAATTAAACCAATCCTTTAAACATCAGCAGACTGGAGTTTTCTGTTCCCATAAGTAAAAGAACAGCATTAAACCCAAGCACTTGGATTCTAAGGACAGAAACACACAGCTCTGCTATGATATGCTACTGCTCCTAACGTTGAATGGAAACACACTAACAAGAAAACCAAAAATTGGCCATTTTCTTGTTTGGTATTTCCTGACTTAAGAAACCATATTCTAAAAAAATATTTTTCACAGTTCAGTCCTCACAAAATGTAACTTAGTCTTACATTTAAAAAATGCATTTGTGTATTTGTGTACCAATTTGTGTAAATTAATCATAGATTGACTTAGGGACCTTAAGGATCCTCCAGTTCCAACTCCCTGTGATAGGCAAGGGTTGCCAACCACTAGGTCAGGCTGCCCAGGGCCCCATCCAACCTGGCCTTTAGTGCCTCTCCTTAGTACCCACAGCTTCTCTGGGTAGCCTGTTCCAGTGCCTCACTACCCTCATAGTGAAAAATTTCTTCTTAACATCTAACCTAAATCTCCCCTCTTTTAGTTTCAAGACATTCCCCATTGTCCTATCACTACCAGACCACGTAAGAAGTCAGTTCCCCTTCCTACTTATAAGCTCCCCTCAAGTACTGCAAGGCTGCAACGAGGTATCCCCAGAGCCTTCTTCAAACTAAACAAGCCCAAATCTCACAACCTTTCTTCATAAGAGAGGTGCCCCACCTCTCTATCATTTTTGTGGTCCTGCTCTGGACTCAATCTAACACCTCCACATCCTTCCTGTACTGGGAGCCCCAGGCTTGGACATGATGCTACAGGTGGAGCCTCACGAGGGCAGAGTATAGGGGGATAATTCCCTCCCTCTCCCTGCTGCCACCTCTCTTTTGATACAGCCCAGGATACTGTCAGCCTTCCAGGCTGCAAATGCACGCTGCTGGCTCATGGACAGCTTTTCATCCATCAAAACACACAAGATCTTCTCCGCAGGGCTGCTCTCAGCAAGTTCTTCTCTTAGTGTTACCTGGGACTCTTACTAGCAACTGCCTTGACCCAAGTGTAACACCTCATGCTTGGCCTTGTTAAACCTCATTAGGTTCTCGTGTGCCCACTTTTTGAGCCTCTCCAGATCCCTCTGGATGATGTTCCTTCCTTCTGCCGTGTCAACAGCATCACTCTTTTCCAGAATTTTAAACTTTTTATGTAAATACTATCCACAAAGCACAGTTCTCCATAGTATGATTTCATTTTTTTTTTAAAAACTCAAATGTAAAATTAGAAGACCATAAAAAACAGACTAACAACATCAAGTCAAACACCTGTGATCCACTTCAGCCAGTATCTTCTTTAACAATGGTAAAAATAGACTTCTAATGAAGAACGGAAGAACAAAGCAGTCAGAGTGGTACTCTCCCAGCCTCCAGTAGCCTACAGCTCTGGGACCAGCTGATGGTTCCAAAATCAACAAACATCAAGACATCTTTTAGTGGAACATTAATGCACACTGTTTGCAATTTACAACCACAGAAAGAATTTCTTCTGAAGAGTTACTGCAGGTAACATTTTAATCTCGTGAGACAAAACACCTGAATCTGGTTTTTAACTATCTTAACAGTATTTGTCGAGTATAATCCTGTCCTTCATTTTTCTATGTAATGTCTGAAGTTTTAAAAAGTATTCTAGCATTGAATTCCTTCTTTTGAACCTGCAATACAGCCCAAATTCAAAGCCATACAAACACTAGGATATTTGTACAATTAATTTGCACATGAAAAACATGCAAGAGAATTAGAGATTTTTACAATAATCTATTCAACAAGCATTACATTTTCTCATACGTGTGCAGAATACAACCTGCAGAAATGATAGACCTATTTGGAAACAAACCACAGAAATGCTATTACACAGTCCTCCCCGACTGAAAACCTCACTGTAGGAATAGTGTATATCTGGTAACTTGCCGTTCTTCTCATGCAACAGTATTCAATTGCCGTCATGCCTCAGAACATATACAAAGCATAAGGAGGTCCTGAAGACAAGCTCATTGCTCACTTATGTTCTCCAAACATTTAGTGTTCAGAATTTTATGACTTTCCTTCTAACTATGGGGACAGAAATACTGAATTATTACTGAGCAATTCTTATATTTTGGAGATTAAGTACCAATGTCTTATGTTACAGCTGCTGCTGTTGCACCATCTTCCAGTTTATTCTAGTTGAATAATTAAATACCCTTTAGTACTTCTGACAGTACTAGACTCAATATGGCTGTTAATATCACATAAAAGAGAATTAGGCTTAGGCAACTGTTTCAGATAGGACAGATAAGACAAGAGGGAAAAGACTCTTTAGAATAGAAGTCTTATTTTTTTTCTATTTTACATGTCCTACCAAATGTGCACACACACTTGAGAACACACAGTACACAATGATGCACGGTGGAATTCAAATTAACCTCAGAGATTTGTACACTAAAATGGCAACCAACAGAGAGTTCTCATTCCATTCTCCTAAATTCCCGTCTTCGCAGTTTTCAGAATCACAGAAAATTCTCAGTGGAGAAAATATTTTAAGTATTCAGTTTACAGGGAAAAATTGACTGCATTACACCGTTTCTGAATCTCTGCATATGATTACAAGGAAAGATAAAATACTATATTTAATAAATACAATCTCAACACTGCTCAATGCAAATTATTTAAGAAAATGTGCAATTCCAAAAATCTGAAAAAAAATTCCAGAATCTCTCAACAAGTTATGTTTTTTGTTGCTGCTTCCTTGTTCTGCAGTGAATCAATAGGGTTTTATTAAGAGCACAATCCCAGGCTGAGAATCTCAACCAAGATTCTCACGAAGGAGTATAAATTTTCCCAATGCTTCCCTGCCACTATGCTTACACTCAGATCTACAAAGAGGAAAGGAGACTTAGCTGCCAAGCCTCTTCAACATCTCTTCCTTTCTGATGAAGCTCTTCTGTACCAAATATAGAAACACTTAAAACCAGGCCAAGAAATGAGCATGCAAGTCAAACAGTAGCAATGTCAGAGGACTAAATAAATATATAAATGAACAGTGATAACAACGTCAGGAAAGAATCAGCATGGAGGTGAAGACTACGCACTCTTTACACTCTTCTGTTCTGGGCAGATGCTTATATTTCACATTTAAAGATGCAGAAATTATAAAACACAGTAATTGAACTTTAACCTACATACTCTGTAACACTGACAACTGAACACAAAGAATAGAATTTCAGAATGGAAAACAACTATTAATTGATAACTCTTGATATTACACTTTGAAGCATTTAACTAAAATTCAACTTTGCAAGGGAACATTTTCTCCCCCAGTCCTTTAAATATTGGGAACAGAACATGTATGTTCAGTACCTAATTTACAACAGACTTCATTATTTTTGTCTCAGCAAGATTTACTGCAAGTTATGTGAAAAACTTACTTCAAGTTCTCCCTCAAAAGGATCCAGAAAACATGTCATATAGCATATATCTACATTCATGCTTACAATAAAATGACTTCAGATAAACCCAGGCTTTTCTAGTTTCTTCAGTCCCTCTCAACTACAGCTGGCCAGCTCCTGGATCCTAAGCAGATGGTGTGCTGCAGGACCAGTATGAGGAATGTTGCACCTCCACATGTGAAAGCAAGCAAGGAGGAAGAGGCTGCTGTGGCCAGAACTGCTGTGGCCTTACCTCTCTGCCTTGTCCCATAGGCAGATACCCAGTCCTAACCTCATTCTAAAAGGGGTACAAATGGTGCACTGCCATTATCTCCCACAGCTCTCCCACTTCACTTTGACCTACACCACGCAGCCAAAAAGATTTTGGTGTTGTAAAGCCACTTAAAACATCGTATTTTAGTTACTTTTTTTTTTTCAAATTTTTTCAGTACACACTGAGTTATGTATAATGAAATGCAATCTTCAAACAACTTGATACTTTAGTTTGCTTACCATAAAACTGAGCCATGTACATATCTAAATGTGTGTTAAACCCCACATTCACTGTTTTCCCACACTATTTGACTCTAAAGTAATGAAAAACTCTCTTATGTATAGTCATTTGTATCAGAAATAGTGTTGCTAGCAGGAGCGGGGAAGTAATCGTCCCTCCATACTCAGCACTGGTAAGGCCAGACCTCAATTACTGTGTTCAGTTTTAGGCCCCTCACTACAAGAAAGACACTGAGGCCCTGGATCGTGTTCAAAGAAGGGCAAAAAAGCTGGTGAGGGGTCTGGAGCACAGGCGTCATGAGGAGTGTCTGAGGGAGCTGGGATTGTTTAGGCTGGAGGAGGCTCAGGGGAGACCTTACTGCTCTCTGTAACTACCTGAAGGAAGGCTGTAGTGAGCTGGGGGTTGGCCTCTTCTCCCATGTAACTAGTGATAGGACAACAGGGAATAGCCTGAAGTTGTGCCAGGGAAGATTCAGGCTGGACGTTAGGAAATATTACTTTTCCAAAAGAGTGGTTGGGTGCTGGAGTGGTTGGCTGCCCAGAGAGATGGTGGAGTCACCAACCCTGGAAGTGTTCAAGGAATGTTTAGATGTTGAGTTAAGGGATGTGGTTTAGTGGGAGCTATTCTAAGCAGATGGTTGGACTGGGTGACCTTGCAGGTCTTTTCCAGCCTTGGTGATTCTATGACTTTAAAACAGAAATTAAACTTCAAGACAAATGTAAAAAAATCAACAACTTGTTTTTTAACTTGTAAGAAGGAAACAATTTAGAAATAACATTTCACCAATTAAGAGTTTACATAAAACACACATAACAATTAATTAGAATTCTTCAATATGAACCAATTCAATACATACAAGAGAAATCAGTACAACTAGTGAAACGAGCTAAATATTTCTGGTCCCCGTGTCCTCCAAGATTTTAAAACCAACATATTGCGACCTCTCTTTCTTGGTTTTCTGACTTACTTTCTAATTGGGAGAAAGAAGGATCTTTCCTGCCTAGCAATCTCCCAAGCAGTTTCTCATCTTAAAGCCATTCACTAGATCGGTAGGCAGAAATTAAGAAAAGCCCTTCACCTCCTGGAAAGGCTACAGTTCTCAGCTATGGGTTTACTGCCTCAGAAAGGTATATAGCTAGAGTTTTCCCACAGGTGAGTAGATGACTTTCTCTAAAACTCTAGCAACAAATAGCGTCTGGATAAAATTTTCATCAGATCAATCAAAATAATAAAGTCAGGACTTAATGACAAATCACGATTTTCCATTTCATGTGTAAAGAAAATCTGTTTCATTTCCAGTTAAGATTCAAATATTTTCTTTTTAAGAGGTACGTATTGACTTGTGATTCAGCAGAATCTCCTCGCGCAATAGGCTGGAGCGTGTTGGGCAATACTGCTGACTCAAAGAACGCTGATTTAACAAATACATCTGAAAAAACTGAAGTGGTTGAATACAACTGTAACGCTAACATCCAGAGAAATCCAAGCAAGAGGCAAAAGCAAAAGGTGAGTAAATAAATGAAAAGCACAGTTCCTAAAACAATTTACATTACCAAACTAATCTCTCCTTTTGTAGGGTCACAGCCAAGTATTTGTAAACTAAAGCGAAGCCAAAAATAAATATAGATGGAAATAATAGATAAAGGGCAGAAGTATTCCATCTTCAAAGCTTAATTTCCTATAAATACTTGAGGAGGTATCCAAATACAAAGTAATTTAAAAAAAAACGTTTGTCAGAAATATTGATTTTTGCTTAAAAGTGGATTGCTCCTAGATACCTTTATTAACCCAGTCCACCACAGTTTCTAACAATCTGGCTCAGTATGCAGACAGTATTGGTCCTTTCTCTCAAAACTGACAGTCACTCAGACTAGTCCGTTAAGGGAGCAACTTTGCCTCTCCTCTAGGCAGCCTGCCTTTGATGCTTTTCTCTCTTCCATATTACAGAGGCTCTGACTCAGGTAGAGTACTACACGGGACACACCTTCCTTTAATTAGTGTAGATTGCTGTGCCATGAAACAACAAACACATACCAGCAGTACCACTACTATTGCTGTCTTTGTCTCAAAGGCTGACTTGCTTGCCTGCAGTTTCTGCTAGATCTCAGCTGCCTTAATCCCCATATGTTACACACCTTCTTATTTTGACGCGTGCCAATTTTGCATGCTAAAAGGCAGTCTGTACATGTATGGATATATATATATATACACATATATATATATATAATTATGTCTCTAACTTACCAGCTGTCAAACTCTACTTGACATTTACAATGGTGTCTGCAGAGTAATCTGTATCTATTTCAGTTTTTTCCACTGTGAACTACTCTTGCTCTAACTTAAAAAAAATACACTTTTATTGTATACTCTTCACATAAAACTTATTACCATTTTTGGGATACGTCTATATTGCAGTTGAGTACAAAATCCAAAACTATGTTCCTTACGATGAGGATGAATTGTATAATATGCGTTGAATAGCATGCAATGTATTGCATATACTCATCTTCAGCTTGGCAGACAGTGCAAGCTCTTCTTTCTCTGTTCACACATACAACCGTCCCCTTGGACTTTGTGGGGAGGAAAAAAATACTCAAGTTTTCAAGGAAGATTTGTTATAGAACTCTGTAGTAAAATAAAAGCTACGTAACCAACCAATCGTCTGCCTAAGTCCCAAATGTTCTCATGTTTTGCATTTAGGGTTGGATGATAACTTTGCTCTTTCTTTTAGTGCAGCTCTCAATAACAGTGTGCAGTCTCAAGAGATGAAAATAGTTTTTTAGCCTGGAAATCATATGGAAAAAATCAACTGCCCTTTAAAAAAAAGTTATAAATGTCTGGACAAACTTTTCCCAGATTTCCCTTCTTCAGTTATTTAACAAACATATGGTTATTTATAATGTGAGCTACACTTGCAGCATTTCAAAAATTAGTTATAAACATGCCTATAGCTACTCAGCTCCTCCCAAGACTATTCTGACCTTACTCAAAACCCTTCCAGCGCTGTTTGCCGAGGGATCTTTTGACAGTGAACCCATGTTCTCACCTCAGTGTTTTCTCTGCCTTGAAACTTACCTTAGTTTTCTTGTCTTAGCAAGTGCCTTATTACAGATTACTTTCATTTCTGAAAGATTCTTAACACCAAATACCAATTACGATAAAGAAAATCCTTGCCCAGAGGGCACTGCTGATTAAAGATATGGATAAAATGAGCACAAGCTCAGTTCTCTCAGTATTTAAGGAACACTAAGGAGCCCGTCATTCAGGTCAGTGGTGCAGCCACTGCTAATAGCTGGACTGATGTCTTTTTGACGAACATCTGTGTTCCAGCAAAGCTCCTCTCAAGTCAGGAGCCCGCCACTTCTGGAGCCCCATACACCTCACGGGTTAGACTCTGCCCAGGAGAGACCATGTGCTGGGACTACCTGTTTTTTTTTCCAGTGATGAAGGAAGACATCTTTGTTACTTGATGTGACAAGATCTGGAATCTGAGAAGTTAGGTGAGATGATTCCACTCAAAAGACCCTATGCTATTAAGTAACAGAGATACAGCCAAGAAACTAGGTATTACCACCTTCTACTTCTCTTTCTCACGTATGTATGTAAAAGCATATGCATGTATGTGCATTTCAAAAAAACAACGAGTTAAGACAGTATCACCCTGAAAATCAAAATGATTCTGCTTTCATGCTCCTTTTATTCATTTGGATACAAGATTATACAGTTTATTTTACTCACTGTTATTCTCTAGGGTTTAATGGAACTTCTCATGTAAATATACTGGTTTATTTAATATCCCTTCCTGTTTAATGGAGTTTTAATTCAATTCAGTGCATTATTTAACTCAATAGAAGGTAAAACAACATTTTTTCCCTTGCAATCAGCATAAATTAAAGAACTAAAGTGTGTGTCAGAAGATGGGTTTTCTTCCTCCAGCTTCTAGAGTTTCCTGAAATTCAAATTCTTAGATTCCTTCCTACTTTTGAAATCTAATCCTACTGCCAAAAGAGAAAATGAAAATAAATACCATCAATTATACACGAATGTTGCATATAAATACATGTTTTAAGTTGAAAAAGAAACTGCTCCTTTTTAAAATTTCTTCTTAAACGAACTCATAAGTTTATGGAATGAGTCTTCGCTTTAAACATTCCTTATCACTGTTAATTGTATTTTACACTACTTCTGGGGATTCCATAGCACTCTGTCCTCAACTCCTTTCTCTTCTGCTCATGAGGGAATCTCTTTCAAAGTTGATTTTAATTATCACTCGTGCACGGATACTCAGTGCTCCAGATCTGCCTCTTCTTTGTCCTTTTCTGATGTGACCGGGACTTTTGGCTGTGAACTCCAAAACCGCGCTGAACACTCAGTGCCCTTTTCCCCTTTGCTCTGCAACCATTCTTGCTACACAACTAGTTTTGTCAACGCTGTCAACAAGACAGTCATCTTATTTGTTATGCTACACTTGATAGTATTCTCTTTAGCCTACATATTTTTCTAGATGGCCATCTCAGGGTTATATAAAGAATGTTGCTGGTTTTTTGCTGTTTTTTTTTTTTTTTTTAAATATATATATATTACATGCATGCAACTCTTATTAGATAAAAAGTTTGTGTGCAACACTTCTAACCAACTTATCACAAAATCACACCCACCTCAAATTCAAGCAGTTTTTACTATTTTGTAGAATCATAGAATGGTTTGAGTTGGGAGGGACGCTTAAAGGTCACCTAGTCCAACTCCCCTGCAATGAACAGGAACACCTACGGCTAGAGCAGGTGCTCAGAGACCCATTCTGCTTGACCCTGGGTGTCTCCAGGGATGAGGCAGACTACGAAGGGTCTTGAAATTTCTCCAACCTCCTTTATCTTACTTGTATATTAGTTTACTTGCCTATTTATTACATTTTCAAACTGTAATTGTCATGCTTCTTTTCATGCTGGCTACTATATTTGGAAACTGTTTCCTACGTGTTTCCTTGAGCTACTTCACTAAAGTCCTTCACGGTCTTCTTTAGATCTTCAGAAAAGACTGTCTATTTTCTATGAAAAATGTTGATTTGGTAAGAAAACCATAAAGTACTACTCTACTGAGAATCAAAGTCACTTTTTAAATTTAAGAGAACTTTAAGCTATTTTATTCTTTCACATATATCTTCAAAAAAGAATGGGAAGAATGGATAACATTAAGGGACCCAAGGGAAACACTAAAACTGATTGGTTTAACTAGGGTTATTCCAGACTCACATTCTGCAAATCCATTGACTTAAAAGTCAAACAGGCTTTCTCTGTTATGGCTAACCAAAGAAATCAAGATTTTCATTGCAAAATTCTTTCACCACCACACCTGTTGTGATTCCATTAACAGTACAGAGGCAGCCAGGATAAGGTTTGGCTCAACTCTTGGAATTTTGCTAATGATGTAGTTGATGTTTGAGCCAGAAGAGAACCTAATTTACAATTCTGAAAGCATTTTTACATGAAAAAAATAATAGCAGGCAGGAGCTCAGCGCATCCAAATACACAGAACGTGAGGATCTGATCTACAGGACAAAAGGAGATGAACAAATTAATCTACAGCATTTCAATTTTGAAAATAAAAATTTAAAAGCATTGAACTTTTTTTTACCGCGTGCTACCCTGAACACAACGTGCTTCCTTGCTTGTACACGTTCTTATTGTGTCTGGTTTTAATGTATGCTCTGGAAAAAAAAAGCAAAAGCTGTCATTACCTCAGAGTATATTGAGACGACGTTTTACGGCACATTGAAATGCTCTGAAAGCCTCGTCTCTTTAACACCTCCGCATACGCCTCAGCTGCTGAACCCAGGTGACATAACCACTGGTTTTTTTGTGTGTGTTTACTGCACAGAACCACCATCACCAAGGAAGGAAATTCCAAGGTGCGCTTCAAGAAGCTTTCCAAACAAAGAACTCTTCTGACAGATGTTTTATGTTTTAACTTGTTTTCCTAAGAAAAGCTACGTAGTCTTGAAAGCTTTCTAACTCAAGCAGCTATGACCCCTCAGTGGAATTTTTGTGAAACCGTGCCTGGCTTTGTAAGATACGCTTTTGATCACAGACATCGGAAATCCCGGGGCAAAGACAACAGTCTGCTAACTTTTGCTTCTCTGTTCCACGCTAGCTAGGAAAGTCAGGGTTACTTAGCCCCTCCTCCCGCTACGAAACAAAACAAAAAGTAAGAAGGCTGACAGTCTGAGAGCTTCATTTAGGTAAATCTTTGTCATGATTTTATTTGGTTACAAGGAAAATATCAGAGAAACACTTTAAAAACTCTCCTGGTTCATTCTCGAATTTACAGCTTATCTAACAGAAAATGGAGAAAAGGCCCAGGAGCAAGACTGAAATGACACAACAAACTGACATAATTTGATACACATGGAATATCCCTGGAAATCACAAGTAAAGCAAACCTTCCTAATGTGATTCCTTAGTTTTTCTTTCCTAGTTAGGGCTTTCTTCCCCTGTTGGTGAACTCCAGGTTCAGGCAGAACCAATTAAGCATTACAGAGGCGCATCACATCTTTTGCTCTTTTCTCTCCATATACGCCGATTTATTTGTATGGAAAATGTATCGCTCAGATGGCTTATTTCCTTCCAAAATACAGTGACCAAGATGGAGAACTAAATCCTTTGAGTGGACTGTCAATGAATTGAGTATTTCATAATTGTTGTGGACATTATTAATTACGGGACTGTACAACAAGATGATCATATTCTCACGACTGTAACCTAGATGCTTCATTAGCTACAGGTTATCAGAAGATACACACATGGGCATGAGAAGCTGAACTGGGGGGAGATTTTGCATTACAGGGTATCAGTTAGGGGCGATTATGCAAGAAGGAGAAGGGCTTGGAGCAAAGCTTTCAGCAGAATTACCCCCATGCACCCACCCTGCATACCCAGGATGGTCACTGTGTGTTTTAAACAGATCACTCAGAAGCAATACATGTGAAGACACAAGAATTTGTTGTTGGAAATTCTGCTTTAACATGATTTAGCTCTTTGTTAGCTTAGAGAAGATCATTTCTAACATGTGAATTTAAACTGTTATCTTATAACCAAGCTGTTTATTGTTTGCAGTTGGAGTTTGAACAAAATACTTTGTCCTGCAAATTTAAGAGACCTTTTCTTTCTTTCCCATTTAAAAAAGGGTGTGCCATATTTTCAGTTCATTCATAAGATTTTGGTTATCTGAGCTTTTAAGAAACGAAAGTAAGATTTTTTTATGAGTTATCATGTTTTCATGATATAAAACAATACATTGACAAAATTAAAGGAAATTTCAATTATATCATATATTGTCAACGAATAGCATTAGAGAAAGAAGGAATACAAACTGTACAATTGAAGGTTTTCATTAATGTTAAAGTACGCATCAAAACCACAGAACAGCTACAATGTTGGCCATTTTGAAAACCTGGGACCTGTAAGAGTGGATAACACTCTTTTTTCACCCTCTTCTGCCTCCAGCCCTCAGAAGCATGTCAGATTCTTTTAACCTAGAGACAGGAGTAGAACTGAAATGCTATCTCCTGTGCATGTGCTGCTAAGGATCATCTAAAGGGGGCAGCTGCACGTGGGCATGGACTATCAGGTTCTTTATTGGAAAACTGAGGAAAAAGTGTTTTTCCAGAATACAAACATGTTCTAGATATTATTTTTTCTAGGCTCAAATGAGGTTGGTACCTTGACCTGCTAATTCCTCACTGGCAACTAACATTTTCTTCAGCTGAGAGGTGAACACAGTCTAGAAACAAGCTTCTAAGCAATGTAACATAATCGTGGTGCTAGCAGACACAGCTACAACAGCAGCACTGGTCAACACTTCAAAGCAGTTTGGGGCCACACTGTTTTGTTGATGCTGATACACCCAGACACACATCCACACAGCTTCCCGGGCCCATCACAACTTCAAAACAAAACAAACAAGGAGAAAAAACAGAGGCTACAGAAAGTGAAACGCTGTAACAAAGTGCCAATCAGTCTTATCCTTTGACAAAATAAAACCTTAATCAAATAATAAATATGTAACCTAATATCTCCTTCTGCCTTAAATCCTTCTCCATTCCCTCCCGACCCCCACTTCCCTTGAAAACCAGATGGCCCCAGCAATACGCCCTGAGGTCAACAGATGCACCATGACTTTGGATAAAGAAAAGGTATATAATATCTTTAATAATATTTCCAGATGATAAAATGGGAAAACACACATTGAAAAAAGCGCTAAAACATCTACAGCAAGGAAACAAACTAAAGACAGGTCTGTATTAAAATATCCAAGACAATAACGGAAAGAAAAGCCAAGAAGTGAACTCATACTATGAATGGTAAGTAAGTGAAGACTGATTAGAAAAAAATTAAAAATAGGAAACTACATGAAGAAAGGATAACAGATAACTCAGATGGACTGGTAATGGATATAGCTGCTTATTTGTCACGGCTATTCAAAGTAGTAAATTTCAAGAATTCCATGTTTTCCTAAAAAACTTGCTTGTCTTTCAGCTTTATAGGAGATCTGTGCCAGTGGGTGAGTGCATAGGTGAATGAACAGGTGAACGATTTAGTCTGGGCTGTGCTGGCTGAATCTGAACTCGGTTACCACAAAGTATGTCTGGAGAGAATCAAACAAATTACAGGTTAAGCTACTCCAGATTTTCACTGGTGAATTTGAGGTCTGAACTCAGGTCTGTGAATCTTAGTATGAAAACTGACTCTAGTGACAACATTATCGAGTTCCATGTTTTTTGTGTGCTGCTAAATCCAGATCAAATTTGTTCAATTTACCAGTAAGAACAGCTTTCAAACTGCTGACACTCTCAATTTATCCCACAATCAGAAAACAGGTAGATACCTTTCCTCAGAACATCCACAAGACACTATTTTACTCTGCTCACTGTCACAACTAAGAGATTGCGTGTTCTTCACCTTCAGTGCACTTGTTGTTATCACCAACTCCTGTGTGCCTCCGTAAGTTTGATCCCAGGACAGCACAGCACAGTAAAGCTTACAGCGGTTCTGCCGACATCCTGCAACAGCCTAGCTGAAGGAGCAGAGGGCTGTATCTACATAGACACGCTAAACACTTAAGTAGCACAAACTAACTGAGTGCTCTTCCCTAGATAAGAAATAACTTGTTAGCCCACAGTAACTTCCTCACACGCCCTTGGTCTAAAACTCTATGCTCCAGAAAAAATACAGTTTTATTTCTTGGTCAACTTGGGCTGAACAGATGTAACAAACAAGAAGTGTACCCAGAGTAGCACATTACAGTAACAGTGGCTGCTTTTTACTTGAAGGATATCTGTGCCATCTTTCTAAATCAACTTTTTTGCACATCACAAACAGTACAATTTTGCCTAATCCTCTCAAACCACAGCTGTACAAGCCAAAAAGCCTTCTCTACCTGCATTTAATAGCACATCACTCATGTGGATATGCCCTAGGGACCGAAAAGCTTTAATAAATAACCTTTAGCCTCAGACTGCTATCAGCAGGACAGAGTAGCTTCCACCAAAGCAAATGATGGAAGCCAGACAGTACTTTGCCAGCAAGACAGACAGGAGGAATAATATATCCACTTAGCTTAAGTTCTGGTGGCCAGACTTTCTAAAGTAGCTCTGATCTTCAGACCTGAGCATTTGTCTCTATTAAGAAGCTGCTTCTGGCCTAGCAGAGATACCACGCACTTAAGTGTATCTATGCCGCTGGCTTCCTAAAAGGCATTGGCTACCATGACAGAAGCCCCCACAGTTGCCTCTGCCAGCACTTTTCCTGGCCCTGAGGAGGCCCATTCACCCCTGTTCCTTTCCTCTCCTCATCAGAGTGGTATCTGGAGCACACTGAGGCAAAAAGGGCAGCCACACTTTCAGGGGTTAGGAAGTGCAAAACAAGGCAGCAACACCATGCTGGGGCTGGGCTGCCAGTCTCAAAGCCTAGACAGAAAAACGCAACACACAGGCACACTAAATGAAGAACAACTCAGAAGCCTACGACTAAAGAGAGAAAACAAACAAGCAAACAAAACCATATGTGCTTTGTGTTTTTTTTTTCCCCATCAGTTTAAAGACAAGAGAGTTCAAACTTGAAAGCGAGCTCTGTCTCTGGGTTTCTCAATCTTGAACTGCTGTCTGAAATAAAAGATCTATTTGCTGTCTGGTTAGGCTTCATGTATCACTGTGAATCCATGAGCGTTACTATGGAATTTACTTAGCAAGAAAATCTATTTGCGTAAGAGTATTTGTTAAGGGAAGTCCTGTTCTGTGTTGGAGCTGTCAGCATCCTCGTGACTTTTGGTCCTCTGCGTGCACTTTGGACTGCCTCCTTTAAACACTCACTACTGACCCTGGAAATGGGGCCAAATGCTATAGAAGGGAGAGGACAGAAACATCTCCCTCCCAATGAGAGGCCTGAGCATTGTGCTTACAGGCTCACTTCACAACAATATAAATTAAATATAAGTGTTTAGTATTCAGGTAGGCAAGCAAATGAATCCTGACTGTGAAGATGAAGTAATCTTGTATTCTTAAAGAGAGTTAAAAAGTCATGAGGAAAATTTTGTTTTTCCACTCCCCCCACTCTGTGGAAACCAGAATGGGCTTAGCATACTGCTGCTACAAAGCCCAGCTAACTCAGAAGCCAGAAGGATACACATCAGATAGGAGAACTCAACATACCCTGAAGTACTATGGTAAATGAACATTCTATTCCAAGAAAACCTACAATAAAGCGTTGAAAAGTCACAGCTATTAATATCATTTTACCTCTTTACATAATCCCGCTGGAATGTGCAGAGACTTTACCTGATTTTTGGTGTGAATAAGGAATAATATCATTATGTCAAGGAAGCACCACCACAACCTGGGAAAAGGCAATTACTGGTGAAACTGAAAAATCATGGACATCAGCCCAGCAAATGAAACAGCTGATTTCTGGGCTTCATTGTGGGGAAAGGGAGAATTTACAAGAGAACAAGAAACTGTGGATGCTGCTCCATTTTTAGAATACAGAGAACATGAAAGTGTAAACATTTTACAGGAAGTAAGGTTCAGGGCCTAACATCCACAGCAATAACAGGAAAAATCTTTCCAAATCAGCTCTGCATTATTAACCCACTCAAAAAGGTATTTATTTGGCAAGACAGAACATCTATATCGTTCTTTCATAAATTTTCTCTCTTTCTTTTTCAAGCATTTGGATTTCATTTCGACTTAATTTGAGAACTTAGGCCTAATTCTCAAGCCATTTTGGGGAACAGTTTTTTTTTTTTTTTTTAAAGATAAATGAGGACTCCTAGCCTGACCTTAATTATTTATTCTTCTCTTTACAATTACAAACTGGTAAACTGTTAATGAGAACTACCAGTAAAAAGCTCAGAAGTATCCAATCAAGCCAGCTGTTTGCAACATTTATCAAAAATACAGGAAGGAATTGATGACTAATAAGTTAGTATTACTTGCATTATCCTGCTGCCTTTATCTTGTATATATTTGAGATACAGACAGCAGCTTAATACTAAAAATATTAAGTTATTAAAATCTAGAACAACACAGACTAAAAAAGAAAGAGAAAAAATAATCCTTGCCCCTGAAGTTATAATCTAAGAATAAAATCAATGCAGGATGGATGCAATCTGGTAGCTGGAAGTAAGAAAAAAAATGGGTACATCTCCATGCCACACTGCAAGGCAGATACCCGTATTAGTCTGAGTACTGCAGGACACAAAACATTCCATACTGTTTAATTTTTTTCCGTGAAGTATAATTGGCCCAGGTAAAGCACTGCCTAAGGAAGCTACACTGTTTTGCTAACCTTTGCTTCTGTACAAAATCTCACACTATGTAGTGCTGTTATGGCCAGTGAACAGACATTGATCAGAATTTCCAATACAATGATTCCTTCTCTGTTTTCAAGAGGATACTTCTAAGAGTTGACATCACCAGACCAGACTACCGCTCTGTGTGAATGCACACTGCTGCAGACCTTACGGGACCTACCCAAAGGAAGGGTTATGAAGCAAGCAAGCAGTCACGTAACCAGCCCACTCCACAAAGCACTGCAACGCAGCCGTGCTCAGGGAAGGAGCAGCACTGCCAGCATCTATGCTGGCACAGCAGGATGAAGCAGGTATTCTTTCCAAAGGGTTTCTCAGAAAAAAATACTGCAGTTTTCTTTCCAGTTCCATTTCCAGCTCCTCTGCTCCAGTTGTTCCTCTCCTTTTTCCAAAGGTAAGAATTAAAAAATAAAAATAAATTGCAGCGATAGAAGAATAAATAAAAAACACATTTCTCATCTAAATTAGTACCCCTCCTATTGCTTTGAGGCACACAATTCGAATGTGTAGTTCTTTGAAAAAACCCTCTTCCCAATACATAGAAGGTTATCTGTACATCTCTAGAAAACACAAAGGAAATACAGTGAGCGTTTGATTCACAAGAACACATCCTCTGTTTGACACTGCTACAGCTGCAGTGCTCTCTGTACAGTTCTCAAAACAGGTCCCTGGGTGTGCAGTGACACTGAAGCAGTGACACTGAAGCAGTGACACTGAACAGCACGGCATGATCTTTGGCAATCAGCTACATCTGCACTCTCGAGTTTCCAACTGATGCGCAGCATTCACAGAACTTGCACAGATTTCGCAGTGCTACATTAATCTAAAAAAAAAATGGGCCAAAACATCTCTTCCTCTCTACAGCTCTTCATTACAAGATGAAGAAGGACGCTGCCTTTTGTTTTTAACTGACATGGACTGTGCAGGTTGTGATTATGCTCAAAAGCAATACTGGTTCTACAAAAAAAGGCTCGTTGCTCTATTTTGTTGCAGAGATTACAGGGAAGTAGAGAAAAAAGCCTATTCAAAGGAAGAAATGAGCCTGCAGAAACCCATGTACATCAGTGCCACAATATTGATATTGCTAGTAGTAACCTGAAATCAACACTTCTGAAAACAACACTTGGAAGTTGGAAGGGGAACCTACATTTAAAGGCAACATACCCGGCTCCGGGATTGTGTTTTGTTTTCCATTTCCATTTTTTCTCTCCCACTTTCTCTAAAGAGATGGGGGTGATGAAGAGCCTGGCTGCTGGGACTTGGGGTAGCTTTGGGCTGAGAGCCCCAGTGCACAGCCTGCTGGGCAGAAGGGGTGGCAAGAATGTAAGGCCAGGATCTCCCACCTGAGTTCACAGGCTGGCTCACATCTGCCTGAGGAGTCGAAGTAAGTGCTGCAGGTGGGTACAACACATAATTATCACATCTTAAGCCACCACAGCTACATCTACCAGAGTTTGAGACAGTCACTTACGTTAGAGGTCCAAACGTCAAATAACCTACTCACTCTTCTCAAAAGATCTCCCATGATATTCCAAACAAATGACTTAACATGTTCTCCTAGAATTTAGAATCCCAGACAAAATTTTCACCTTTCTCAAAAAATTACCAAAAAACCGAATTCATGAAAGCATTCTGGGATCTCTCCAAGAGTGGAAATTAACAACACACTGCTGCAAAAAGCCAGCATAATTTGGTAAAAATTGTTTTTATTATTCTACCTAATAATGTCATAAAGCACTTAAACAGCCAAGAATTTTGTAGCAGGTTATTCGGAGAAAATCGTTTAGTGCAGATCATTTCTGCATTAATATTAAAAACTTCTTGGCCTGGAGATACTTCAATGTAACAGTTACATGCATTTCTGTTGCACATCACGTAATGTCTGCTTATAATGCCGTGTTACTCACAAGGTGAGAAAATCAAGAGTCATTTTTAGAATGAAAGTAACGCTTCATACTTTAGAAAACAACATCTCATTAATATAACCAGTAAAAAGTGATTGAGCACAGAGCCAACAACTCAGACAACAAATTTCAAGCTTAAAATCGCACTGCTTTTATACATGCATATATGTACACATACACACAGAAACACATACATCAAACAGGCTCCCAAGGAGTATTTATGACAGCTTGGAGCAGCTCCCTCTCTGCCTGCACGCAGAACAAGCCATCCTTCAGGCAGCCCAGCTAGAATCACTGTGCTCAATGACAAATCTTAAAGGACTGAAGTCATGCAGCTACCTGGAAAGAAAAAGGATCCTTCATCGTGTATTTAGAAATGCTAAATGGCCCGGGAAACTACTCAGAGATTTCTCATGCTCAGATCCTCATTTTCTCTTGCGTGGTCATCCCTAGGACAGCTCTGGAAAACAAGGCAGCCATTTTCTCTTAAGCTGTTATATTCAGCAAACCAGATTGAAGTGCTTGATAAGCTGCTGCTCTCTTCCGTGCCTGCAGCACTCAGAGGGGAAAAACAACCAATCACCCACAAACAGGTAGCGACCACAGCCATTTTTGCACTTGCCTGAAATGAGTCACGCTGTGGCAGCAGATGGGGCTGGGGGGGAGGGGGGGCTGGGGAGGCCTGGATACAAACAAATCAATATGCTGGAGCTCTCCGCCTTACCCTCTCTGCTGGCTTCACCCCCTGGCCCTGCAAAACCGTGGAGATCCTTGAAATAATGTTGTTTCCTCGCGTGTGTGTGTTCCCAAAATTAACTACCATTATTAAAAAAGATTTGGCTTTTACAGAGCCGCCGGGGCTAAGGCACTGCCTCAAACGCTTTTAAAAACGCCTCAAAGCACCAGGGTGAGCAGAGGAAGAAAATAATTGTAATGTGCAATCGACAGAAATACACACATATGTGCACCTGTATGCACATACGTACCTGATGTAATTTTGTGACACAGCTGCAAGTAACCTCTCTCCAGCAATGTGCACACTGTCAAAACTGGTAAACGCTCTTTAGAGCGTACAAATCTGGATATTCAAAATGGCTAATCACATTCAGGGCTGGCCCCACACATGGAGCAAGAAGCCGTGCTGCCTATACTTAATTTCACTTGTTTTCCAATGTAATCCTTTTTCTTGTCAGTTTTGGAAACCTCCCTGTTTTGCAGCTCTGTTGTGAAATCTGGCAGCGAGAAGCCTCAGGCTGAGGGAGATGCCTTTCCTGTCTTGTGTTCAGATGTAGCCATGCTCAGCGATGGTGGGGAAAAAACCTCCCACTGGCTTCATCAGCAGAGGCTGCTAAAAACAGGATGCTAAAATCCCTCTGCTTCCATTCCTGCTGCCCTCCGAACTGTGGCTCATTTCACCACACGAAATGGGAAGCAGGGCTTCTGACACTGCCTGGCCTTAAGGCCACTTGTCCAGCCTTGGAGAGCTCGCGTGGTCAGACCAGGCCACTCAACTGGTGGGGCACTCGCACCTACTGGGCCACCTTGGAGGCCTTCTGCTGGGCCATCAGGCCCCTCACCACCCAGAGGTGGAGCACACAGAAGGCCCCAGGACAGAGGAAGGCCCCAAGCCACCAGCACAGTTCTTCCACAAAAGGGCCTGGCAACCCACTGGTCTTGGCTCTGCTGCCGTACTTCACTGGCCAGAGGCACAGCCTTCTCTGACCTCTCCTTGCCAGCAGCCCCCAGGCTCTCAGCAGCTCCTTGGACAGGAAAAGAAAAGCAGCAGCACATGGGCTCCTCTAAAGGGGATGGTCGTTGATTGAGTGCTTGCTCCAGCTCTTGAACACAAGAATTGCGTTTGCTCATGCAGCCTCCACATTTGCACTTCCATTCATGCTTTCTGAGGCCATTTTCAGACCAGAAGGTATCCAACCAGTCATTCCTGATGCTGCAAACTGCAGAACTCTTTCCCAAGTTAAGTTACTTTGCACCCTGCTTTACAGTGAGGCTGCTGTACCAAAGGTGACCTGCCAGTTTGCAGAAGCCCGGTAAGTCATAATAAACACAAGTAGAATACCTGTATTTCAAACACGTGATTCCATCATCAGTCAAGAAAATTACTGAAACAAGGCCAAGTTCGACATGATTAGGTGAAGAACATGTTAGTTCTCTGACCATTGATTTTCACTGGACAAAGTAATAAGCCTTGTTTCTGTGCCAAGTATAAGTGCATCACAGTATTTTTAATTTATTTTGTTTTGGAATGCAGGATATAATAAGTTTAAGAGTAGAAAGTCTCCTCACTCCACTAAAATTAAAAGTATGTAAAACCACAGCTCCCTCCATAATGCCATCTGTGCTAGAAATGCCTTTTTTTCCCCCTCTTTTTTGCTACAAGACTATTACATTGTGTGCAAGAGGTAACGTCTAAAAATACATCACGGAAGATACACGTATAACTACTAGACTATTCCTTTTTTTGTTCGAAACAGTAAGTGCAAACGAACCCATATGGATCTAAGCTATACCTTTTGGAGCTAGAATTTTTCTTGTTAGACCTGCAGTCCCTGTGACGAAAAAGAGTTTCCAGAAAGAAAGCGTACAGTTCCTCACACCTGTTTCACACCAAACTAGATAAAATGTTTTAGTCTCTTCCAGGAAGGAGTTCAGCGGCATAGCAAGGAGGCAGACAAGCACCATATGGGCAGAAGAGAAGGAAGACAAAAGCAAGGGTTGAACTACTGCTCTAAGCAGCAGTGAGGGTTGCATTGGCTCAGCTGTGTTGTCTAATCAAGTATTCTAAATCAATTAAGACTGAAGCTAAGTTGAACACACAGATCTTTGTATTTATAAATTAACCTAAATATTCCACAGCAATATTCCATACGGTTTAACTGCTGTAGCGCATGGCCAGAAACCAAGGACTGGCTGAGCTCATTAGCCATGGAATGTTAGCAGGTGAACTTTCATCCAGCAATACAAAACGTGAGTAGTGAAAGAGTAAACACCTTCCTGTCCTATAAAAATAATGCTATCTAACAAAAATGGAATTTTCAGCTAACAATAACTATGTTCTTTCAGTTGCCTGGAACTGTCGTGAGCCTGTTAAGATATTTCTGTAATAACAACAAAAAGGGAGCATTTGTTGACATCAGTCAGTAACACAAATGCGCTCGTAAATACCTCTCATACATTTGCTAGGAATCTTGAACTTCTCACAGGTTTTACAGAAAATGGAAAGCTAAGTTATCTGGCTGAAGTGAATTCCCACCAGTTTTTGTTTGGGCGGTGATACTCAAGCAGTGACAGTTTAGCTGCAGACACCCACCCAGGCAGTTTTTTCCATCTGCCTACCTTGCCTCTCCGTATCAGTGGCTGAGCCACTCACCACTCGACTGCCCAAGACTGCAATTTATAGCATATTCTACCCAGGCCTGAATTAGCAACAGTTTGCCTTGAAAAGGTGCACAGTAAACTGAAGCATTTCAGCAGTGACTCAACAGTGTGTATTAATAGCCAGCCTAAGATTATTTAAGACCCTCCCGGTGCCACGTGTCTGGGATACGAGTTGGATCAGGCTGTTGATCGGACTGAAAGCTCACCTTGCAAATAAAATAATTTTTCAGCATTGTGCAGCTGCACAATTATAGAGCTGGCATTGCCAAGGGAGTGGGAGCACGGGGTCAAGGATAAGGGGAGAGCAGGACAGTCCCTTTTGCAGCAGCCTGCATTTAAATTGGCTGAGGTCAATTGTGGAAAGGGTTGCTTTCCCTCTGCCCACAAGAGGAAGCAGAGGCTGCAAGGACAGGCAAGCCAGGGAAGTAACATCAGCAGCCCGCCTCTGATATGCCCTCCTCCATAAACAGATGCTTTGTGAAAAACTAGACCCAAGTTAAGTCTCTATACCCACTATATGAAATAAACAGAACAGAAAACAGTGCTCAGAAGAACCCCATACACTCATGAATACCTGAATGCAGAAATGAAGAGAATCAGCTCCAAATACATGGAAAACCTGTCCTTTAGTATGTTTTTAGTCAAACTGGAAAGTTCAAGGAGATGAGAAATAGAAAAAAAAAATCACCATAATCTGATTAGCTGTGTAATTAAGACTATACTGGGAGATCAGTAAGGGAAACTATAAGGAGGGTTCCTTCAGCACAGTACAATGGAGAGAAAATTGGAAATCTGGTGGAAATCTAATGGGATAAAGTAACAGATGGTAGTAGACACCCAGGGGACATGGAGGATATGCAATTAATTAGTAAGGCCATAAGAATCTTAATATTCTAGATTAGACTTACATTTAAAGTCTAGGTTAGAATTACTGTATTCTAGGTCACACATACTTTTTATAAACACCTACTAGTCAAATAGGAAACATACTCAAGAAAAAGAGCAAGTACAAGATAACGAAGTAACCAAGAGGGGGAAGTTTTTTTACTGAAAGGGTGGTGAGGTGCTGGAACAGACTGCCCAGAGAGGTTGTAGATGCCCCCATTCTTGGAGGTGTTTAAGGCCAAGCTGGACAGGGCCCTGGGCAACCCAACCTACTACTTGATCTAGCAGTTGGTAACCCTGCCTGTGGCAGGAGGGTTGAAACCTGATGATCCTTCCTTCCAAGCCAAGCCATTCTGTGATTCTATGACTGTCCTTGTCTTGAGAAACATGGCAAGCAACTGCCCACAAATATAACACAGGACACTACAAAGAAGACAACCAATCAAATTAATCAGCAAAAAACAATGGACTCAATGTACAAAAAAAAAAAAAAAAAAGAAAAAAAAGAAAAAAAAGAAAAAGCCTCGAGTTAAATTTCTAGAAACAACTAGCAGAACAAGCTGCCAGTGGAACTGTGCAAACCACCATCACTGGTGATACCCAAAGAACATCGTTCTACCTGGCCTGTAAGGACTTCAGGCAAAAAACTAGATCAGTCCACGTACACTTTTTCCAAGCACAGATATGTCAGTAACTTCCAGCAGAATCTTTCACATAACCCACTTTTCTTCCAGTCGGTACAGCACAGGAGTACAGCTTAACAACCATAAGCTGAACACACAAGCAGGTCAGCTCAAGGCGGTCGCTCACGCTCAGGCAGTCCTTTCAGTTTTCTCTTGGGTATACAGTCAGACTTTGCTATACCAGTCTCATGAAGCTTTGGTGGTCCCGTGCCTTCCAAATATTTGCCAACAATTAAATAATACTTATAAACAATACAGTCCAGCTGTAGAACTGCTTATATCTCAGTAAAATAAAGAGCTGTTATATATAAACTCCAGATATACACAGATGGATACATACGTACATGGAATACAGAGAGAGAGTGTTAAATGGAGCAGATATAAACAAATGATATAAAAAGATATAAACCGATGCTACATTATTATAAGCCAGTTATTTATGTAGATTTATTTTAAAATATGTCTGATTGCATTCATAGCACTGATGAAGAGAACAGTAATGCACTGAACATCATTAAACACTTAGACTAAAACTCCGCCCTGATCATCCCCTCACAGGCACTTTGTTTCTGTTTTACCACCCAGGAAAAGAGTAACCACGTGACCTGATGGTCAGAAAATTCTTACTCTGGTATGAGAACAAATTAAATGATTTCCAAAAGCAGGGGTCTCTCCCAGGCACAGTCCTACTTTCAGCTCTCCCATCTCAGACTGGCACTAATTTAAATTAGAGACTGGTAGCTTTAGCACTTCAGTTGATATCAATTACCATTACATCATGTAAAGCACTCCCTGAAGAGATCAGGAACCAAGCTGCTTATGGAAATAGCACAAAAACCACACCAGGAAAGAAATAGAAGCCGGTATACAGCAGAGATGTAACCAGCCCTTCTGCAAGTAAGGAGAAAAAAAAAAAAGGTTTAAGTGGGCAGCTGCATTCTGCATCAGCAGAATTACAGCCATTTCTGTCAATGGTTTTAAGGTGCACAGAGAGGTCATTGTCTTCTATAGATTGGATTACTGTGAAGCCAATGTTTCATAACTATAGCAGGGAAGCAACTGGATGCTGGACTGCCTTAAAACAGCTGAGGAGAAACAGAAGAAGCCAGAATGATGCTGACCGTGATGCAGCTTCAGAGGGTGCAGAGCCCCCTACTTTACACACATCTAGCCCATGAAAACTTTGCAGTGTTCCTAAAATCATTAAAACCCAATATAAAACCCACTTAAACACAGATTATTATTATTTTTTTCTATCCTAGTCCAGGGAAATAGTGAGAGGCAATGAGACTGGGGCCACTTAAACATGATGTAAGGAACCAAGAACGTGAGGTCAGGAAGCCTCAGTTGTAACATCAGTCTCGCATTGTTGACAAAGCCTTGCATTTGCGTCTGTTCTTGGTAGTCCACCAAAATAGCTTTTGCTCAGGTACAAAATATTTTGCTTTAAGGACACTTAACCCAGTTCCTATGATCCATCATTTAAGGCTAACCTGCTAAACTGAGGAGCCAGCCAAAGTCATTCAGGGACCACCTTATTGCAAGGGTAGGTATAAGATAAGCCTCCTGGCATCAATCCACCTACAATTTCCTACCGCTATTACACCGATGATTCAAATCTAATTTTAACAAGCAAGCAAGCCTTCTGCTGTCAGCAACCATTGTTCCAAGACAGAAGGAAAATACTTTAAGCACACTTTCTTGCTTTTCAACATCTGCATTTTTGTACTGCTTTTGTTCCTGGAGAGGGGCACGGAAAAGGGAAATAAAGGAAGCACTTCCCAAAGTAAGGGAGGTAAGATATCAGTGCCATCACTTTGCACTTCCTAAACGAGCCTATTTTTTTATTGTTGTTGTTCAAACAATCCTTGGGCAGGAGATGACCTTTATTAACTTAAGAACTAATGCTTTTCGAAGTCTGAAAATCTTGCTGCAGTAACAAGGGAAGTTTCAAAACCACACTCCCCTAACACAACACGCTTTATGCTTAAAAATAAATACTTTCCCACATCTTTTGGTAAAATTCAGTTTGACACAGTCACCCCATTCCTTTAATAACCAATTATATGCAACTTTTCACAGCTAAGTTTGCATATGAATGAAATTTCTCCTCGTAAGAGATCAGAAAAAGCAAAATAATTTACACGCTTTTGTGTATTTTCAGATTCCTTTCAGAAACAAAGTCAATGTGGAATAGTGCAGAGCTGGGTTCATTAGCTGCACAGCAAAAGACAAAGTCCTATCTAATGTGCACTGGCAGTGAAAAATTGGAAGGGGTAAGATCATCACTGAACATAATCCTGAAGGCCATGGTAGAAGCTTCTTTCTACCATAACCTAAACGTGGTTCCAGTAACCAAGAGCAAGACAACAATATGCACAGAAAAGTCTTCTGGACAAGAAGATGCATGTGATGTAGTCTGATGTTTATATCATATGATTTTAACAGCTTAAAACAGAAAACTAAAGCTGCCCGCAGGTCTCCTGACAAACAAATACCATACTGTGATGCTGAAGTAGGTAAGGCGCTGCCATTACTTAGAATGCACGTTACAGAAGGTTACTGATATATGGGAATGGGAAATATTTGATAGCATTTAATACACACTAACCGTTACAGAAAATACTACTTGTAACACACTGCCTTGTTAGAACTGACAGCGTAAAATACACCGAACAGCATTATTCAAAACATGGGTGATCAAGTGTTGCAGCCCTCCTAGACATTACGGATCCTGCGCAAGGTATTCAATTTGATCTCTTTGTTCAAGTTAGTTACATTTGCATCCATTCAGCAAGTTATCCACCTGAAAAGGCTATGATTCTTTCATTTCCCCTTGTCTCCCGAACTCTGTGGGATTCATTCTCCTACAGAATTATTGCCAGAAATAAAATGTTGCATTTAGAGTGGCAATAATACAGCCAGCCAATTCCAGGTCGAGAAAAAAAATCATAAAAAAAAAAACCCTCCACAAAACAGTAACCATTTTTCCCAATTCCCTATGTGCAACATTAGTGCCAAACGTTAAGCAAACCTCAAACATCGGTCAGTACTTACTGGGCTCTAAACTAAGCGGTCTGTACGTTCTACTTGCCATAACGGAAGCACTTAACAAAAGCCATCACAGAGGTACTTCAGGAGCAGGGCAATTTACTCAATTATTTCTTCAGGGTTTTGTACAGTAAGTACTGGGTTTTGACTGCCCTCTAGAAAAATATGACCAACATTCTCGGCTACACAGTCAGCATATATATGTACGTAGCCCTTACCATTAACTGAAAGACTCTAAGAAGCATGAAGACCAAAAGAGACCACTGTTAGCTAACTGAATTTGGGGTGTTTAACACTGAAACATGCATTTCTTGCCTTAAAAATAACTTTAAAAGAAATCCGTATTTCAGAAAGTCATCTGAACACAATGCAAGGATGTCAGCTAATGGTGAATTCCTGATCTCAACTTCAAGAATTTACAGATTGTAAAGAGCTATGAATATTGACAGAATAAAAACAAAAATCTGTTTCCTGTTTGAATTCTATTATTTATTTCCAATGTATCTTTTCATTTCCATATTTTCCAAACAAGAGTTTCTCATCTTATAAATCTCCACATGGTTACTACCAGACGATGATTTCAGTCTCTAGGTGACGCGTTGGATTATGTCCGTTTCTTACCAGGAAGATGAGATCCTCCCGAGCTCCCAAACTCTTTCCCCAGTATGTCCAGCCTGCAATTATAAGTGCTGCACCTCCAGCCTACATACATCCTAGTTAAATATCACTCAAACCATACGGATATTAAAAAATACACCATTTATTTACTGTCTTGCAGTTATATACAAAGAAAACCAACATTTGCCTTTAGTGGTATCAACAAATGGAAGACTTACACATAAGCTGTACAATAATGACAGCAGTGCACCTTGACATGACAACTTCTGAAGGAGCTTTGGATATTATGGGTTTGCATAGATCACTATACTATTCCTCACTGCCATCTCTGTTACTGAGTGGTGTAATATGAAAAACTGAAGAGCACAGTAAGAAAACCAGTACCTGAAATTGCTAGGGGATCTGGAATAGGGGAACAGACAGGAAAAAATTGCTGGCATTTATCTCAGAACAAGAAAGTTCAGAAATGCTCAGTGCAGCTTTTTCCAGTGACTACAACCAGAGCTAAGTTTGCTTGCAAATCCAGACAGTGTTTTTGGGACAGGACAGGTGTCTGCAAAAGAGAGCAGCTCCTTAAGATGTTATTATCATACAGTATCAGGACATACGGTTTCAAAGCAAAGAATCTCAATCCCCTGCTCTTCTTGTCACCGGGCTACTTGGGTTTGGTACTTCGCAGTGACTAGATAGGTTAGATGATGCAGGGAGAAATCTGTACAGGGAGGAAATGAGATAGTAACACAAGGGGATGGGGGGTGGTAATGATTTACAAACATCTGAAGGAAGAATCTGCACAACCAAAAAAGGAAGACATTTACTATCAGATATGGAAACTCAGTAGTAAAGGGATGGATGTCTTTTTTAAATGGAAAACGTTGAGTGACTCAGTAGGACAGCTTTTCTGGAGAGGAAAATAACAGAAAATGCACTGGTAGGAACAACCCTGTATCAGCAAGAAGGAATGCCTCAGATGTAAGACCAGTTCCCAGTTAGCTTACCTATGCTCCATGCCTACTATAACTGAGATATATTGCCCAAAAATTTGAACTCCCTTTTAATATAACACTAATGCCCTTTATTACTGATTTTAACAGGCTTTAATGGGAGGAAGCATACATTCAATTATTTTATTACACGCTTTGAATATAAATGGAGAGCATCTGCACTGCAGTTTACATCTTCCACCCTCACCCTCTCATAAAAACGCACAGACATTTCAGAACTGAAAGTGGCCTTCCCCACCCCTCACTGCTTTCTTGGCTGGTTTGCTGAGATCTATATATCCAATCTAATTATTTTGATTCCCATTTCCAACCCTATCAGTGGTGCAGTGGTGCAAGAAATCAAAGTGCCAGTCTCCTGAATGTGTTAGAACCTCAAAGCTAACAGCTCATTTGCAGAGGCATCACTGTGCGGCCCAAAGCCGCTGTCAGCATACAATTTATGTTCAGCATTCTGGATGTGACTTGAGAGGGTTTTCCTAGTGTATCGATACCAAGCATTTCATGTAGCATTTCAGATACGCTACAGCTTGTTGCATCATCTTGTTCTGTCACAACATAACTGATTCTAACAAACACCCACAATGCTTCAGTTTAGATTCTGTTTTAAAACACTCAAGTCCTTCTTCTTTGTTACATTTTCCCTTTGTTTTCTTAAAAGGAAAAACAACAGGATCACATAAGCTGATCTTCTCCTAAGTGATCAGAAGCTGGAGTCAGCAATACTCCTGCCAAAACACTCTATCCTCTCACGCCAGGGGGGATTTTATGTTACTCGCTATCTGAAGTCCCACGGGGGTCTTCTCCCTGACGATACACTTTTCCCCTCTTGAATTACAGCCTTACTTAAATTACTAATGGCTCAGCGACACCAAAATATTCCCATTCATTTCCACAGCTTCTACAAATACGGTAACGTGATTTGTGTTCAAATATAAGCGTCACCATTTCACTTTTTATTATGAATATCATATGTTTGGCAACCTGTCTGACCTTCCTTATGATGATGAATGCTGCAGCAAACAATTTGCTGTATCTTTAAAGAAATGGCCAATTCAATTACATTCTGCCAGAAGCTTTCAAATCCCTCTCTGCCAAATGTCTTTGCTATATCCTGCCACAGACAGCCCATTTGTATTCCAGCACAGTAGGACACTTGTTTTATTGAAGCATACAGTTCTAGTTAGGTACCATCAACAGAGTGCTATTTCAGTTCTCCGGCTCTCTGTTCCTTTCTACCCCCTCTAGCCTCGGTTATTAGGATTTTCAATTTTACTGACCAAACGTGTACGCGTTACTAATTACATGCCTGAAATCTGGTAGTTATCGACTGCTACAACAAAATACATTAGTGACCAATTACAGGAGTTCTTGGCAACAACGGTTATCATTTTAGTGGATTTAATCATTGCACTTAAAGTGAAGCTTGAGATTCCCTTTGAGATTACACCACTAATTGCTTCTGTTTTCCTAGTTACCGCATGAGCTGCTCTGCAAAAAGATGCCTTTTAAATTCCAAAAAGCAGCAAACAGATCAAGCATCCTGTAATGAGTCCTCCTCAATAAAGGCACGGCGTAAATTCATTCATACCACAATGCTAATCTCCCTCATGTATCTCCCTTGTCATCCTCTCCTTCCTTCTCAATTCTTATTACTTGGGCAAACAGCAATACAGCCGCAGCGCTGTTCACATGAAGCACGTGTTACTGTAGACACACTGGCATTTCTTTAAACAGTTACTGAGAACGTTGGACCTATTTTAAATTAAAAAAAATCATTTTTCCCTTCCCTCCTGTATTTGAAGAGAAAACAGCACTCGTTACTATAGTTTCAAACAGAACGTTTGTACGTTCTCAGACCTTTAGGAAAAGGGACAAAACAAAACAACCCAACAGGTAAAATACTTGGTATATTACATGCAAAATGTCACCATCATAGGCTTTCACTTTCCAGGAATCCCTAATAACAGTCCTCCTCCAAAGGAGTTTGTACTCTAACGCATTATTCTTTAAAAGCCCACAACTCCCTCCAGATCCCACTAGTGATGAATTATCTGGTTTACAGCCTCGTAAAGCAGAAGCGTCTATATATTTTAATGCTGAGGCCAACCACAGGACTTTTGTACCTTTCAAATGTAATGATATACAACTTTCCAAACACCACTGAAAGGCTGTGACCTTAGGCTTCAGACAACTGAGACAAGGAGATATCATTTCATTAACGTTTTAGGTCAGGTCAAAATAAGTTGTCTTTCAAAGACAGAAAGCACGGGGGAGGGTTGCAACTGCAGTTCTGTTAGCTGGCTGAGAACAAACTATTTAATTAATAAAACTGGTTAAATAACTCTGGTTTCTTGTTACGAAGATTTCACCTGTTGAAGCTCTCCATTACTCAAGTGCCACGTGGCGAAGACCTCTCTCAAAAATATATATTAAAAAAAATTAAAAATGGCACATAAGTTTAAACAACCTTCTAGAATTGTCTCATCCTACATCAACCTTTTCAGATTTCAGCAGATTCTAAGTTGATACAGCTCTAATTAGAAAATTAATTGATCTTCATGGGAAAAATATTGTAGAGAAAGGGGTTTAGAACTTCCAGAGTCTTCTTGACTATTCTTCATGCCAACAGAATAGCAGAGCATACGATATCTTTAAAAACTGTCAGAAACACACAATGTGATTTACAAAACTAACAACAGTCTCCCTGAAACCGGCTACTGAAAAAAAAGCTGGAGAGCTTCATCCTACAGCATCAAGGGGTTCAATCAGTTGGCTTCCCTGCAGCCTGCAAACTACGGGGCAGAACATTACCTAACAAGTCCTGAAAAACAACACGATGCATCCACAGAGACTTGCGTCACTGCTCCATTTTTCCTGGTTCCACACCGATATGCAGATTTCCACAAAGCCGTAGGTCTTTTCAGAATACAAGGCTCACAAGGCTGCTACGTGCAGAATGCTTTCAAAAACACGTCCAGCTCACTTCCATGCTTAACTGAGAAACACTTGCCCCAGGGCACTCCAGTTTCTATTCTTCATAAGGAAAAACGTAGGTGATGCAGTAAACTAAAAATAACTGGCGACACCTGATTAGAGCAGAGATCAATCCCATATTCATAAAGGAATAGACTACACAATGTAATTGGATTATGGCCACCTGTTAGTTCAATAGTTCTTGACTTCTGCCTTCCTCAAACACCAATTGAGGACAATTTTCAATTAAAAAGTAACATAAAACTGACACTTCTTCACTGATCTCTTCTTCATGCAGGTGTCACTACTCTGACAAATACTCGAGCTCAGAAGAATGACCACCTTTCTTTCTGTATGGGAAGACAACTTTTTCACATGCACTATATCTACATCGTGATACCAAAAAGATTGCAATTGCACCTGGAATTTCTACTGCTACCTTCGGAATGAGAAAACAGGAAGAAGACTGAAGAAAATATTCTTGAAGTGAACAGCCGAACTTATATAGCACCAAAAATACAAAAGGCCAGGAAATACCTGCCTTTCATCACTGTCAGAAGCAATAGACTAAAATATGCAGAGTAGGGCTGATAACATGGGAAATAAACGAAAACATTTGCTATGTGTTAGTACAAAAGTTAAAAGAAGCAAGGCAAAAAGCTCTCTCAGAGGTCCCTTCTGGATTTAAAACAGAGGTGTTCAGCCAATTTCAACTTAAAAACATGCCATTATCATTCAAGAATACTGAATTTCTCTCCTTTAATGAACCTTACATCTGTCCATGGTCCCAATTCCTGCATCTATGCACACTAAGTTCAAGACTGACAAGGCACGTTATTTGCAGGAACCTCAGTGAGAAAAACAAATGCACCAGAAAGCAACCAGTTATAATACTGCCTCAGGCACTATTTGTGATTCAATACAATAACTTAGAAATAGAAGAGTGATAATGCTAAATGAGACTTGATATATTTCCAAACTGTACAATGAATTTAAGGTCCTAGGTATATAGCTTACAAACCCTAGCATAAAGGTACATATTTACTTCTCTTTAACATCAAAAACAATGGAAGATATTTTTTTTTGTCTTCCACTCTATTGCGAAGAGAGAATCAGTAAATACCACAACAAAACGTGACATACTACTTTAAGCTGTGACATGACAGAAATCAGTTTATGAGTTCACGTATTCAGTACAAGAACAAGATTAAACCGCAGAACAGATTTGAAATAAAATGCACTGATAACAAGTTTAGATCAGATTAAGTCGAGAGAATCTCAGATGAGAAGAAGAGTCTGTAAAATTTAATGTAGATACCAGTTAGAATGTGCAACTTACTGAAGCCTTCCAAAACTAAAAATAATTCTTTTAACATGACAAATGCCAGCAGGAAGAAAACCTTCAGCTCTGGCAATTGTTTCAGAAAATTCAATTAACTTGCCCATTATTAAAAATACGTTACCAGTACAAAGAAGTTTCGTGCTGTGCTGTACTTATCCGCTTATTATAATTACATGCCTTCCATATATTACCATATATATGAATAAATTAATTAATTAAATAATACAACAAAGTACCTTTTTGACCTGTAGAATAATTTACTGTTACCAAAATAACGCTTGGACTGCCAGGCAAGGAAGCAAGCTGGATAACTGCTACAGCTGAAAAATACTCTTCTTTTCTTGCCTTTTAAGAAACTTGCGTAGGTTGGGTTGGGGATTGTTGGATACCTTCCAACACCTAGGAAGGTCTGCCACATGTTCCATCAAAACTGCCAGAGAAAAACACCCCTAGCCAAATTTTAATGGAAGCTAATCCAAGTGAGAAAATACCTTTTGTTGCAAAAAAAATGTGAAATGCACCCTTAGCAAGACAACCATATTAGGCCACAATTACAAGGTCGTCTTCTCAGCCTCCATTCTCTGATAACATCACACTTAACACAGCCTCTTTTTAGGACTTCAATCCCACTGAACCTCAGTGCCTCACTGCGATTCCATCTGACTGAATTTAAGAAACAGGTCACTCAAACTCAGCATTTAGTCCCAGGATAAAGAACTGAAAAGGCAAAACACCAGAATAGCAGTCTTGCATATAATCTATATTTAATTTAATGGAGCCTTTAAGGGTAGCAATAAAAAGCACTGAAGGTTGCATTATGCTACGTTCCACTTAGCTAACCCTACTACTTCTAGTATTTTTCTCAATCCAAAAGCCAAAGCATTGTCTCAACTTACACTTTGCAGTTTAGGTGAGAAGATGCTTAAAAACAGTCAACAGTTTTTGCATTTTGTAAAACTAGTTTTCAGTTAAGCATTCACTTACTCAGGTGCAAGTGCAGTCACGCTCCCCAGTTTCCCCCTAGATTTTCCCTTCGGGCCAGTTTTATCCTTAGGTACCTGAGAAAAATGGAAAAACAAAATGAATTTATGTAACTTCTTTTAAATTCATCTCTTGATTATATCAGGTCTTGTGACCGAAAATTATCAGCAATTTATACATTTTCTATCAGGATTTTTTCCCATCAGTTTGCTTAACCAGGAGGAAACTCAAGGCTTTTGTTTTCTCTGCAAAAAGACAGTTTTTTATTTCACCAGTTCTATTTTTTTTTCCAGACTTGGTACAGCCTTAAATGAAAGAGTTCTCTGTCAGAAACCTCATGTAACTCCAACCTAGTAAACGGTGGGATTGCATGATTTAAATATATTTCATCACTTGTTTTTAGGAGTACAAACAGAAAGAAGCACAGTAAAGGCTTTGTTAGACACAGATTGAAGCTACCTTGAAACTGTTAACATGTGAAAGAGGAAAAACCTACATACTCAATTACCACTTGAAAAATTGAAAGGTTTGTGTACAGGTGCACTGTCAGTTAAGGAGGAGCTCCAAACATAACGTTATTCTACTTTCTCCAGGCACTAGCATGAATTAAAGAAACATTTCAAAACATGCTATTCAACCATATGGAGTCAATTTTTGCAGACATATGGAGCTCCAATTAAATAAGCGTGGCTTACTGACACAAAAGCCCACCTGCACATATTCAAATTTTCCAGAATTAGACCATCTAATTTAGACCAGTCCACCTAACAATAACAGAGCAGAAAAGCAATGTATTTGATGTGACACAACTGAAGCTATGCATTTTAAATAGTAATCACTACCTTACTTTTAACCGTGGTCAGGACACAACCAAATTATAAAGAAAACAAAGATGGAATTAGTTTCCCTGAAATGCAATTAAAATTACATCAACTCACAATAAAATTACTTTCAGTTTTCTCTATCATGCAAGGAAACATATCATCCTAAAAGTAAGCAAAATACTCTTTTTGAATGAAGAATTTACTAGAAGTCAATGGATATTTCAAAACCACCTATAGCTATAGAATCATAGAATCACCAAGATTGGAAAAGACCTCCAAGATCATCCAATCCAACCATCCACCTATCTCCAATACTTCACACTAAGCCACGTCCCAAAGTACAACATCTAAACATTTCTTGAATACCTCCTGTGTCAGTGAGTCCACCACCCCCCTGGGCAGCCATTCCAGTGCCTGACCACTCTCTCAAAGAATTATTATTATTTCTTAACGTCCAACCTGAATCTCCCCTAGTGCAACTTGAGGCCATTCCCTCTATTCCTATCACTAGTTACATGGGAGAAAAGGTCAACCACCAACTCACCCAACTCCCATCCAGCCCTATGGACTTGTGGCAGTCCAAGCAGAGTAGTAGGTCTCTAACTGTTTCCACCTGAATCACAGGGAATTTATTCTGCTCCCTTCTGAGGCTTCCAGGTCAGGGGGTGGAGTACCCCAGGGATAACTGGTCTGACTTTTAAAGACAGATTTAAGGAAGGAATTGAGAATCTCATCCTTTGCCTTATCCTCAGTGGTTACATTCCCCACTGCATCGATGAAAGGATAGAGATTCTCCTTAGTCCTCCTCTTACTGCTAATATATTTGTAAAAAAGTTTTTTGTTCTCTTTTACCCCAGTGGCCAAGTTGAGTTCAAGCTGGGCTTTTGCCTTTTCTAATTTTCTCCCTACACATCCTAACAAATTCTTCTTGCTCTCCCCAAGTTTCCCATCCCTTCTTCCACAGGAGGTAGATTCTCTTTTTCTTCTGGAGCCTCAGGAAAAGCTCCCTGTTCATCCATGCCGGTCTTCTTCCCCACCAGCTCATCTTGTGGCACAGGAGTACAGCCTGCTAGTGTGCTGTTAAGACTTCCTTCTTGAGGAGCGACCAGCCTTCCTGGACACCTTTACCCTTCAGGACAGAATCCCAAGGGACCTACCCTACCAGCGTCCTGAACAGTTCAAAGTCTGACCTCCAGAAGCCCAAGGTAGCAGTTTTGCTGCCCCTCCGCCTGACTTCACAAAGAAAAGAGAAATCTACTATTTTGTGGTCACTCTGTCCAAGACAGCTCCCAAACTCCACATCTCCCACCAGTCCTCCTCTATATGCTTTGTAGCTTTTAAGTTTTGTTTGCATATTGAGCCCTCAAATTTTCCCAGAATAAATGTATGTAAAGCATACATTAAAAAGTCAACAAGTTATATATAAATGCTAACATCCTCAAAACCCTAAATAAGAAAGGCGCCTGATAAGGTAGAAACTAATACATTATCAAGGCGAACATCATAAAAGTCCAAATCTTAATTTTATTAAGTATTCCCTGTTAATTTGGCTCCCTTGTTCATATCCATTCATTTTATTAGGAGATGATACATAGTTGTCTTCCACAGGACTCCTACCTCAAGCAGCGAACACAATAAATAGAAGAAAATGGAATACTGAAAATCTACACATTAACTGAATTACATATGATCATGGCACAGCTCTGTAATTTATCTACTCCAGGTTTTCTTGTTCTGTTTCAGAACAGTATTCTGAAGACACACGTGCTAGTTCTCCCAGAGCACTTCTCTTTGGTACTGCCACAACAACAGATTGCATTGCAGTCCCCCACAAGGTACACTGTGTGCATGATCTCCATAGACAGGGAGCTTAAAGACCAAAACTTCCAAATTAAGAGTATTACAAACTTTAATTTCAATCAAAGACTCCTAAAACTCATTTATCAGAGCACCTAACATTACACAATTAATTATCTGGGGAGGTTGAACTCATCTCATTAACTGGGTAACACATCTTTCATTTCTGGTAGGCAGCAAATGGGACAACGTGCTATCTCCTTTGCTGAACAACTGTTGTACAAGTGTGCTCCTACAGCAGGGACTATATAGTTCTAAGATCGTATAACTTAGAACCACAGCATAACATCCAAGCATGCTCAGTGAACAAGCTCCAGACAACCTTCATTCTTCGCTTTCCAGCTCTGCAGTGAACGCTTTTTCTAACTCTAACAGTGTTCTTGAAGACCACTGCTTTCTGAGCTTGTTTTTATTTCCAGCTCTTGTAAATAAAGAAACAACCAAAAAAGAGTTCCTATTTGCTCAGTAGAGAAACCCACAGAACTTGGCCACCTCTCCTTCTCATCCAAAGCTGTACTAGTGCCATCCCATGGAGCATTTACCATCATCCATCGCATTCCTTGCCATCAGGCTCATCCTTCTTGTATTTCTGATCTCAGTCTTGTTACCCTGTCTCTTTAGAGTAGCTGCTTTGTTCTCATCCACTTTACACTACTCCCCCCAACCAGAATCCCATTTCCCGTTAGTTTCTAGCTCTCAAGCACTACCTTTCCTTTTAATCTCAGCATCATCTTTCAGTTTCTATCCCCCTCACTTATAGATCTGACGGCTCTTTCACACCGCTTTTTACTTTCCAGTGGTTTTCCCACTGCTTTACTCTCCCTCTCAGCCTCCTGCACTTGTCTCTTACCCTATCAATTTTCAGATTTATTCTCAACAACTAACTCCCTGTCTTACCTGTATTTCCCTTCCTGGCTCCCCACATAGTCTTTTTGATTAGCGTGCCATAGACATGGCTGCTGTGCTGTATGCTGAACTCACTTCCAATGATGTGTGTTAAAAGAGATCTGTACAAGAGCTTACGTGCAGGAACACTTCACTTGAGGATCCCTGAAGGACTTGGGCAGAAGATAAGCAATGCAGTAGCGCTATCTGTGCAGCAGCAGAATTTTAGGCACTTAAATTCCTTGCTACAGAAACACGTATACGAAATCAACTTAGATGTCAAAGCAGCTGTATGAAGGTTTTGTGGATTGCAGGCTTCAGTCTTGAGTTTAGATTAACATCATCTACAATGTAAGATTAAATATATATATATATGTATATATATATATTTAACCTTATCCTCTGTTTTTACAGAGAGTTCAAAGTTAGGCAGTCTAAATATTAATCTAAACTCACTCTACATTGCAGTTAATCCAGATATAGTAGTACTGTGTAAGCAATTCTCTTGAAGACAAAAAAAACCCACAAAACTCCTTGATTTAATTGAACATAGTAAGTACTGGTGGAGGGGTATGTTCTCAGGACCATTTACCAAGAATAACTGCATTTATTCCACTGCAAGAAAGTAGCGATAGAATACATCCATCTATTTCTGCCAGAAAGCACAGAAAAGAAAAAAAATCAAAGATCTCTTCCCATCTTGTCTACAACAGCTCTCCCTTATTTGGGGAAGGGGATTAAAGGGATTAAGTCTGAACTTAAGATGATTTCCTACAGTAGGGAGAGGCTATTTCCTCCAATCAAGAAAATTAAAAGGCATTTGTTTTGATGCGTAAATCCTATTTTTAGCACAGTTGAAGTAATTGGGTTGGCAACAACTGAGTTTGTATCAAAGAATCAGGATTAAATGAACACAAATGTAAGTTGCAGTTTCATTAAGAACATTTTTGCCACCTTTGAATATACAGAAGTAGCTCTCTGAATTACTTCATGACACCACTACTATTTTTAACAGGACCCTTTTACAAAGAGGCAACGCAGACCTTAATATAGATTCGTATAGGTCATCGCAGCTTCTTGGCATGATTCTTTCTAACGTGGTTTACATATATACCCTAAATCTGTCAGTGCTCTTACTAATCTGCCCTCCTATCTATTTTTTCTTTTCTCTTAAATATTTCCTATCTCATACAACTCCTCTTCCATTCATCTCCCTATGTTTCTTTCCTCCTCTTCCTCTTAATTTCCTCGCTGAAATACAACCCAAATTTCAGTGACAAAAGACCACAGTTGCCTTTCCACAAAGAATAATCAGTACTTCACGGGGCACAACCTACATGTGCTGCTAGTGCTGCAGCAGCTTCTCCTTAGCTTTAACAGAGATCAGGACCAGTGCATCAGAGAGGTGAATGGAAAAGAAAATACTAACTCAGTATGAATGAAAATGTTAGATTAATCTTTCACATTACCTCTGTGAGTAGCTTCCTAAGATTTACTATCTTGTTTGCTGTATGTTACCTGCACGTCAATTGTCCAGATTACAGAAGTTCTGGAAAAAGACAAATCTGGACGGGTGGCACTGGATTTAAAAGCAGCTCTGTTTCTAATTGCTACCCAGAGCTTATTCTTATCTCTACACTTCTTCTTATTATTACCCCTATTATTCTTCTTCCTCCCCTACTCATTCTAACACACAAGGCCACATCTTCATGGAACGCTGCACATGCAATTTTGCTTCATGTGCTGGTAAATTGCTCTGTTAAATCTTGGGGTTTTTTTTTTCCCCCCAAGGATTCACTTTAAAAAAATGCAAAAAAAAAAAAAAAAAAAAAAAAAAAATCACATCTTTTCTTCATTGTTTCCCGTAAGTCACCATGCCTTCCCTTCTCTCTGGGTAGTACAGCAATTGGTCACATTTCTCTTCTGCCTTTCTCTGCCACAGCACCAGGTCCAGGCTCCTCTTCATCCAAGTGCAGTCCGATCCCTTGCTGGACAACCACCACAGTCTCTACCCTTGTGCTCTGCTGCACTCCCAAACAAATGAAGGGGTCTGTTCCAGAATCCTCCAATATGCCTTCAAACATTGAGCAGGCCAAGCAAGTGATTCAGTGTTTGTGTGTTTGTGCAAGAACAAACACTTTTACACAAGAGAAGGGGCAGCCTCTCTCTCTTTGGGGTGAAATTTTCAAATACAGCCTGGGGATTAAGTTAAAGAACTCTCACAGCCTCTAATAAAACATGCGCCACTGAGTCTCATTCTTCATTTAAAAATCTCAGCCTAAGCTGAAATATGCAAACTTGGTGAAAAACCACGTATCCCTGCTAAATTGCTGCTGTAGTACCAAGCAGTCAGTCAGTAACAGCATACTTAGTAAGTACAGCTAAATGATTTGATTCTAGAAGGTGTCTGCTAAAGAGGAATTCCCCTGCATCTTCATTCTTTCAACAGTGAAAAAGAAATTATCTGAAATAGAATTGGTAGGCTAAAATTACACTTTATATTTAAAAAACAAATTATGAGTAATATTTATGCACACTGCAAGAAGACAGAGCTCCAACAAACATTCTGGTTATCTGATAGATAAAAATTAAGTATAAAAGCAATATCATCAATGAAGGCAGTATTTATAAACAAATCATTTGTTCTTTGTTCAGCCACTCTGTGCTAAGTACACTTCAATGCTGAAAGCAATATCCAATTATCCTCACCTGACCTCACATGAAACAAAAATGCTCAGAACATGTGGATCTTGCTGATAAGCACCAAAAAGGTCCGTGTCAAGATAACATAAGATGGTATTCAGTCTCACTTCTTCTGAAGAGGTCTCAAATAGTGACAGCAACACATTTAATCTGTACCAGCTCAGCCACCAGTTTTAACTGACCCTGCAAATCCACCACAGACGAGGAAGCAGGACTGTTGCAGTGAGCCATGACCTCGGAAGCAGGCTTCATAACCTAAATAATCCAAAGGCTGTAACTCACACAGAAGCCAATTATTGCTTGCGATCCTGAAATTTATCAAAAGTTAGCAGTCTAAGTCTCTCCTATTCACCAGTAAGTTCCCATATATTTGCTAATTAGGGTAACAGGTAGATAAACATCTGTAACTACTGGCAGTAGATGGATGCTTAATTTAAAATAAATAAATAAATGAGATAGGTAAAGTGACCAAAAAAAGACATGAGTTTCAGATTTTGTCTCTGCACACTTTATGGAAACGTTCTCCACAATTTATTTTATCATCTCCCAGCTCATGTTTCCAAGTCTTCAACATCCGCAGTGGTACGGTGTTTACATTTCAATTCCTGCTGGGCAGGACCTGAAAAGGACACTGGGTTTACCCACAGCCTGCCATGCCAGGGAGGCCAGGAAAGACCAGTAGAAAGGCTGGTTCTCCCCACTCTCCCCACACATCCCCAGGAGGAATTTGAATCCCCCTCACAACAGCAGGGAGGGCCTGAGCCCTGCCACGGCCTGCACAGATGCATGAGGCAAATGACGGATGGATTCCTGGCATGGAAATGCACCTCTGTCATCATGACAGAAGTGTAAACGGCACCAGTTTAAATCTTCCATGAGATATTTTCTTTTTGGGTAATGAATAGTTTTTCAGCTTAACAGCCTTCATCCAAAATCAGCGCAGCTAACCTAGAAAAGGCTTTCTTACTCGAATAAGAGGATTTCAGTGTTACAGCTATAGCAATTAGAGCCTGGCTTATGCTGGTTACCTTGCTCACACAAGCAAGCGCTAGAACTTTTCAGCACACATTTAAGCACAAGTGATCTGGGTTTACACATTGTACAGCCTAAAGCTAATAGATTTAACATTTCTTTGATCCTCAGCCTTCACAGTTCACAGAGATGTGGGAGAGAGGAAGTGCTGGAGGCCTGCAGTTTCAGCAACCATTAATTATAGGAACTCATCAAGAAGGGCATTGCTGGAAGCTCGCTTCAGACCATCTGAAAGTAGTGGAGATAATCCCATGGTTTAAATATAAACAGCACAGTTGCTGTCACACAGTTGCCAACAAAAGGCAAGTTCTTGGTGTGCTTTTATTCAGACCAACAATCTGTAGGTGCTGAACAAAGGGGAAAGAACTTTATCACAGTATAGGCCCCTCCAACCAAAACGTATTCCCTAGGGTGTTTTTCTTATCTCAAAATAAATTATAAATCACATTAACTGTCTACTCCACTATAAATATTATGGCTAACATTTTCAAGGGACCGGCTATTAAGTTTCATCAGCAAAGCAAAAGTATACTCTTCTGAGTTCAATTCATTTATTGAAACAGAATTCATCCTAAAATGGAGCTTCAGTCTTTTTAGGGCAAAAAATAAAAAGTGATGTTCAACTAACCCCTGTAACAAAATTATAACACTAACGAGCTATTCAGAATTATTTCCCTAATTTTCAAATAATTTGTACAAAGCCACAAGGCAAGCTATTGGTAAATAGAGGTATAATTTCTTGCTTGCCTAACCTACTTTCCTCCACCTCCTAACAACATATTTTATTATTTTATAAATAATCAAGTTTGTATTATAGTGATTGCCTGCAAGAATCAATTTTTTTATTATGGTAATAGTCACATACAGCATGGAGTCCTTTTCACAGTCAGCTGAACACTGGTGGCACGATATGGCCTGAGCCTAAAAAAAGCAATAAGGCTTTTACTTCATAATCTGGCTCTTCAGTGAAACACTGAAGAGAAACTTTCTCTTTAAATCCTGTCCAGAATAAAATCTAGAAAGCTGCACTCCAGCCTTTACCAGCTGCTTTCTCTGTGACCTTAACTTACTAATTTAGGAACAACACTTCTTCCTCTTGCACACTTAGCAGGAAGCAGCAATGCCATGAATGTGTTATAAACACTACGCGACTCTCCGGCTGTATGGCTTTGTGAAAAACATGACAACCTAATGGAAGTGCTGCTGTTTACCATTCTCTACTTCCTGCCCACATTCTGATGACTTAATTCAATACCAAACTTAGACTGTCTGAAAGAATTTCACGTCTCATTTTCCTGCCTTATTTCCCCTTTCAGTCTGAGGTCTTTGATGGTATGCTGATTTCCCTGGAAGTTCACTTTCTCATAGATGCTGCAAATGCAACAGCAGAGAGATAACCAAATGGCAAAACATCACTTACTGGGAACATTCTTTGAAGAGAATAAGAGAAGCCAATACATATATCATTCAGACATCATTACAGAAAAACTTATTCAGACAAAACAGCAAAATTTTAGTAGTGGAAAGGCTACAACATCCTGTATGGATCACCAGTGTGACATTTCAACGTACGCCTCAACACAGATCAGAGACACAGGATGGTCGCTCCAGGATGGATGTAAAACTGTAGGCAACTATGCAATGAATGCTCAGACCCAAAGCTTCCATAGTTTATCTGTTCCTTGCGCCCTAAACACCATAAAATCCTTTTCAATAACGTACAAAAAGCATAATAGCTATAGAAAAGGCTATAATTACAGAATACCATAGAGGGAGATTGAGGGCACTGGCCATATCCTATGTCTTTATAATAGCAGTGATTTTTTCTTTTAAATTGCAAAGTAACAACTACTCCTAAATTATCACAGGAAGTGGACCATGTATCACACAACAAAAGAGGATAAAAATAACTGTCATTCTGTGCCTGTTTCTCCGTGGGGAGCCATTCATCCCTGATCACAGATCTTATAATCAGTTCAATGGCGAATGTGAGAAAATGAGGGCAGAAGTGAGTACAAGTTGTTATTAAAAGGTTTGGGAGAAGAGCAGGAAAAATATACTTCTTATCCACATGCAGCCACTGGAAACCATGAAGTATGCTGGTAGTGCCAAATAAATTTAAAGAAAACAAACAGTTTCAGTTTTCCTTCGGACCCCTTGGAGACCTCAATACTTCAAATACTTTAAATCCAGACTTAACTTCCTGTAGTCATTACAGATTAAAGTCTCCTGAACAAGTTACTAAATTCACTCTTCAAACTCTTACAATTCAGGTTCTTTGCCCCACTGTCCTCAGGAGAAATGGTTAAGAATGTTCTCAATTTCTTGCCTAAATTTGCTCAGGAGCTATTTATAATATCAGTATCAGACACAATGGTTACACGCTATATGAAACAGTTTTTTCGCTCCGATATTTATCCATAATTTTATTTACAAAGAATATCTTTATCCTCTCTCAGCCTTTGCATTTGAGCAAGCTGAACAACAGCAGCAGCATTCTAATTTGCATTTTGAAAGCTAAGTACTCCATTACTCTGAGCAGCCTAAAGTCTGTCTTTGCGTTTGTTCTAATTTAAAGCCATCTTTCCTAACTGCAAGTGAACAGCATAGGACACAATATTCCAAATGAGGTCCCAGGAAGCTTTTGTAAAATGCTATTAGCATCTCTCCCTCTCTCTACAAAATATCACATCTAATGCATTGTACAAGCACATTAGCCCTTCACACAGCTGCATCATACTGGTGGCTTAGAGCCATCGTAGTGGCATTATCACAGCACTTTATCCAACTCAGAATGTTACAGCCATTAAATAATCTACACAACATCCTACGATGTTAACAGATGTTCTTCTCATTTTAAACATTTGCATATTGAGATAAAGACCAGAACGACCTGTCTGAGACTAGACACGGGGGGCCTGCAGAGCTGAATTAGCAACCAAGACCTTCTGATCCGTAATCCTAACTACACACCTCCAACCACTAGCAGCAAACAGATGAACTACACAGAGCACAGTAACAAGGCTTCTCCTGTTATTTCTTGCCAAATGCCCATGTCTGCACTCAAAAGTCATTTCTAAATGGACAGTTACAGACAGCCACTTCTCTGCTCTACCATGTAATTTCATTAGGGTGGTGAGGAGCTGCACAGAACATAGCCAGAAAGGTCAGACCTCACGGACTCATCGCTGCTCACTCTCATTTTCACGTCCTCAGCTGGCACTGCAAGTGCCTTTTTGTGGTGATCCCATAAAAAAATCTCTACATCTCAGGTTCCCCTCCCCCCAACTCCCCAACACACACAGTCAGTTGTTGGAGCAAAAGCTGCTTGGTTACAACCACTTCTAAAAAAGTTCATGCTTATACTGATGTATTCTGAAAAACGTATTCAGAATTCTGAATATTTAATTTGAATGCTCTTCTTATTCTGAAATTTAGATCATATTAGACCTGTAAGTTACAGGTCAAAATAAAACTGTAATATATACATATATATCTAAAATGCAGCAGTGCAAATTGAAAGGAGCTGACTGGTAACAAAGCAAAGGGCTTGATGGCTCCCACACAAGTTAGCGTATTGTAGATGCTCACATCACAGTGTTAATTTCTTAATTATCATCAAATACTCCCAATGCCAGCTTATTCCCACTAACAAAACCTACTTTTGTGAGAAGTTTGCCGGGAATATGACCATTACTCTGTAGAACATGACTTAGTTTCCCTTCAAGCTTGGAATCTCTTAATTGCCTCAGAAATGCCATGCATGCTTTTGCAGTCACATTCCAGAAAGTACTTTTTCTCCCAAGCTAGCAGAGCCAGCAGCATCCCCTCAGGTAATACACGGGAGTCTTTTTTTTCTTTTTTTTTTTTTAAATAAAGCAGGCATTCTGGTCAAACAACACACAACCACTTCTTCTAAGAAAATAACAATCCTACTTACAGCTGAACTTGGTTTCTCTTTTTTTCTCCTATAATCACACATGTACCTTAAACGTTCCATGTTAAGACTGTATTACGAGCTGTCCTCCACACATGAACACACCACTGGCAAGTAACAATGCTCACAAATATATAAGGCAGATGCAATGACTTCTACTGGTACTTGGTGGTGTAAAAATCGATATTAACAACAATGCTGCACAAAAATGAAGGAGTACAGCTGTGCAAAACCTCGAGCATTACCTCAGATCAGCTGTAGTTTAACACACTCACTACATCACTTCTACAGATGAAATATAAATACCTTCCAGAAATTTATGTTTTCAGAGCACCTTCATCCATCACCAAAGAGAGGAGAAACAACTGAATTAAGATCACCAAGCACTTTACTGCTGCTCACAAGTAAGGAGGGGCATGTATTCTTTACAGCAGTTATCCAACAGCCCAGTAGTGGGGAAAAAATAACTCCAAGGTGGCTTAACGCCTGTCTTTTACTTTGCAACCAAAGTGATGAAAAAGCTATCACACAGCCAGTTATGACAACTCTGCTGAAGCACCATCTCATACTAAGATGCAGCAACACCCAGCATTTTATTAATCTGCAGTAGCGCAATTTGCCCCAGGCTGTAAAGATAGTTTTCAGTCAGCCTTCTGTATCACATGCACTCCTTAAGTAGATTTGAACGTATCAATTTGGCCCTTCTTTTCTGGATGATGGGAAAGGTTATGCTTCATTGAAATTGTAGAAAAGTATCAGGCACAATTCTGGTTAGGCTTTTGGTATACGACACATGGAATATAAAATACACACTTGACTTATGCCAACAAAAACATGCGATTTGAAAACCAGGACAATTATCCCGTGATGTTTGCAGCTGGGACCTAGGTAGACAATGTCTATATATTAGAGTCCATGAGTACTGTAAAAGAAGTATATTTCATATTTCTAACACAGAATCTGCATGTTGAAAATCAGCACGACTTCAAGATTATTTGAAAAATTACTTTTACTTGAATCTAACTGCATGTACCTCTTGGAAAAGTCCTGCCAGCAGAAGCTACCCACGTTCCTCGTTGGAAAGTATGTAAGCCAAGACAGATTTGCAAATAAAAACATGTAGTTTGCGTGTATACAAATACATGCATGCACTATGTAAATGGTAAAAGAAACATTGCAGTTTGCAAGCAAAAGTGAGCAGGCAGCGTTTCAAGCTGATATGGTGGTTATTAAGGTCAAGAATTGAAGTGATTTAGAGTAAATTACCCCTATTGGCCAGGGATGATACACAAGGAAGTTTGCATTGCTGCCTTGTGGTTCTTGATCTTTCAATCAATTTCTCAAGAATATCAAATTATCTTTATCTGATCACTGTTAACTTTTGAAGTTAGCATGAAAGAAACAGGCTTTTAAGATCACAACAGACTTGAATAGAAGCAATTATCATCAAAACTTCAATTTCTAGTCACTAAGTCCCACTCACTATGAATGACCTCACTACTTTACCTTTTAATTTTTAGAACCATGTATATATCAAAATTATCAGAATAAGACAAAAAACTGAAGCACAGGCCCAACACAAAGCCTACATCTGTGTTGAAGAGCCTACCTCGGCACTCCCTTCAAATTCAGAGAATCTGTACATCCTAAATGTACACTTATCTACAGCACACTCATTTCTACCTGAGAGTCAAGAGCGTCTTCCAGTTAATGTATTTTGTGAGGCACGTATGCAGTTGTGCAATTTATGAGAATGTATAGGTATTACCCAGCATGAGGATTTAGCATATGCAAATTTCAAGTGAGATAATAACCTGCAAACCAGAACTAGTGCAGTATAAATAACAGCCACAAAAGGAAATAAGAAACTATAGAAGGACCACTCAAAAAGTTTTATATGTGGAGTTTTACCAGGTTTGCCCGTGGGGGCAGGGGCACCACTTCAACAATACTTTTGGTTTGCATTTCTGACTTCGATCAATTTACAGTAAACTTAAATTTGTTCAGAATATGAAAAGCAAAACAGAATTACTTCCTTCAGTTTACTGTCTTGATTTGGCATCAAAGCAACAGCACAGGTAATTAACCATTTCCTGAAACTACTCACGCCACACATGCCCACTGGAGCTCTAAATGCAGACTAACCGGTTGGCCACCTTTCTAAGGGCTTCCACGACACCGCAATGACAATGTTCAGCATAATCAATTAAATTAATATCACAGATGATACAAGACACACCAAGTCTCTGCACCAGGTAGGTGCAGTCTCTTAAGGACACAATACAGCAGAGAATGGGGAAATATATTGAAAGTATAGGGAAATTTCCACAGAATAAAGCGCCAGATGTTTAACACACCACCTTGGATGCTGAGATAAAGAGTTGCAGCTTTGCTGAAAGATCAGTAGAAACGTTTGCATTACTTAGAAACTTAATAACTCCTCATATGAATTGGTTGGCTCTAAATACCTGCCGATGTAGTTCCAGCCAAATGGCGCTGGAACTATAGTTTTTTCGTAGTGCAAGAGAGTCCAAATATTAAACTAGGAAAACCTAATGAAAAGTATCAGTGTAGAAGAAGGAACATTTAAAAATACAACTTTATATAATTCTTCCAGGACTTACTGACGAAGAAACAAAATAAAGACAAATATAATTTCAGAGGAATTTTAATCTCTGTATATTTTACTCAACACACTGTTGTAGCGCACATCAGACTAAACAGCCCAGCCAAGACTCTGAAAATGAGCCTAGACATACGAAGAGACATATTCTGCATATTAAGAATGACCTCTGAAAGGCTTTGTTTCAGGTTAAGTCAGGTGGGAGTCCTTTCTCTTTCAGTAATTCTTTATATATAAAGATAAGAGAGGTTTTAAAGAGTAACTGTAGGACACCTTTACAGTTCTGAGAGCCAACGATTCCATTTCCGCATTTCTTACTCCATGCAAATGAGTGACTATTTACCTCAGCAATCTCCATGTCTGTAAAAGTGCTCATCTGAGCAAGTCTCATGCTTGCTTTGGTGTTTGCAGGATTAAGTTCTTGCGATTACATGAAAAATGGGTCAAGCATCTATTAAAAAAAATCCAGGCCTGAAATGGAAATGTTATTGAGTTAAGGAAATCGAAAAAGGATGCCAGATACTTCTTATTTACCTTGGTATCTCTATGCCTTTATGACCAAACATGCTAAAAGCTGTGTATGTCACAATTACCCTAAACATTCATGATAAAACAAAAGCTACACTTCAGTGCAAGTGACACTAAAGCACCTTATAAAGTATTAAGTTCCCAGAAAATATCAGTGAATATAAGATGCTTACATGTCGAAGAGCCAAAAAAAAAGATTTCTAATTTCCCTGAAACGTCACCTACACTACAGACTACTGGCTGGATGCTGCTTTAAGTCACTCACATCCAAGTCAAAGATAGAATGCTAACGCAGTAGCAGGAGATAGTAAAAAAAACCACATCAATGTATTGCTTTCAATTAAATCCTGTTGAGACTGGAAAAAGCAACCATGAAAATAAGAAGACTGCATTCCAAATTACTTCTTTGCAGGATACCCACACTCATTTCCACATATGGAGAACACTGAAGTTTTTCAAAAGAAACTTATTAAAGCAAAAGCAATTACCAATGAAATGATGGGTCTTCCATTAAAGTTATTTCCTTTAAAGCATTTGATTAGTTTTTGTAGTTCTTTTTCAGTTTTGCGTTCTCATCTTCTAAGCTCCTTCCTCTCAAGGAAGCAGAGAAAAAGTGGAAGAAAGCAAAATGTTTAAAAATAGACAAGATAGAAATTTTAAGCAAGGGTTTCAGATTTCTATCCCATTTAGTCCCAAGGAAATTTGATATGTTTTTTTCCTATCTTCATTTATTCTACCTTTTGCAGGGAGTATTTTTGCATGTTGCCAAAACAGCCCCTACCAAAATTCCTGCAGTCTAACAGCCTGGTTGACCCTACCCAGTTTTAAGGAAAGAAGAGTGTTTTTTCTCGTGTAACACACAAGCACAGAGAAGAACCATGCCTGTTAAAAAAGCAAACCGAAGAATGAAACCCTCTGATCAAAGCGATGGTATCATCACGTGATATTACAGTTGGAACCACAGCTTGAAAATAACAAGGGGATCTTCTTCATCTCCAACTGTACACGTACTGTGGTTAAGATATTAGTGGGCAAGCGGAAATGGAGAATTCCCCATGATCTCTGCCACTCTGCACATTTTTATCAGTATTACACTGCAGTCTACATCAGCTAAATCATTCTCTCAAGCTGCTGCAGAACTGACTCCAGGTTTCACCTTTTTCCACAATGGCCCAGATTTATAGAGGATGCTCTGACAAACAGCCATCATTTCTCTAGTGACCCACTGGCAGCAGAGAACTGAGCCCTGCAGGACACTGTTTGCCAGTCATTACTCAGTGACTCTTTACAACAGAAGTACAACTGGAAAGAAAATGCAGCATCAGTCAGCAGTCATGAATTAAGAATCAACACTTTAGCAATAAAGGCTGCCTACCAGAAAAAATGAGTGATGTTTCAAACACTGTATACTAAACGTGCACTGCTTTTATGTATTTCAGAGCCACCGTTTATCAGACAAAGTAGGTGTTTATATGGGACCAGTTTAATCCCAAATGGAAATGTGATTTACTTGTAAATATTGTTAATACTAGGGTCTACAGCATAATGAATATAGACTTTAAAAAAACAATAGTGATTCTGATCAATAGAGCTCTCTAGGCACAAAAGCTTTTCTTTTCAGATAAACCTAGCTAAGAGCATAATGCTGTTTCACAAAAGCATAAATACTGCATGTACTTTCCTGTATTTAGACATTCCACTAGACATGCACTAGAGGTTAAAAGAAGTGGGTAGATGTTAAGTCTGTGAAAGAGTATTTTTCTTGACCTTAAAATAAAATAAAAACAAATAAAAAAGCCATAGTGGAGGGGAGAAGTTTTCCTCTTACAGCTATAGAATCACAGAATCACTAAGGCTGGAAAAGACCTCTAAGATAATTTAGTCCAACCACCAACCGATCCCCACCATACCCACTAACCATGTTCCTCAGTGCCACATCTACTCATTTCTTGAAAACCTCCAGGGATGGTGACCCCACCAACCCCCCTGTGCAGCCTGTGCCAGCACCTCACTGCTCTTTCTGAGAGGAAATTTTTTCAAATATCCAACCTGAACCTCCCCTGGTGCAACTTGAGGCCATCACCTCTTGAACTATCAAATACTTCTCATCCTCTCATTTAATCCTTTGTTTACTTCTTCCCTAGTATAAGACTCAGTAAGATAGCCCCATTTTAAGTGGAGGTTCTCAATTGTTTTGGCAATGAATTATAAGCCAAGAGGAATCTTGGGAATTAAAACACACATGAGCTTTTCCACTGATTCCTAATTAGCAGCTCTTGATGGATCATTATCAGCATACTACTTCAGAATGGTGAGAGCCTTCAGTGCACGCACAGTAAATTCTGAAGTTGGGATACTGAAGGTGCTGGCTTTCCAGGGCAGAACTAAAATATAGGACCCAATCCCAACATGTAGTTCTGGTTACAGGTAACGGACAGATTTCCATGGCAAGGAGACAGCTGAAACCTCTCTGAGCTGTGAGAGAGCTCAACATGCCATGAACCATACAGACTGCACAGAGCTGGCAGAGCAGCAGCATCCTACCCATCCTGGCCATTCTCTGGCAGCAGACAGGACTGTGTAGAAGCCAGGGCAGAGATCTCCTCCAAGAATCTTCCCTACATTGCACTAAGAAGCATATCCTAGGGGGATAAAGTAGAGTGAACCTCAGGCTGCTATGACGCACAGTTCCTAAAGAAGTGGCCCAACAGCTTACTGCAGCCGTGCCACCCCATGCAGTATATCTAAGCAGAAACTGATGGCAGGAAAGAACCTTATGCAAATCACACCTACATTAAGGGGAGACTAGATTTAAAAAAAAAAAAAAAAACTTAAAAAAATTATGCTTATTATGGACTACCATTAATTTGAAGACCTGTATTCAAAACACCAAAATTTACATTAAAATCGAAGGTAGGAAGCCTTCATTTTTAAAAATGAAATAAGACTCCATTTCTTTTTAGGAAGCTCAACACATGAAGAAACAACATGCCTCCCATTTTTGAACTCCAGTTCCACTACATCACACTTGGAAGTTCTAATTGAGTTGTAAAAAATGCTGCTGCCGAATCTGTTTTCAGTAACTGCTGGAAGCCTGCTTGTATACAGAGGGCAGCCCATCCTAGATTCCTCAGTGGAACCAAAATAATTCCTCATTTAATTGCTTCTCTGTACTTCTCTGCTTCTCCCTTCATAAACGTTGGGGCCATGCTGTTGAGGCCAAGCAGGTGGGCTGCTCTCATACCCCAGTGACTGACTTCCTGAGACCCGCCATGAGCAGCACCAAGTGGGCCACAGGCTCCCTGCTGCGAGGCCTCTCTGCTGCCCCAAGTAGGGGCAAGCAATGCCAGACCCTTCATAGTGAGCAGCAAAAGGCAGGCAGTTGTCCATAGGTTTTGACACTGATGGACAGGCACGTTCCAAAAAGCGCCAGCACACTCACCAGTTTTCCTGCTGTTGAAACCAAGGAGAAGGAAACAGTGCACATTTAGCTCTCTCATCAACCAATACCCCCAGGTCAGTTTCCTCTACACAGTCTTCCAGCCACTCTGCCCCAAGCCCGTAGCATTACCTGGGGTTGTTGTGGCCAAAGTGCAGGACCCAGCACGTGGTCTTATTGAACCTCATCCCACTGGCTTCGGCCTGGCAATCCAGCCTGTCCAGACGGCTCTGTAGGGCCTTCCTACCCATAGGCAGATCAACACTTCCTGCCCAATTGGTGTAATCTGCAAACTTGCTGAGGGTGCACTCAGTGCCCTCACCCAGGTCATCACTAAAGATATTGAAGAGAACAGGCCCCAGTACAGACCCCAGGGAAACACCATTCATCGCCAGCTGGATTTAACTCAATTTGCCACCACTTTCTGGGCCCAGCCCTCCAGCCAGTTCCTTACACAGCAAAGAGTGTATTTGTCCAAGCCATGGGCTGCCACCTTCTGCAGGAGAATACTGTGGGAGACAGTGTCGAAGGCTTTGCTACTACATCAACAGGCTTTGCTACTACATCAACAGGCTTTCCCTCATCCACCAGGTGCCACTGGATCACAGAAGGAGATCAAGTTGGTCAAGCAGGACCTGCCCTTCACAAACCCACGCTGGCTAGGCCTGATTGCCCAGTTGTCCCACACGTGCCATGTGATCTCTCTCAAGATGATCTGCTCCATAACCTTTCCTGGCACCAAGATCAGGCTGACAGACCCTTCTTTTAGATCTTCCTGGTTCCTTTCCGTCACCAAATTCAAGTCCTGCTGCCATGATCAGGCACACTATATACTGACTTTCCTGAACTGATTATTCATTTGCATCATCATCAATCATAAGAAATCAAAATCTGAAACTCGGTGGAATTTTTAAATTAAAAAAAAAAAACCAACAAAAAAACCACACTTATTTTCAAAATTTTCATCCACAGATGACTGAGAATTCATTGTGTCCAGAGGCATTTGATATTATGAGCTCTCTGCTCTGTTTATTTCAGTCTCATTGTCAGAAGCAACAAGAGCTTCTCCAGAGAAAAATAGAGAGACTGTTAGGAAATATCTCAGAGCTGAAACTGGCAAAAGAGCTCTTCATTAATAAAGGTTGTCCACGTGAAAGAAGCTGTAAGGTATTCAGAAGTCAGGGCAGAAGGGGAAAACACACATACAGACTGTGAACACCCCTCAGACAGAAACATCAATTAAAATGATTTCATGAATGGAAATGGATCTATATCAGGAACTCTTAGAAACAAGCTGTTACTGGCAAAACTTAATCCAATTATCAGTAATTACCAAAACACATGTATACACTACAAATTTTCAGTGCATCAGAAATAAAAGTGAGTTTTATAACCTACTGAATAATAAAAAACAAGTATCGGCCATGTAATTGACAGACACAGGTCTGAACTTGTCTTCAGTGTGCTTTCCTCTGCTTTTTCAAAACTGTTTGTTTTGAGATGTGATAAATATTTAAATATCATTAGTAAAAAGTCATTCAACTGACAGTTATGAAATCATATTCTGAACATCAAATCTTGGAGACAAAATAATTCTGTTCCTGCATAGCAAATGCTTAGATAATGGCAAACACATAAGCAATGGCAGAACACTTCGCCCACAGCACAGTTTGGAATAATCTAATTCTGCTCCCGTAAAAACCCAGAAGTGGGAAAAAAAAAAAAAAAAGGATATTTAACAAGCTGTGTAGGATTTATTACCTTTGAGATGTTACTCTACTTCACAGGATATAATCAGGTTTCCGAGAACGATGATGCTAAAATGTAATAAAGGATCCAGATCTGATTCCTTAGCAACTCCTTGCATTTAATCATAAAAACAACCAAGATAAATCCATTCTACCAAAAATGAAAAGATTCACTAGGCAGATAGGAAACAAATCAGTTAAGTACAGACATCAGAAACTAAAGCATGAGATGGTACACAAGTACTACAGTTGACAGAGATAATCTGACAGATAAATTCGGAAGAAGTAGAACTGACACTGCAACTACGGACTGAGCAGAAGCTAGTACCAGTGCATAACAGGAAGACTGAAGGAGAGGTGTTTGAGACTTGGCCCTGCTTAGAAAATCCCCCAGCTGTATGGATTTGTCTCACCACTTCATCATCATTTTTGAATAGCGTATTTCAGAAAATACTGTGCTCCTATCAACCAAGATTTTGCAAACTGATACTTGCATTGCCTGACAGTGCATTCTGAAAAATAACAATACTGCCATGTTCCTGTGAAGTATCACACATATCAAGTTCAAAGAAGGCCCTATGCAATAAGTAAATACAGCACTTCCTGTGAACACAAACCCAACCTTCTTGCACAGGATGAGAAGATGACAATATAGCTTTCCAGTAGCTCAACACCACATTCTCATCAAATAAGGGCAATATTTGTTGTATCAGAAGTGTAAAGCAAATCAGGAGTGTGACACAAATGATTAATTTTTGATTAATGATTAATGGCATTACCAGTGAGCCTATTGCATCCTTCTGTCCTCCTAAGGAGAGCAGCAAGGCTGGGCAGCCTTAGGTGAAGCTGCTACAGGCACCTGTGCACTGCCTGAGGACTCCTGACATGAATCCTCCTTCAGCCACCTCTTTTCCCACAGCAGCTACACTGACTGCAGCTCATTCAGCAGCCACTTTTTGCTCCCTTTCAAACACCAAGTGTAACTAAACCTCTATGACATGGAGAACAAGTCACCAACAGATTACACAAATTCAAGCCTGCCTCTCGCTACGCTTAACCATCACAAGAGTAGTGTACAGTGGCTACCACATTTACTAACTCGCTTTATCATTCAGTAACACCCTATAATGCCTAAGGATGCAGAAGTAAGAGATTAAGCACCTGAAACACAGTTCCTCTCAATGGTAAGTACGTGAGATGATCAGGGGAAATTTAGGGAAGGGAAACTGAGAAAGACCCAGCAAGAATTAGTTGGCAAAAGGGGAAAACCATCAAAAAATACAAGCAAAGAAGGAAAAACTAGAATAATCCTCTGGCGATAAGCCTGGCGTGACTACAAATAAAGATTATACATTTGGCATTTTCTACCTTGTCGTATACTATACCACAGTTTTGTCACAACCAACGAGGTACTGCTCTCAGCCACATTGTGTACCAGTGCTACGTAGCCTGGGTGATGAGCCAGACTGAGAGGCGTCTCTGTGGTCAGCTTCTTCAGCTGTGCCTCAGGTGAAGGACGCGTTCAGAAATCTCATTACATACAGCTATTTACAATAAGATTAGGTGACGAGAAGTGACACAGAATATAAGTAACTGTAGTTTACCAAATATTTAAGAGGCCAAAAAGCTGCAAAATAGTGTTACCGCATATAAGAAAATCCAAACGTGTTACTTTAAACAGACTCCTCCCCACCTACTTCAACTTTTTGTTCGAAACAGCATTCTGATTATTGCAATGCTTAAGTCAGTCGTGGAAAGAAAAAAACCAAACCAACACATGCTAAGTTTTTTTCATGGTGAAATTCCTCCCTTTATCAGAGATAGTTGTAAATGCTGTTCGACATACTGTTTTCAGTACAACAAGCTGCAAGTCACTTCCAGCATAGCTGTGGCAAGTAGGGATTACATGAAACCACTCTCTCAGCTGAAGGCCTGGCCTTTCTGTAAGTTATGACATCACTCTCTCCAAATAACATAACCCGCCCAATATGAATGTTGACAGTTTATGTTAAAAGAGAGAACCGTGCTGTAAACACAGTGTTAAAGAAACACGAGTCAGCAGCAACTTGGCAAAGGCTTGCAATTGCTGCAATTTTTTTTGTATGAAAGTCGTTGTAAGTGCGAAGAAGACTTTTGTGAAGAAGATTAAGCCTGACTGATACCTCGGCACTTAGGAAAACATATTTGACAAGAAAATGGATGCAGCTGGGTTAAAACCTTTGAGGCAATTACTTTTCAGAAAGGAAGAGAACACAGAAACAATTTATTAATGAGTTTAGTCTCAAGTGTTAATATATATATTTGTTTACATGTTTATGCATATACCTGTGTCTACACTTTTGCGTGTGTGTACAGAGGGCACCACTGGCTAACCAGTTAGAAGAGCTCACAGCAAAAATAAAATACCTTCTGTCCTCTCAAATACATGCTTTGAAGAACAAGAAAAAGTAGTAAGAGCTGCTCAAAAACACCGTGCGAAAGCATAGCCTGTGCTCTCCTACTTTCCCTAGCACACTAAAAAAGGCAGACGGAACAAGCCAAGTTTAAAGAGAATATTTAAACAGAACGTTTGGAAAAAAATACAAAAGCTTCCCTATTAGATAAAATTCAAGCTGACACCCTATACCCAGTACTATAGACTTTACTTACAAGATCATGAAGATAAGTATCTGCAATGTTGTTATTCATGACAGGCCCAGGATGAGCAGCCCTGTCCCACACCTCAGGGGCAGAGGGGGATGTGGCTGGGCCCCACCTCTTCGTCCCGAGGCTTTCTGCAGCTGTGGGTGCACAGCAGCTGATGGGACCAGCTGGGGAGCTGTGGGCAGAGCCCCACACCCTGCAGTTCCCCAGGAAAGTCCACAGCACAGGATGAAGATAAACACCAAGGTGAGGAAATGGAGCTGCCTAACCTCAACGACTCCCTGGAGTGAGAACACTGGGAACAGAATGGACAGTCCATTTCCAGCTGGCAGCCCAAGCACCAATTATTATAAAAATCTGAAAGCTGAAAATATGCTCTATAACCTAAAGTCTTTAGTGCACCTCAAGGCTATTTCAGCTAAGTGACCACCTCAAACACAAAGGAGACAGAGAAAAGGTGCAGCTGTGGGGCTTAATAACTGGAAAGCAGATTTTTGCTCTGCGCCTGAATTAGGTGGGGCCTGTCACTGCCAAGGTGCTCCCGGTTGCTTCCCCAGTTTCTGGGCCCTTGCGCACGGGTACAAGACCTTGTGATCCTGCAGCCACACAGCAAGGCAGTGGAGAGGGAGGAAAGGCACATCAGCCAGATGGACAAAGCTACTCCATCCCAGACATACTGCACCGCTTTCTGTTGTAACTCTTCTAACCAGACCCTCCACAATCACGTGTTAGTCACCAAGATGACAGCTGTAGGTTAGGTGCTGGGTGTAATATGAAATTGCAAACTGAGCACACACCACCTCTCCTCTCTGCCACAGCCCAGCTGAATTGCTGAGGGCTGCAGACCTGACTGAGAATCAGCATATGCACACAGGATGTGGGGATTCTCCTTCTGACCTGAAAGGATGGCGAAACCCTCACAGCTCCAGACAAAGGTAGGAGGAACTCACACACCTCATCTCACACACTCACACACAAACTTGCCGACCTTTTACGGTAATCAGTCATGTTTTTCTAAACTGTGTATGCACCTCTGAGCCTATAAGCTGCTAGCACTGCACAGAAAAGGGCAGGGCTGCAGAAGGATAATACAATGACTGCTGTCATTGTTTGCTCCATCCACCTCCCCAGTCACAGGTTAGCTGAGTTAGGTTGCCTTCCCTCCTTCATTGCACAGGACAAGATCCAAAATGGCACGTATAGATTCAGATTATAGCTATCACCCTCATCCCTAGGGAAGCAATGTGGGTTACCCAAGCTGCAATTACTTAATCTCGGGCAGGTCTCCAGCCTACAAATGCTGCCTGCCTTGACAGGGCACACCTGAGCACGCACAGATAGAGCTGCAGAAGCCAGTGTACCTTCAGCCCAGGAGCAGAGATCCAACCTTCTGCAGCTCAGGACTTTGTGCTTTTCAGTTCTGGGTGGCTTCTTCTGCCAGAGACGAGCTTTTCACGGATCCCCCTCTGGGGATTAATGCTTCTACCCAACAGCAAAAACAGCCTCGCCATTTACATGAGATAGGTCACCCAATCTGTGAAGGACGAGCAACTAAATTTTCAGGTGATACTACACCTAAAAGGGAAGGGAGCTGCCTGTACTATCTGGACAAAAGGAAATGCTCTAATTAACTTTCTAATTGGTATAAAATGGCACCAGTGACTAAATTATACTCTGAATTTTATCTCTGAAGGAAAGGGCAGGAGCTATTGAATTAATTCTAAAAAAGTCACTTGTAGATCTTTGCTGATAACCCTTGACAACATAATTATATTAAAAATTAATTGCATCTTTAACTTAGATGTATACCAATTAATTACTTGCTGAGTGTGGTCAGAAGGCGTCAGCTATGGGAGGCCTCTTCTGTCGTTCATTGTTATTCAACAAAAACACTATTCTGAAACTCTTCTAAGTTGCCTATTTTTAGTGACAAATCAGAAACTTTCTTTAATTCACTTCAAAGCAGAGAGTTTAACTTGGCCCTATTTCTATTTTATCTCCTGAAAGGTGGATAGGGCATTTTTTTCTGGATGAAAAGTTTTTAACTATGGGTGTGGGAGACATTAAATGTTAGAGTAGTGAGGAAAATACTGTCCGCATATTCCTCCATGCCTGCAAATCTGTTCTACTATAAGCATAAGGAAAACCTTACAGAATGAACAGAGCTCTGAAGCAGAACCACACTACCAGTTAGGGAGATAACGTCTGGCCTCACAGAGCTTCCTATGGAAGCAAAGCATTACAAAATGTCACCTGTATTCTTGGCAATAGTTGAAACCATTGTAATCGTAAAGTATCTTCATTCCTGTTTTCACTGAGAAAGTTTTCTATTTTCACTGAGATAGCTTGCTGCTAAATTAACCAAAAAAGGAAGATTAAGTTAAAAGGATTGAAGTGGCATATAACTAGAGCTTAACATCAGTAACTAGTCTACCAAGGCAGGAAAGTAGTTTATGTAAACCATCCTGCTGTATTTCTATTTTATTATTAAAACACGGTCCCTATCTTTTCTAGATAGAAGGAATGTGCTTTGCCCCTAATTTTATACTGGAGCTGGAAAGCTCCATCTTGCCTCCCTAGTGAAACACAGCTCCACATCCAACAGCTTGTTGAATATTTTAGCTAGGGGAAGAAGCCGAAGCTTGCATGAGTTTCCAGAGTCCAAAATAAAGACTCTGGAAAGAAAAGTAAAGACTTTTCATTTTAAGTGACTTCTATATTCACTTTTAGTAGTGAACATGTGCTGTTCAGCATTTAATTGCAGAAGTACTGTGCAATACAACTTGTAGAATTACTTCTGCAAATGTTTAATGAGGATTTACAAACCATGTTGCATAATATTCCAACGAAGTCTGTAACTTCTGAGGTCACGTCTATGGATCCTGCCATTCCAGACACACACCTGGGAATCTCCTGACAGACAACTCAAAGGCTGTGTCACAGTTTCACCAAATGTACCAACGCAGCCTCTGACAACACAAATTTCCACACGTGACAAATTTAATTCAGCACAAAGGCACACATCCTGAATTCACAGGACTAGTCCCACAGGCAGAAGAGTCAGAATGCTCCCAAGCACGACTGATTAAACGTTGTCTTGCTGATTTTATTGGAAAAAAAAATAATCTGTAGTAATTTTTCATTTAGTCTTTCACACATTTGCACAATTTTTAAGAAGAGCAAAAGCAGTTGCAAAACTTTATACTCATGAAACCATTTTTTTGACCAGCTTAATTATCACTACTGCATTACCACTGCTGTGAAACTCCTTTCCTTCATGATTCAGATTTTCATTGTCATCATATAGATCCCAGGTATCACTAGCGGTTATTCCCCAAATTCTCACCAGGTATCCAATTTGCCAGCTTTTTATTTGCCTGAACCCTGGATCAGCAACTAGCAGCACTCACATGCGTTTCTTCCTCTCAAACTATTTCTGCTCCTCTTGGTATGGAAATGTCTACCCAAGCCCCTTTTTTCAGATCAAGGACAGATGATGTAAGGTCAACTTCTCCTTCCTTCTAGATTTGGAAGACGGTGGTGAGGCACAACACAGGTCCAAGGCCATTTCCCTTCCTATGACTGCAATTAGGCCTGAGGAGATAAGAACTGGATGGGGAAAGGAGGAAGAAGAAATTTATTTTTCAGAAGAGGAGTAACAACTCCATTTTCCCGAGTAGGGTAGAGTGGCTGTTCTTCCAGCCAGTGGACAAATAAGGCATAATGGCTCCGTAAGAGGCACTTTCACCCTTGCTCCAGCCATCTGCAGGGATGGATGAAATTCACTGGAAGCTTGGAGCTTCTTCTGTCACAGCAATGCTGTTGGCTTCTGCAAAGAAGAAAAACTGTGCATTCGCCAGAATGGCGAGACTGATTTCCATGCATAACGCTTCAGTGCAGTTAGCATTTCACTCAGCTTAGGGATTGAAAACAGCTTGATAGAAGTATATTGCTTTCCTGGAGCGGTAGTTCATCTTCATTCAAAAATCCACACATGAAAAAATCACAACTGGATCTGCCAGGTAATCTCATTCTACCACATATGGCAGCCTTTTTACACTTAAATCACCACACTGAAAAGACCAAGTTCTTCATGAGCACTTGAATCTTTTCAGTGACACTTCTCAGCACTCAGAAGATGCTGCAGAACTGGAAATGCAATCCCTCACGTGAGTCTTTATTATTATTATTATTATTATTATTATTATAGCACACAAGGATGTATGTGTAGAATGCTACTCTCCATTTTGAGATGAACGGATCTGGAGTTTGGGAAGCTTTAGGTTTCCATGATAACTAGGCTTTGATGGCTATGTAATACTTAAAAACTTGAAAGTATTAAAAACAAGCTTTATACGTCAATTGATTTCATGAAGATGCAACCACACATTGAATTGTTTATCATGGGTACATTCTGCAGTAAGGATACATGTGAGAGACTTGACGTTGGACTAAGGGCACAGACAAGACTGTAACAAGCAGAAGTTAATGATGCTTTATCGTTGCCACATCATGTTATTTGTTAAGAAGTTCTAATGCTGCATTAGCTCTCTGTACTGTAGCAGGATTGCCTGCTAGAAAGAGGAGATGAATGTGTGAAGGAGCAGGAATAATTCGCCTAGTGATGCCAGATAACTGCACCTATACAACCAGCAAGGATGAATGGCCTAAAGCAACCTCCACAATTAACGTGGTTCACTGTTCAATCCAATGGGTACAGATAATAGCATGTATGAGACTAGACAAACAAAATGAGAATTCAGATATATTTTTCAAATGCTGCCTACAGCATTAATATCCACAGTTGTGTGAAAGTCAAGCATATAATGAAGAACAATGTATTTTTTCCGTAGCACATTTAAAAGTACAGGAGACTTAGAAATCACAAGACAACTTTACATCCTTGTGAACACTTATCTATGGCACTTAAAAACATACCAAGAGGTTCCATGGTATCTCACTCCACAATGGAAGCAGATGGGCTTTAGGAAAAGGTATAACTATGGAGACTGTGGTACCTTTTGCTTGCCAGGAATATTCTATTTATATCTTTGGAATATACACAAATTAATTAATCAAAGTTGCCTAGATGAGAAATCATTTTGTTGGTAAAAGAATTGTATGTACATCTAGTTAGGATTTTTGACAGAAAAACATTTCCCATCAATACAAAGGAAAATAAATATTTTTGTAATACTTCAAGGCAGAATATATTCTGCAGAAATCTGATGGAAGAAATAGAAATTAAATTAGAATGTGATACAAAGCAAATTGGGATGAAATATAAATATTGTAACATACTGTATTTATAATAATTTACTTTAAATGAATATCAAACATGCTTAACATTGTAGAAACTCTCCATGCAAAGTAATCTGCAAGACTGATAACTTGCATGAAAATAAAACATTTTGGTTGTCTAATTTTTTGCAGTGAATTTGAAAATACTCACTTCTCATTCCAATTCATGATAATAAAAGAAAACAAAAGAAAATATTAGCATCCTCTGTGGTCAGTGTCTGAATGAATTTGAGTTACTAAAAACAAAACAAGCAGGCAAATAAAAAACAACCCCCAAACAAACAAACAAACAAACAAAACAATATACAAGAATTTTAAAATAAAGACTGTGTGGGAAGCATGACTGTCCCTGGCCTCACCCTTGGTCTTCCAAAAAAGTAAGGATGGGAAGCAATATGCTGGATAACACTCTGTAATTAATCACGATTTCATCTCCAAGCACCCTGAAACTTAGGACAGAGGTTTTCAAGAAAATAAAGTGGCCAAAATGAGATTCATTTCATCTATGAGGATAGACAGCTCCAGGGGCAAAATCAGAGTAACACATAAATTTTGACCTAGAAAACACTGAAGAAAAACAGAAGAGAAAGTATACCAAGAGAAAAGGTCAGATATCAGAGGGAAGTTCTTTACTATGAGAGTGGTGAGGTGCTGGAACAGGCTGCCCAGAGAGGCTGTGGATGCCCAGTCCCTGGAGGTGTTCAAGGCCAGGTTGGATGGGGCCCTGGGCAGCCTGGTCTAGTATTAGACATGGAGGTTGGTGGCCCTGCCTGTGGCAGGGAGGTTGGAGATTCATGATCCTTGAGGTCCCTTCCAACTCAAGCCATTCTATGATTCTATGAAAGATGACAAAAACAATGTATGATGCATCATGATTGGGCCCTGGCATTTTCTTCATATACAGATGAGCTCAGAAAGCACGTCACCCTCCCTTCCTGCAGGTACACATCTCACAAAAGGATGCAGATTCAAACACACAGGTCAGTGCTAAACAAAAGTAGGGGAGAAGCGTAACAGTCAACGCTGAAATCTATCTGCAGTTGAAAGGTTTTTTTTTAAAATACATACAACATCAAATGAATTATTTATATCCAAAATTCTGCTGTAGTCTAAAAAGATTTTCAAAAGAGAACAAAAAAATGGAGAAGGGGTGGAGGTTGGGTGTATAAACAACATTCTTTTGTGGGTTCCCCCTCCCTTTCAAATAACCACACAAACTAGATGGAACCTTGCTGGTATCACTCGACTTCAAAACCTGGGGTTTTTGCTCATATTGTTCAGGTGGGAAAATACACTTCTGAGTGAAAAAAAAAAAACCACCACCACATATTAATTCAGAGGCATTGGGCAACTGAATACGGCATTTTAGAACAGACTTGTGCAACCACAGCTATAAATGCATTCGCACGTTCCACCTCTGTTATCTGCAACAGTGATGAACACTGATGGTACACAGATATGTGTTATTTAGAACAAAATTCAGGTAAGTCCTAAAGATCTCCCATATATCTAACCATCTGCTATTTATACATCAGTGAGAAATAATATTCCCCGTTGATCACATCAGCCAACAAGACTTTTGTAAACATCATATGTTGTGTTTGCTTTTTCAAACAACACCAGCTAGAAGAGGGAGCTGTGTTTACCTGGAACAAGTTCAAAAGCTGAGCAATGATGTAATTCTGACATGGTAACTAAGTTAGTTCAGTTTAATCAGCTACAACTATGTCATACTGCAGGGCTGAACACACGAACGTAAGCGCTGAACTTGGTTATGTGCCTAACACTTTCACTGAACACGACTTCAATATTCTTATAATTTGAAAGACTATTACCACTGAGAAGTTGCTTAGAACATATTTGTTTGTTTGTTTGTTGAGAGTTCAGAAGAGGATGAAGGTGAGACCTAGTGCTGTTTCTTAGTATCATAAACAATTTGGGGTCTACAACTCCTAACACTGAATTTCCATGTTCGTGTATATGCACACAGAACAGAGGCTGATGGGTTTAATTTCTTGTCATGCATCTGTTGGGACAGTGGAAGGCTTGATGGTTCTGGCATTAAGAGACTGACCTAATTAAAGTTGATTCACTCTTCCCAGGTACAGAGTAGCCAAGTTTTGAAGCACCACACCCCGTCATATCATGAGGGTGGAAGCAGACTGGATCCTTGGAACATCTGCTGACAAGTTTATACCTGAAAAATAATTGGTTTGACATAGGATAGCAAGTACTCAGACATGCTTGAGAAAATTCAAAGAGGGAATGATTAGGCAAACTCTGCTTAGGTAAATATATATATTTATGTACTAACATGAAAACTGCTTACATGTAAACTTTGAGATCTTATTTCCATGTCTTATCCCCTTGGTTCCAGTCCTCCACCCTCTCCTGCGTTTTTGGGCTTTAGTTATATTTTTTCCTCCTTTATGTAACCATGAGCAGTTCACTGGAAAAAAATATACTGTGTGCTGCATTAATTATGAAGTTCACTATTTGCCTTCTGTTACTTAAATAGGAAAAGACAGTGCTTAAAGAATACTTCAGCAAAATCTACAATATAGTTGATAATTTAGGAGTTGTGTTACTACTTCTTCAGTATATATTTTAATGGTAAGAAACTACGTAAAACTTGTCACTAGCATCAGCATATGGTACTTAATACAGAAAAAAATATAATTTCCACAGAAATTCCACAGAAATAACATGAGGGTGCTCTGAAAGTAGTGCCTCCTGTTTTATTATGTTGGCCCATAGCATCAGAGGCGGATGTCGCTGGTATGGCAGTAGAGGCTGAACATCCCATCAATATTCCATTACCTGTTGTTGCCACATTACAGATGGGAGCAGAGGGGCAGTCTGACAAAATGGCGCCTGACATGGAAGTGCAGATGAAGCAAAAGTGTGTCACTGAATTCCTCTGTGTGGAAAAAATGGCACGCATTGACATTCACTGACTGAACATTTATGGAGACCAAACAAATGCTCACAAAGACCAAAGAGTGGATGTGAGCACAGTGAGGCTGTAGATGATGTGTTTCAGCAGCAGTGACAGCAAGGTGAAAGACAAGATACCACCTGGACGGCCAGGCACAGCTGTCACACCATGAAATGAAGAGTCTCAATCAGCTCATCTGCACAAATCAGTAAATTACAATCAGGGAACTGCATACAAAATTGAGTATCAGCTTCAATGCATTGGAAATGATGGTGGCAACACTGTAATGTTGCAAAGTTTGGTTCAGGTGGGTCCTATGAATGCTCACACACAAACAGAAAGAACACCATATGCAAGTTTGTCAGGACCTATTGCACCATACGAGCTGAAGGTGACAGTTTCCAGGATAGTATCATTACTGATGATGAGATGTGGTGTTACCACTGTGAGACGGAGTCAAAATGGCAGCCCACAGAGGCGATGTGAATTCTCCAGCAAAGAAAAAGTTCAAGATTCAGCTTTCAGTGAGTGTATTCTCTTTTGAGATAGGAAAGGAGTGATCCTTCTGGATTTCCTGGAACCCTGAAAAACCACCAACTCTGGCCACTAGATCACAACACCGACTAAGGTGAAGGCTCAAACTTCCGAAATCAGGCCAGAGAACCTTTCTCTTGCAACATGATAATGCCAGACCCCATAACACTTTGAAGACTGTGGACCACATTGCCAATCTTGGCTGGACTGGTCTACCACACCCACCATATAGGCTGGATTCGACACCTCCTGTCATCTATCTATTTGGGACAAGGAAAGATGGACTGCAATTGACTGCATGGGCAAAATTTTCCTTGCAGTGATGCTGTCATAGCATCTGTGAAACACTGGGTCACCTCCACTGGTGCAGATTTTTACAAGCACAGCAAGCAGGTTCTTGTACACAGCTGGAAAAATGCATAGCTAATGGTGGTGACTGCTGAAAAAGCTGAGAATTTGCTCATCAAACTCTTTGTACCTGTTGTATTTTTCATGGAAATATATAGGAAATATATGGAAATAATATATATTTTTGGAGCAATCTACATATTAGATACATATATATATAGGGTGATACACTGATTTCATTATAAATCAGAGGACACAGTTTAAAAGTTGAGCCAAGCTACTTGTTCTCCCTTGAGTATACTATGTGACAGTATATTTGAGTACACTATCACATTTTTTGACTTTGCAGTCATTCTCTCATTTTCTGTAGTCCATACCACTCCCATCTCTGAATTTCTTTGAGTAACAGACACATACATGTGTTTGTATAATTAGACCATTACATGCACGTGATTTTATCTCAGTTTCTTCATCTTTAAAACTGGACATTTATATTCAACTACTTAACAGAATAGTCTTAAGTGCTTACTGTATATAAAATCTGTAATGCTTTTAAAATTGTCAAGACATGACACAACTGGAACCAGAACAGAGGAACTCCATTTTTCTCCCAGTTAGAATTAAACAGCAGAAGTTCAGAGATTCATACATTACAAAGGCTAAACAAGAATACTTTTCAGCTTTTTGTTAAGCTTAATACCTTACACTCAAAAAAAACCAAACCATTTTTACTTAAGATTTGTTTCCAGCCCTTTAATCATTCCTGTGATTCTTCTTTGAACCTTCCTTTATTTTCTTTTTCACTTACACATTCAAGAAGTAAATAAAACAATCCAGCCTTAGTCTTCTCAACAACAGACAGAAGATCATCTCCCTTACCAAAACAAACTTTCTAGCTTACGTATCTAGAGATCAAGTCAGCCCTTTGGCCAAAGATGTTTTCCACAGAATGGAGTCTATGCCTCCAAGTAAGTCCTGTACCTTTGTTTCCTGGTGCAGTGTTACATTTGCTGTATTAAAGCAATGGTTTTCTTTTGTCCAGTTTGACTACCAGAGGCACTCTGCAATTTGTTCCATTCATTATTACTTTCAGAATCTATGAATCATCTATAATCTTTGTGAGTTATCCAACTCAGGCTAAGTCTAACTCAGTTACTGCGTGTCATTCTCACCTTGTATCATTCTAATTTCTTCATCCTAATGCAAAGCAGCATCAAGGGAGCGACCTTATAGAAGTCTAAATACATATCTTCTCAATACTTCCTCATCTACAATCCATTGTATAAGCCCCTCCAAAACACAGTATTGGTAGCAGTAGTTTAACAAGACCTATTTTTAACAAGCTAATGTTCATAAGAATTAGTTGCAACCTGTGATTCTCCTCTATACTTTACTCACAAAGTCAAATAATAGTCAATAATTTCAAGATTTCACCTGGATCAATATCTGGGCTTATAATCACTTCAGTTGCCAATCCTACAACATTTATTCTCACCCAGATTTCTCCTACCTTCCTCGTATTCCAAGACTTTAGTAAATTGAGAATGAGAGTCTAACATTAACTCCTCTGCCAGCTCTTTTTTGGAGTGAAACTACCTGCAGGTTTTAAGATAACTAAACAAAACACTTGGTGCTCATCTCTATATCTGTTGTTCAGGGCTATACAGCTCTGGAGTGTTGACAACAGCTTTCATTACCACTAATCTACATTTTAAACAAAGCGTATCCTTCCTATACCACATTCCATCTGCTCTCAGGTAGGAAAATCACATGCAGTCAATGGTACGTGCTTCTCCTTCTCGCCCCAACATTTCATTTTATATAAGAGAAGGCACCTCAGCAGAATGTCCTACCAGTGCATGAAAGAAGATGCTGCAACACCCATACCCTTCCCACTGTAGGCTTGGTGTATTCCTTTTACGTACACACAATTGCAACTTGGGCCAATAAAAATTAACTGGGCAAACAGCAGAATGGACTGCTTTGTTTGTAAAACTATGAAAAACTCGATGTTTCTGATTGGGGAACATGTGAGCCAGAATTTGTACTGACAACATTACTTAATATATTCGTAAGGAGGTGTAAGAGGAATAGGCTGCTACTTTTCCCTCTGAATTACGGGAAACATTATAAATAACCAGGCAGAAAATTAATCTCCCCTTCTGTGATGTTCGGCTTATCTGAGAAATAAAGGTTCAAATCAGCTTTGGGATCCAAGCAGCCAATCTTTTGTGCTGGTAAGCACAAAAACTTTAAAAAGAGGACAGAAAAACCTCAGACCAAATACTGATCAATCACTCTGTCAAGCTGATGCTGAATCAATTACCTGCTGGATCTCAGAAAGATGCATGTTGACGTGTTCTGCCTCTAAGGGTTCTCTTGAATATTTGCTTTGCAGATAATCAGGAGTTTTGTTTTCACGGTGAGGAGGTTTAGTTGCTGCAGACTGAAATGGGGGGAGAGAGGAGAAGGAGGGAGACTTCACGCCTATAAAGGAGCAATTGAGGATCAGACTAAAGCTTATTTAAAGACTTCCAGTAAGAAACTGTGACCAAGGCTTAAAACACACAGTGAAGAAGCAGCTTCATCTTGAACTTTGTGAGCAGCTGTGCTCTCACTTCCCTTCCCCCATCACAGGAAACAGACCTAGAAACAAAAATAAGACAGGAATGCTCCTGTGCAAGCTAAAGTTGTTGGCTTCTTAAACATCCACTGCTCTCGTGCCAAAAAAAATGAAACCTAGGAGGATTTAACACTTCAAAGGATAGTGGGAGACTGCTTTAAACACAGAAGAATTTTCTACCAGAGACAGATATTCTTTCACTCTGTAAACATGTAGGAAAAATGTTATCATGAGAGCATGTCAAGACAGATTTCATTTACATCCTTGTGCTTATTATGCACAGATACACTACTGCATATTACACTTTCACCTATTTCAGACTACAATTAACACCGTAGCAATGTTATCTCTAATCACGAAAATAAATGAAGTGGTTGAATTTTCTGATACCTTCCAAAACACACCATTATAGCATACAGTTCGAAGGCTTAATACCACAGAGAACTGTTTGACAAAGTAGTTCTCTCCTTATTAAGCAATGATACATAATTATAAGTTCAAGGAGAACGTGAATAACATCTTGCCAAAGGAATGTACAGCCACATCAGCTACTCACAGTATTCCCAGCTACACATTACAGTTATGCTTTCACCTGTGTTACTAAGAACTTAGCCTTTGTTCCCTGTCTTTCACTCCATGAACAAAGGTAAGGAGAGGGGAAAGAAAGTGAGTGTAAGGGAGGCTCGGCTGTCCACTTAGCCTAAAAAAAGCTCATTCTGATGAGAACAAATCATCTCAGTGGCTTAACTCAACAAAAACAACTCATGTTTTCAACACTTAATTTAATATTTCACAGGCTAATGGAAAACTTACATAATGCATTCTTCCTCAGAAAGCTAAAACGTCAACACAGATGGGATTGAGATCTTGATACAGGGAGAAAGGAAACGTTATCTTTTCAAAATCGTATGCCTAAGAAACATGATGTGGAGGATGGGATGAACACTGACATGAGACAAAAATGGGGAGGGGAAAACAATGTTACTTATTTGAGTGACTGCGTCTCTGAGTGCAGCACCCCCAGCCATACCTCTCTCAACAGTGTTTAACACTTGATTAAATGATTAACATGATGTGATTTCCTATCCCTCCTCTTTCTCCTAGTGTCCTCCCCGTGGTTGGACGTGAAAAACAGATTGAAAAGAAACAGTTTATGTGATTGTCATGTGATTGTTAACAGTAGTATTTCACTCTCACTTCAAACCCCGTAAGTATTGTCAGACTGTTCCACAGACACAAAGAATTCCAACTCTCCTGGTTTCCTTTTTTTTTTTTTTTTTTTGAAGTATGTTTGATCTTTCCTTTGTACATTGAGAATTCAGGGCCATGCAGCACTCATGCCTTCAGCACCTGTTAATAATTCCTCAGAGGAATGGATAGAGAGAAAAGCAGGTGAAGGGAGGCTTTCAAGTTTTAAAAATTCCATCCAAGGATCCCATCTCATCCAACCACTGAGTGTGGTCACTGAAAGCACCACTTCTTCACTTATGTTTCTAGCAAGATAGAAATGACTCGCTGAGGGTGTAGCATTTCAAAAAGGGTACAAAGTAATGTAAATGATTTTTCTGATTTAAGGGATTTAATTGTAAATACAGATAATTAAATCTGAGCACGGTGAGAGGACAAAATCAAGCCCTGGTCACATTCTGGAGGTGGCAGTCCAAGAAAGATCATTATCATAGATGACAAGCTTAATTCTGGACAACAATTTTTTCTCTTGAGCTTGTCTCTAGTTATCAAAACTATTATAATCTCAAGCTATGGATAAAAGTTTGGAATTTTGCTTTCTTTGCAGGAAGACCTGAAGGCTTTCAGTACACACAGTTTGTTATGCTTGCAACAGAAAAAAAAACAACTGCTCAATTGGCACTTATATTGTTACTGTTGTCACAGAACCACAGAATTAGCAAGGTTGGAAAAGACCTCCAAGATCATCCAGTCCAACTAGCAACCCACCACCAGTATTCCCCCCTAAACCATATCCCTCAGTACAACATCTAAACATTTCCTGAACACGTACAAAGATGGTGACTCAATCACCTCCCTGGGCAGCCTATTCCAGCACCTGACCACTCTCTTGGAGAAGGAATTTTTTCCTGATATCCAACTTGAACCTCCATTTGCGCAACCTGAGGCCATTCCCTCTTGTCCTTCTGCAATTTACCCGGGAGAAGAGGCCAACCCCCACCTCACTACAACTTCCCTTCAGGTCATTGTAGAGAGCAATGAGGTCTCCCCTGAGCCTCCTCTTCTCCAGACTAAACAAACCCAGATCCCTCAGCTGATCCTCGTAAGAGTTGTGCTCCAGACCCCTCACAGCTTCGTTGCCCTTCTCTGGACACACTCCAGCCTCAATGTCCTTCTTGTACTGAGGGGCCCTAAACTGAACACAGTACTCGAGGTGCAGCCTCACCAGTGCCAAATACAGTGGGATGATCACTTCCCTGCTCCTGCTGGCAGCACTATTTCTGATACAAGCCAGGATGCCACTGGCCTTCTTAGCTACCTGGGCACACTGCAGGCTCACTGTCATTTCACAAATCTTTTATCCCTGTTCAGGAGTCACATAGAAACTCATATATTTATGCCCATTAAATTTTCTGTACTCACTGACAGTAATAAGCACTTAATTACTAGAGAAGTTTTTACAACCCAAATGTAATGCTGTTCAAACCACTTCATACTGGCTGGCTTGCAGCAAGAGGACAGGTAAATGGGCCAAGCTTTATCAGATTACAACTGAATAAAACCAGGGAAAAAAAAGCCAAATATCCCAGCATAACTAGCAAAAAATGTACTATCTACACAACTGATACTAAGATATCACACACACACAGAGTGGTTTTTTTTTTTTTTCCCCACACAGTTTGCATTACTGATGCATAATGCTTCTTCCGCCTGGAAAACAGTACCAAGAACAGGCTCTGACAAACTCCTTGACTTTATTGCCAAGGCTGGATGTTCCAAAATGCCTGAGCTGCCATGTCAGCATGCTACAATCAGATCTGCTATCAAGCCCTGGTCTACAGGAACGCCTAGACATATTTTTCATTTTCTTCTATGATTTTCATGGTTAAAGGGCATACTTTCAGCCTGATCTATGAGATGCTAAGCTCTCAACAAAACTAACAGTAGGTCCACACCTAGAGGGCCAATCTGGACGAGAACCATATAGCATTTAGTTTTAAAAAATGTACGTAGTGATGGAGGTAGGCATTTTGTTTTGTATAAGCTGTACCTGGAAATGCCAGCTGGACCGGAATACTGAATGATATAAAAACAAAGCAAATCCACGGTGCTATTGTAAGTTAAGATGAAAACACAGTCTATAAACCAATAAGACTTTGTGTATTGTGTGCTGCACACTCGTATCTCAAAGGAATTTAGACATGTTTCTGTATGTAGCTTATTAACAAAGTCCTCACACAACTATTACAGAAATTAACTGTATAAGAAGTATTAATTATAGCTACACATTTTCTGGTTGCCTGACAATACATTTATCTGTCGATTCTTCAAAGTAGCACAGCAATGGAGTATTCTGCACCTGTTGAGAAATGCTAACTTCCAGCACCTCAGGGAGTTAGTCAACGAAACACCCTGGGAAACTGTCCTCATGGGCAAGGGCGCAGAGCAAAGCTGGCAGATCTTAAAGGAGGCTTTCCTCAGGGCACAAGAGCTCTCCATTCCCAGGTGTAGTGAGTCAGGAAAGGAAGGCAAGAGACCAGCATGGCTAAACCAGGACCTGTTGGTCAAACTGAAGAGCAAGAATAAAATGCACAGGCAGTGGAAACAGGAACAGGTACCGCAGAACGAGTATAAGGAAGCTCCTAGGCTGTGTAGGGATGAGGTCAGGAAGGCCACAGGCGGATGGGAAGCTAGACATGACCCAGCAATGTGCCCTCGCAGCCCAGAAAGCCAACCACATCCTGGTCTGCATCAAAAGAAGCGTGGCCAGCGGGTCAAGGGAAGTGATCCTGCCCCTCTACTCTGTGCTGGTGAGACCTCAACTGGAGTGCTGCGTCTAGATGTGAAGTCCTCAGTACAGGAGAGACATGGACCTGTTGGAGCACGTCCAGAGGAGAGCCACAAAAATGATTCAAAGGATGGAACACCTCTCCTACGAGGACAGGCTGAGAGAGCTGGGGCTGTTCAGCATGGAGAGGAGAAGGCTGCAAGGTGACCTGACAGCAGCCTTTTAATATCTAAAGGGGAGCTGCAGGAAAGAAGGGGACAGACTCTTCAGCAGGGTCTGCTGTAACAGAACAAGGGGAAATGGTTTCAAGCTTAAAGAGGGAAGATTTAGTTTAGATATAAAGTCTTTTACAGTGAGGGTGGTGAGGCACTGGCACAGGGTGCCCAGAGATATGGTTGATGTCCTGTCCCTGAAGACTTTCAAGGTGAGGCTGGATAAGGCCATGGGTGATCTAGCTGTGCGTGTCCACATTCATTGCAGGGGAGCTGACTAGATGACCTTTAAAGGTCCCTTCCAACTCTAGGGATTCTATGATGCTATTTCTGTAACGACACAGTACACAGCAAATACAGTACACCATTAGATTTCAAAACATTGTATTGTAAACAAAAAGCTTTAAACTTACAACTTAAGAAGCTGTACTGTACCTCTAGCATGTGGTACATGCTCTTTTCATCCATCTAAAAATACCTCATTTGTAAAAATCTAATCTCTGAAAACATGAGTAGATGGGCTTAAAATAGTTTACTGATAGATTTATAACTTTTTTATCCATGTTTCATGACTGCAGTTAAAAGCACACTTTAAAAATAATAAGTTTATGCCCCTTCTGTAAAGAAGACATTTGCTACAGTATTTGCATTAAGTTCACTGAGATTGCAGCCCATGCAATGAATCAATAGGTTGTTCTATGAGCTGTGTTCTTCCTGTCTTGAGAGGGAGTGGCATTGCTTTGGTCTCCATCTCCCAAAACATTGATTTTCACAAAACCCGTGGGTGCTCTGTATCTTCGAGAGCATTAACATTCTGTCAGACATGGCTGACTGTGCTGAACGGATGTAAGGATGAAAAGAGACAATGAGAAGCACACAAATTTTTCTTAGGAAATCCTCAGGAACATTCAGATATGCAGTGCATACCAACTCACAGTCCCCAGGCTCAGAAGCGCTGACCAATGAAAGTATCTGGACAGACCTACCATTTAGCTTTCATCATGCAAACCCCAGTTTCTACTAGTAAGTGTTGAAATCAGACAGAAGTCACTCTAGCTATTGCCTTCTACGTGTCCAGCTCAAACAGAGCAATGGTTTCAGTTTCTTTTTCCTCTCAGCCTTTTCATACTCTTATAGTCAGGCAATACAAATCAAGATCCAGTAAAATGCCTATACTTACCAGCTGAGCAAAACGCCTAACAGAATTTTACACCACCGCAGTCAGTCAAGCTATCTCAGGAGGGAAAAGCACAGTGCTTCTCATGTAATTCCCCACTGATGGTAAGCAATGATCACTGTCCTCTAGACTTCTTTGTAGGTTATTCCGTTTCCACCGCTGGCCAACTGCGTACAGCTTGTGTGGAAATACTAAATCTAAACCAACAGGCAAGAAACAAGTCTGTACTAGCATTCCATTCTGCACAGTCCCAGTTTAAACAGACAATTGGTTTTTATCTTTAAAAGCAATAACACTGATTTATTCAATGCTTAAGTAGGAAGAATTAATAAAAACACGAGTTATTAGAACAGAACACCATATTGTGCTGGTGACCCTAATATGCCTGTTTCCAGACCTGTTGTAATTTTGAACTAACAAAAATATACAGTAAAGGAAGCTCTGGACTACCACAGTCCGCTGTCTTGAAATTTCCTTTATGTTGTGCCAACTTCAATTTGGATTTGGACTGGAATTGTAACTGATCTGGTATGCACCCACTGGCAGAAAGACAAATATATTTTTGAAAGTACAATAACCCAGATAAATTTTCATCTCACAACAGAAGAGTCTAGTCTGTAGTCCAGCACTGGACTACAATCTCTTTATTCTTTTGTTTCTGATAGCACAGATGACAGAAACACATTCTATCTGGGCTTTTAGCTGTAACATCTTTTATTTAGCTACTGCTGGTTTCTCCTGTCTCCCTTTTTCCTCCATTTTAAGTGATAGCGGCAGTGTGAAATCTGCTCAAACAAGTGAAGTAAATTAGTTTTAGAAGCTGAATCAGTCCCAGTTCTTACATTTGGTTTTACGGCTTTGAAAATGCATTGCGTGTTACTTATTCTATTTAAAAACTACCACTTGCTTTTGGGTAAAACAATCAACAGACAGAATGGGAAATCCAGTGGCCTTAGAGGAGACTGCAATGAAACTGACTGCGACAACAGCGTCTCAAATATGCAAAACAAAAAATAAAGGGGAAGAGAAAAAAAAACAGAATTACATAGTTTTTTGGGGTTTTTTTCAGTAACCTCAAATATTGCTTGTCAAAATACTTTAGCCGCTGTATGACTCCAACAGTGGAGATGCAGCTTTAAATAGGTACATGCATTAAACAATGCATTAAACGATGAGGAAAAAAAAAAGAAATTATTCTTTAAAAGTTTACGTTCCTTTTAACTCCTAATTAATCGTATCTTTGTTATTTTAGAAGCCTCCTGGGTATTTAGAGGGCTAAACTGAAATAAAACCCAGGTACATAAGTGAAACCTATTAAGGCTGTCCTAGTAAATAAAAACTAATTGCATCAAACGCTAGTCACTCTGGGTGGATAAGCTCCAACAGGGGGGCACCCCAGCACCTCCCAGCCCCTCCCATGCAGGGTGCAGCAGCCCTCTTTCCATAGCGAAAGGAAGCAACACAGCAGTAGCACTTCAGCAGCACAGGGCTGCGCCATGCAAGGGTGGCCTTGCTGCCTCTGGCCTTGCTGCCTCCTATTGCTGCCATCAGCAACCTCACTGGCTTCCCAGATCACCTCCTGACACAGACATTTTGCCACAGTAAAACACCCCATGTAAAATTTTTCCCTCATGCTCTTCAACCAGGAAGAGGTGCAGTGGTTCCATCCATCAGCTGAGCAATGCTGTCCCCAAAGGCATTGCAAGTCAGGAGACCGGAGCTATGTGACAGATGGCAGCAGAGGGGCAGTCTGACAAAATGGCAGCTGATGTGGAAGTGCATATAAAGGAAACATGTGGAACTGAATTCCTGTTTTTGTACCTGTTGACGTTCATTGATGCCTGCTGAATGCTTATGGAGAGTGGATGTGAGCACAGTGAGGTGATGGGTGGTGCATTTCAGCAGCGGAGACAGCAACAGTGGGTCACCTGTGCTGGGGTAGATCATTACAAGTGCGGCACACAGGCTCTTGATCACTGCCGGTGAAAACGCAGAGCTCATGGTGGTGACTGTGCTGAAAATCAGTGCTTTGTAGCTAAGAATTTGCTCTTACAGTGTTACTGTGCTCTTTGTATCTGTTGTAGTCTCCATGGAAATAAAAAACTGGCTATTTTCAGAACAACCTATGTAAATCACTCATCAGCTCTATCTATACTCTGTCTGCAGACTACATGAGTTCCTTTTTTTCCTACATGATGAGCTAGACTGAATATTTACAACTGTTTCCTTCAAATGAAGCTTCCTCTGTTACACACCCTTGTCTTTTCATCTTATTCCTCAAATATCACAATAATTATTTCATTCCCTTGCTGACAGGCCTCCTTCATCTCCGAAGAGGAGCATAAACTTCACTAAGGACTAGAGCAGGAGAAACTAGCCATGACCAGACAACGTTTAGAACATGCATGTTTTGCTTTTACTTGCAGATTAAGTCTTTATTGCCAATGGGTATAGAATTCAGACTGCTAGATACAGAGATGATTTGGAAGCAACACTTCAAAGCACAAGTGTAAGCAGGCATTTCTCCTGAGCAATTAACAGAGTTGCTAACTTTCCCATTACTAGATGCCATTTTATTTATACAGTAGCTCGACTGCTTGCACTCATGACCACGACAGACAGCGGTCAGCAAACTCTGCCCAGGCTTCACTGAAAGGATCTAAGGTACATGTTCAAAAGAAAAAACATGAATCACAAAGATGAACCAGAAGGCCTAGCAACTAGCTTGTCATTACTCATTAAAAGCTTTTAATAACTGGATTTTTTTTAATTCTATAAAGTAGAAATAAGATTTAAAAACATTTATACTCCAGACAATCAATTCTTATAAACTAGTAATTAATGCCAAAGCCCTAAACACACACACATGCTGTAAACTTCCTGCCTTTGAGTACAGCTGTTTCCTACAGTGAAAGGACTGTGTGTGCAATTAAGCACAGGTATAAATATTTAATACCTATGGCCATATGCTATATGAAGGAAATGTCTGGCCTATAATAAAGACAAACATCTCACAAAAATATTCTTTGTGTATATAAATATATTTGGAAAAGAAGTCTCTCTCTCTCCAGTAAGGCACTTGAACATTCAACTTAAATGTATACATCCAAGTGGGCTAACAGCACTTTGCTTTTAATGCTTAAGATAAGGAAAACTAAATATTAGGGGGAAAGGGCTTCCGTAAGATTAATTCAAAGATGAGTTAAGTTCAAGGAGGAGAGAGCCATTTTTGCAACTTGCAAAAAGAGCAGTTCTTGGCACTCACCATCGCCCCTTTTCAGATCAACCTCAACCCCTCCAGTACTGGCAATCGTATTACACCTGAAACGGTCTGCAACCTACTGCAGAAACAACTGGAATAAAGGCATTCACGTTTATGTAAACAAGCTCAATGGAGAACATCAACATTTTGGCCTAATCTTCATCTTATACTAGGAGGTAAAGCCAACTATTTCACATAGAAGCTATTTTTATCATCCGTATTTTAACTATAGTGCTTGCAATTATTGTGGCAAAATTAGTTTTGTAAAATTAAAAAAAAAATTGTATTTACTGAAAAATTAAGCGTATCTTTCCAGCAGTCAAACAATAGGATGTCATGTGTTACTTAAAAAAAAAAGCTATTCTTTGATCCGGAAGACTTGAAGACACCAATATGTCATCGCCCTTCTCCCAGGACATACATGTAAATGTACCAGACTCATCACCAATAGCGACTGTTCTTATAAGAATGTTTTTGATGACAAGTTCACTCTGCTTACCTCACACATAAAGCAGACAAATGAGGATCAGTTCACATTGTAACGTCCTAAGACAACCTTCAGGGCTCAGTAACAAGTCTGTCATCTGCTTCATTTCAGTTTGGTGAGGGATGTGGATGGTGTTTTTGTTCGGCTTGTTTTGGTTTCCTTTCATTTGTTTGTTTATTTTTTAATCATTCATCCCGGTGACAATTTGTAGCAATTTATTAACACTTCAGAACCAATTTCCTCCTTTGGAAAGGCCGCCTCCCAGCTAAGAGTTGACAACTGGCACTTTGTAAACACTCACTTTTCCAGGAGGAAGGAACACTACCAGCCTCCATCTGATCTACTACTGATAGGAACACTCTGAAAGATGAAACCTGGGGGAAAACTGGCACGCATGCCTCCTTCCCCAGTACAGCGGCCCCATGTCATCACTGCTAGTTGCTTCTCTTGCTCTCCTCCCACCTCTCACTCCCCAAAAAGGAACCTACAACTTAATAAGTAAAGGATGATCTGCAGGACCAAAACAATTCAATGTATTTCTTAGCAGTGCGGTGTGGCAGATACCCACATCTCACTAAACATTACTCTTCACAGGAAGCAGACTAGCCTAGAATAGGTTCTGAAACTAACGAGTTCAAAAACTGTGAAACCAATCGTGACAGAAACCTCTTTTAAACAGCAGTTGCAAAAAAGTAATACAAATCTGTCAGTTGAATGAGGTGCTCCTCCTGTAAGAGCCAAATCTTTTTTTTTAAGCTTATTTTTACCTATGAGCGTCTCTCAAAACAGAAGCTTGCTGGTGTAGTACCAACCATCTTTACCCATGTTTTTCCCAAATGTGAGCATAGACCCATGAAGACACAAAGCTGGATTCAGGTACAACTACATAAATGCACACATTTCATTCACTGGCCTGGGTTGAAGAAATAAATGAAGTACTAAAATGGCCTCCTTCCATCACACATCGCACGCTCTTTGACAGGGCCCTACTGTTCTTCTTACTGCGTCAGATGGATTCATAACTAAGAATTCTAGGAAAACACTTTTTGAAATAATTAAAATTACTGATTAACAATTTTAAATACAGTAAGTAATAGCTGTTCTGTTGTACAACTCATCCCAGACTGTTTTGTTCGGTCAACAATGCAAGCTTGTTATATTGCGGTCTGCTGTAAAAGACTGGTTTTACTAGCAAAAAGGGTGATAAGCTTTAGATGCACGCGTACAATTTCATTTTACAGTTGCTGTGGCTTTAAATTAACTGTTGATGTTTAAGCAGCCAAGAATACGCCTCATACATGCCCACATTCTTAACAAAAAAAGAGAGAAATGAGAGGGAAGTTACAATTCCACAGGTTCTAAAGCCCTCTGTGGTCTCAAACAGTTCATCACATTCTGTTCTTCGCATCGAATTTACTTTAATGTTATCTGTCCCTAAACCAGCATTCTGATATCTCTAAACTACTTGGATGAAAAGTCTCCTCCAAGCCTGTTCTTGTCTGTTCTATGCACATTAGACTTCTTACATGGTGGAGATCATTACTTGACACTACTCATATTTAGATATTCATACACATAAGTAATCTGTAAATCTGTTTCATTTTGAGAAGCATTTGGGGTGATTTGTTTTGCATTTGGTCACTGTATCTGGCATTCTTGTTTCTTTAACGTTTTTGCCCGCTTAATAAAGAACAAGGTTCCCAGCTGCTACTATTTCAATTACAAAATAAGTCTTCATGGCTTTTAAGGTAGCAAATATTTGTAACAACTACTAAAGCAAACCCCTCCTACAACAGTAGGACATCCTCCCGCTACATCAAATGTTACACTAAATGAAACCGAACATACACTGGAAGCATACATTGTTACCCATTTACAGTAAAGGCCCTCAAACACAGAACACCACATTTTGTTCTTTCCAGAAACACGTGAAAACAGAAAACCAACACCCATGTACCAACTGGCAACGATCACTCGGTAGGATGTGTTTCTTCAAAATACTTTTGAAATGCTACTTGATTTAATATAGGTGAAAAAGAGGGAAATGAAGAGCAATGACTTATTCCAGCACTAAGCAGCCACTAGTGCCCCCGATTTCAATTGGAGCCATACATACTCAAAGCCTCCAAACACCATGACACTTATACAGGTATCTATGCTTGAAAATGCCTGGCCTCTGAAAGCACCCAACTAGTACACACGCTGGAGACACAACTATTAACACCACAACCAGCATGAGCCGCAGCCAGGATACAAACCATCCTGAGTGCGTGTCACGGAACAGAAATGAAAAGGAGCAGGCAGCCTGGCCAACAGCAACCCCCAGCCACCTCTGGCTTTAGATCCTGGTTGCTACATGGCAGAGTAGCGCTCTGTTCCTAAAATATTAGTCAAGAAAGGGATACCACCATGTGCTTACTCAAGTTGCTGGTGTTCTAGCTGAAGCAGTCTACTGCTTAGCAGAAAATGTATCTCTAAACACAGATAAGATGACAGCCACAGCTACGCAGAAAGTTGTAAGCCATTAACTGTCTTTGGAAAAAAGGCCTGAATTACCTTTTGCATTGCATCTCCTAGGATGGACTTAAGAATGAAGGAAACAGCTGTTATCTCAGTGGGACTGTCTTGGTTTGTTTGTGACATAATTATATGCTCGTATTTCTGGAGGGCAGCAAATTTGATTTGGAAAGCAGAAATAATAACAAGTTGCACCACATCAGCTGCCAGTGACAAAGCAAGTTGCTGGAGTGATGAAGTGGCATTACTGCACCACTTGGGAAAACCAATAATGGCATACACAACATACAGCTTTAAGAAACCAAGCAAGCAAGCTTCGGGGAAGGAAATCGCATGTATACAAACACTAATAATAAATAATAATAAACAGAAGGTCTGTTTGTAACATTATGCAGAACCCAGAAGAAATCATTATTCATCTGCCTGCCTGCTCAGTCTGTATTTTAGTGTAGACTGCAAGAAATACTTTCCAACAGTCAAAAAACACAGGCATGCAGGTGGATGACTGAGTATCTGATTTCATCAGAGATCTCAAATGTAAGTGCTGGAAACCAGAATCATCAAACGAAGACCACAAGGCAGACCAGACACATTTCAAAATAAATGAAAAAAATGCTTTAGATATATATATTACATAGAGATCAGAAAAAGAGCCTCGCTGTCAGCTCCTCGAGCCAAAGGATATCATGCAGAAAATAGGAAACCTAATTAGCAAAAATATTCTGCTTGTGTGGCTTTCCCTTTGGAACAAAAGTAGCAAGAAAGGACTCAAAATCGACTCTGTCCTTTTACAGGCAATTCCTGAAGAAAGCATAGAGATTATCGTAATTTTTAGTATTTCTAAAGATGTCATCTTTTAATTACAGAGCGAGGTTAACCTTTATTCTCATCCACATGCTCAAAAAGGTAAAATGTGGTTTATTACGAGTACGTTTCAATCAGAGAGATTAACACATTACTATTTATTTCTATTGGCGGTGTGCCCAAATACCCCAGATCTGCAAAACTGATAGCAAAAAGGAAAATATTTCTGGCCTCAAAGAGAGCAGATCTATGGCTGCCTGGAATGCGTAAACAGCCAGAGCCTGTTCTACTTCCCACCCCCATCTCACCTCCTCTACGTAACCCCTCCTAACATCAGCATGGAGCGCTGCTGTCAAGCATGGGAGAGCAGAAATGTGGCAACATCATATAACACAACTCTTGACGTTTTAAGATGCGAGAATTTGGATTTATTGAAACATGACGGTACCACAGAAATGGCTGGAAACAAAAACAGTGCTGCACAAGACCAGAAATTTAAAAAAAGAGCAAAAAGGTGAGCAATCAGCTGAGCAGGCTCGCTGGATGACAGACCTGGTAAACACAAACTAAGAGAAACCAAAGGCTGCTTTCCAGGTTACCCCTTGTGCAACCGAAGATCAGCCAGAGCTGCGCTCTGTCAGAGAACACAGACTGCAGTCCTACAAAACAGAAGGGTTATTTTCATAGAAATCTACACAATGTAACGAAACTGATGCCAAAACTTAATGTTGGTATAAATTACCTTCTGCAAAAACAGAGATCGTGACTTGTGTAATGATATATACACCCACAAAGTAGTAAGCCATAAAAATAAGATATCATCACATCCTTAAGAAGTTTACAGTATAATTAGATCGGTGGTTTTTAAATCTCTTTAATTTGTGGACCTATAAAGTTACCTTGCATAGTAAATTTGCACAGAATGACAGAGACTTCCTCTTTTTTCCCACGTCTCTATAAAAAGAGGCGGTGAGTCCCTCAGCAGCTCGCGAGCTGTGGTTTGAAACTACAGAATTGGAGAACTGCTAACTGTAACTGCTGTTACTCGCCTAGCAGCTTCAGCCTTCAAAAACAAAGCAAACAAGAACGTGCAAAACAAGAAAATGGCAACTGTATCATCCGAGAAAATGGCTGTGTACCATGGGAAGCTCAGAAAACCTGACAGAATCCAAAGGGAAGACTTACAAAATATGGACGTTATTGTTTTTTTCAGTGTTAGACTCCATGCCACACTTTGAGAGAGAGAATGATGCGGAGTCTAACACTGTAAGGCAGTTTCACAATGCTGTTTACAATTAATAGGTCAAACGGCCTTCATACTTTTCCTTCCTTTTAATTGTGCTGTTTTTATGAATGCATTTGGCCAACGTTCAAAAGAAAACATCCATAGACTAATGAGGGTAAAACGCTGGCTCAAAGGAGACAGAAGCGAACGGTCTGTCAGTGTAATATTTGCAAACTGCTGAAATCAATAATAAATTCAAGCAAACCAAACGCAGCGCACAAACAGAAATCAAGCGGCTGAGGCGATTGGCAAACACATAAATGATGTTTCAGGGCACGCTTTCTCACATACGTTAGTGCGTTAAATAGGCTGGCAAGACATCGGCTCCGATTGAGACACCGGAGAAGTAACTGTATGCATTTCCAAAGGCAAGAGGAACAATTAAGACAATGCCGACAGCGCAATCATACATGCATGTAAAATAACTATTTATAGAATGGGAGCTATTTATAAAATGCCCACGTCATCAAATGAAAAAGAGTCGAAGCAGAAAACTTGTTTTGAAAATGAGAGCAAACTTAATGCTCTTTCTCCCTGATTTTTCTTACTCACTGTTGACACACACAGAACCACCCCAGAGAAAACCAGCAAGTTACACGCATACACCACGCCACCAGCACACAGGCACACGTGTTCTAGACTGGTTTTTGTTTCTTTCTTGTTGTTGTTTTTTTGCTTCCAGTTAGGAGCAGCAAAACCTTGATGTTTATTTCTACGATGAGCATCTAACAGGAAGCACTGCGCTGCGTGCTTTCAGGCCTCTGCCTTCAAACTGAGCTCGGTGGGTGCCCAGCAAACCAGAGGTAGGACTCAAGAAGGCTTTGCTTCGGTTGCATCAGCTTCTTGGCTAGGAGATGGTACTCCATGCAAAGGAAAGAGAGCTAGACTGCTGAGACTCAAAAGGGAGCAGAGGAAGCACAGCTTCAGACTCCAAGCAGATGTAAAAGGCTGTGAGGTGCCCCCCTTGCTGGATGGGAAGGCTGCACGTGGCCTTCCCACAGGACACGATGCTGGTAACCCTACTACAAAAGACAAGCACCAGGTGCTGGGCTCAGCACGTTGAGCTTTTTGGATGCAGGCCACAGCTGGCAAAAGAGTCTTGAGATTACACAGCACACAGATGGACAATGACAGGAGCATCCTGCCACTGCTTGCCAGGTGCCGTACGGGCGGCTGTGGCTATAGGGCTTCTTACTCTTTCCAATGTGGGCTGGCCTGACAAACTAAACGCACTTCCCTGAAAGAAGTCACAGGCTCTAATCACCAACCTAAGTCAGTCCCCTTTCAAAACATGTATTTGCAATCTCTAATCGCTAAGTCTTACATTTCATACTGCAACATGTTAGCTCTATAAAAATATAAACAAAACCAATACAGCTTCTGCATATTTTAAAGAAACTGGGCCCTAAATCTGGACATCGTGTTTGTCAGCCACCCAAACTTCAAAGAACATTGTGAGAATTCAGATAAGAATGGCATTCAAAACAGATAATGGAAGTTCACACACACACACACACACACACAACTGCTTACATAGGCTACAGGAGAGGAAACGGACACCACATTCTCTCACATACAGAACTACAAGAATACTGACTTTCAGTCCTAAAGCTAAGTCACGCACATCATTAGTCAAACTTCAGAAAAAGCTGGAAAATATTGACCTAACCCACCAAGAATCTGTACTGTCATCATAGGAGGCTTGATCCTAGAAGTCTTCTGCATGTGCCAAGTAAGTTTGTGCAGTTTCAGGCCATATCTATAACTGGATCTGTTGATTGTTCACAACACAAACATATAATAAACTTCATCTTTGCTGGCATTACCCATGCGTTGTGGAACTCACAGGAAGAAAAACTATGGAACATCAAAAACATCCACTAAAATGGAATCCCTTAAATTTCACTAGAGACTCCAATATTCTTCAGTAGGAAAACAAAAGATTAAAAAAAAAAAGATTAGAAAGCTAGTATAGTAAGGTTGGAAAAACCCAACCAAACAATTGATACCCTAAATGCAACTCTGTTTTCCAAGAAAATAACTTTCAAGTTAACAGAAGATTAACAAACTAAAGCAATCATTAATTCTAACCCTACACCTACCACCAAAGGGAAGAAAACGCTTCTTTCCCATGATTTCTTTTTGATACTTTGCTATCTTAATTTGTACTTTGATGGAAAGTAGGACTGGACTACAGTAAACAGAACTTTACATCCACACTTTTTAATAAACTAGCTGTAAGTAAATTAACACGTTGTTTTAATCTTTAAAATTCTTCCAAAAAGTCACTCATAAAACCTTCACAGCAATTCTGCGGGGTGGGAGGCAGACCAAGAAGTTACATTCTACAAGAACTATCCAGTTGTGCCGAAGGAGTGCCCTATCAACTGTCTCGAGAAGATGCTGAGGAACAGATCTTTTCTTTTAATAGATACATATTCAAATTTACCTTTAAGAATAAAAAATGATCACATGGCAATATGAAGATAAGTGAGTAAACAACTACATGTGTACCTAATTCCCTGCAATTATCCACATGTACAAATATGTACAAACTACAGGACACGCTACATTTTTTATTATGAGAAATTTATTTCCCTCTAGATTACACACACACACACACCTGCTATGCATGACACACCTGATCTACGAAGCCATCATTCACCGGGTACAGACAAATTGGCAAAATATAATGGCATTAAACATGCTGACATTAGAGAACACAAAACTCCCCACTTTCTAAGTTGGGAGGCATTCAAGGCCAGGCTGGATGTGGCTCTGGGCAGCCTGGTATAGAGGCTGGTGACCCTGCACATAGCAGGGGGATTAAAACTAGATGACCATTGTGGTCCTTTTCAACCCAAGCCATTCTATGAGTCTATGATGATTCTATGACACACTGCTGGTAATGTAACAGATATCATGAAGAATATATTGCTTACACTAAGCAAAATTTGACTGAAAAAAATGAACACAGCAGTGATCACATATGCACACAGACACAAAACATGAGTAGAGATACCTACCCAACCACACACAGACATACACAATCCCTAATGTAATCACAAAACAACACTGATGTATGAGAAGATGCCCACATACTGTATATATACTACCATCACAACACTGATGAAACACACAGCGGTAAGTGTTTTGAAGGCATTGCCATCTCAGGCAAGAAAAAATTCTGTTAAAAAAAAATTCCTAAAAGATTTCTGTTGGCTGCTTGACAGCCAGCAAGCGAAAACCAGTGAATCCTGGCTTTTATGGTAACCTCCTCCCACTCTTCCTCCTCCTCCCTGTAAACTGCCTGTCACGGCCTAAACTACATTCTATTTTTTACCTAACCTCTATGCAGCATCACCAGACCACGTAGTAAAGACACGATGGTGGTCTCTCAGAAAAACTGAGAAAGTAACTGCTACGTGGATGTTCTTGTGAATTTGAGCTGTATACAATAGACCCTCTTCTCCCTCCCCAGTACTGTACAGAGGGCCAGCTTGCCTTATGCTTTTTTGTCGAGCACATAAAATCCTGGGAGAATGAAGCTGGATGAATTTTTACGATACACTGTCATGCACCGCTTTCAAATTAATTGGCTCATTTAAATTAACTGGTTATTTAAGATACTTATTGATAGAAGCAGGAGCAGCGGAGCCTACAGTTTGGGGTTATTCTGCAACACAAAAACAGACTCTCGCAAATTCTTAATGAGCCATAAGACCTGCAATCAAAAAAAAAAAGGCAGTCGTCAAAACGGAATTAAAGAAACCCTCCCCACCCTTCACAAAGAATGACAAAATCTGCGGCCTGCTGACACCGCGCAGCCTTATTAACAATTCACCTGCTCCTCTTCTTCCCCTTCATTTCTGAGGGCCGGGAGAGGAAAGACGATGCTCCTCATTAGAATAATTTGCGTGCCTGTCTTTTATCTGCGCCTTCCACGTCACGTTATTTTAAGTTTTAAAAAGCAAAACGAAACCAGGCCTGTGTTAACTACATAAAGCCACAGAAACTTAAAAAGAAAAGACAACACTCGATTCAAGAAGTAAAAAAAACAACAAACCAACAAAGTCAATCCAAAATGGAAGAGAGCTGCATGCATCTAACTGGCAGCATTACTGATATCTCCTGAAAAAGCAGAGATTTGCTGTGTTTCAATCCATTTTATAACTGAACTGCTTTCCTAGAAGTCTAACTCCTCCATGCACGTAATGGGAACAAGAAGAGTTAAGTTTGTTTTGTAAGCGTAAAAAGCCCCAGATAGATATCCTTGGAAACTAATCCTCACAACGTGAACAGCACTGTCTGTGCTCAGATCCTCTGTCCTACCCTGTCGGCAAAGCTCAACCCCATCTGAGAACAGTGCTAGGAAAAAGGGTAATTTTGCCTCAATCTCTTTTGAGATGAGGGTTTGTATTTTACTTCTAATCCCAACAGCCTCCCCACACTCAGAGGGACATACAGGCACAGCGTCCATTCCTGACTTTGTGACACTTCAGCATGCATGCAGCTAAAGGTGCTGCACCTCTGCATCTCCCCCAGCCTACCAGCCAGTCTAGCTCAGCCCACCATTCATTTCAGTGGATAAGCACCACCTCAGGCACTGAAACCAGTGCATCCTAACTCAGGATTTGGGAGCATGTTGCATGTTTCTTCAGCCTTAGGTTGATGCCTTTTTTTTCCCCAAAGCTGTTTTTTTCTTTTTTTATAAACTCCCATAAGGCTACCTGTGTGTGCATGTACACACACAAGGAAGACAATTAACTCAGTTCATTAAAAAAAAAACAAAAAACGTTCGTGAAACTGATTACTGGTTAACAATCCCAACTGAGACTGCGTACTAACAAAACTCCTAAACCTAATGGATCTCTGGATGCACGCATGCCCTGCCAGCAGTGACTAGACTGAAGAGACAACAAGCAGCTTGCAGCTGCTGAACAACACTGAAACTACTGGATGGTTATAATCATTCTTAATTGTAAGTAACCAGCATGGATGGATTGGCAAGCGCTCCATATTGAGGCTTAATTTTAGAAAGGTCTCATGTACTTATGAACCATGCGCTATGAAGGTCAGTTCTTTTGGAAGAACTTCCTTCCAGTGATCTTGCTGTAGGCTACTGGACTGTGTTCAAACCAGCACAGACACATCCATGGACACTTCAAACACAAAATGTCTAGTAACAGCCATATACATCTCAATTGTAACAAGGCAACAGCATCCTCCCACCAGCGCTGTTCTAGCACAAGATTCTCCTGCTCAGCAATACAAGTTGTAAGGAGTTGGCTTTACTCTTGAGCTGTGGAGACTGTTCTGCAGTCACTGCTCGCTGGGACAGGATTCAGAAGGAGCCGACAGTGCTACGCAGCACAGTGCACCAGAAGCCAGAGACGTACGTATGGCCAGTGGGGCAGTTTGCTGCCTTCAAACAGGAGCACAACAAACGTATTATCCTGCAGAATGACAGAGGGAATTTATCCATCAGAAGGAAATCCTCTTCGTTTTCTTGAAGGCAATGTCAGAGTATTTTCCAAGTCTTTTTAATGCCTGAGGGAAAAAAAGGTGCTTCTCTGCCGTATCAATAATTTACTGTCGGTATAAAAAGGTTGTGTTATAGTAGGGAAAAAATAATATAATATCTGATGTTACCGTATCTTTCCACCTAACAAAAAATAAGGTTTCACGTGATAAAACACATTTTAAACTCACTACGTAACAGAAGAAGGTTAAAAGGTAACTGAGAATTAGGGGATCTGATGAAATTTAGGTCAGTAAACACAACCCTGTTTTGAATGGCAGAAGAGAGATGCAGAGAGGGACCGCTACACGTTAGTGGAGAATGCCGCTTTTTTAAAAGCCCTGTTTCACCTTCCAAAGGCAGTCAATAAAACTTGGCACCGAATCAGACAAACGTACTGTGATAAGTAAGTATATGTAATCACTCTGCACTATTAAGCTCCTCGCCTGCTCATAGGCACCCACCAGGCTTATCGCCTCAGCATGGAGAGGCAGGGTTTTGTCCAGGTACTCTGCGCACTGTGTGACTTCTTGGAGCAAATGAGCAAGACGCAACGACCAAGCCAAACTGGATTTATGCACCAGGCTTAGCTAAACTATTGAAATGATCACTTCTCCACGCTACAGTAACATTGACATGACTTTATATTGCATGAATACTACCACAAAAATTCCACTGTAACATCACAGAAATTAATGAATTTCTACGTGCTCTCCAATTTAAAAAGACAAGCAGACACGTATTGATTGCCTGTACTACAAACAGAGAAGGTCAAGAAAAGGGGTTAAACGCTGTGATGCCCCTATTATTGCACAAAGTCAACACAGTGATAAAAACGGGAGTCAAGCCACCACCAGATGTGCCTAACCCCAAGCCTCTCCTACTGCAGGCACACTAAGAACCAGATACCATGAGAGGGTTGGTGGATGGGACCTGATTATGGAGGCCGCGCAGAGACTGCATGTACAGCCACGCACTCTTCTCTCCTAAAGCAACAAAGAAAGAAATCCATCACCCCTCGCTGCAGGGGTAATTTTAAGGCATCAGTGCCACTTCAACGAAACACAAATACGCCCAAGAAAAGTAACGTAAGATGACTGTGCTCCTTAACATTCAAAAACAGTCATATATCCATAGTTCAGTTTGCTTTCAGTCAAGCCTGCAGAACCAATTTTATTATATCTCTATGTAATTACCAAATATTAGTAGCCATAATTTATGATTCTCTGTCGAGGATGTCTACACAAGACGAAAACTGGTAAGAAAGGATGACTTTTCCTTATGAAACTGAACATTCTGATCTGACACCACCTAGTTCTTCAGCCACTCCAGAGGCTTCTTGTGTTTTTAAGACAACTCACCATCAGTCGTTCTCAAACGAAATTCCACCACATTAATGACCAGACTGCCACAAAAAATAAACAAATGAACGAAGGAATAAAATATTCTCATGTCTACCAAAGAAAACTAACCTAAAATCCATCTTTCACCTTTAGACATTTGTAACGCTATCATTAAAATGATAGATTTTGTATTTACGGGAAGGCTGCTAGTCCTACACAGAGCCGTAGTTCCACTGTTTTTGTTTAATATTCAACCAACTTGTCCAAGTAGGCCATTAGGTAGGAACCTATAAATGGCACCCAGGGGGTCTGGGTTCTTGCTGTAAAGAGGTCAGCTATTTCCTCCTAACTAAAAATAGGCAAAAGCAAGGAGGGAAAGAGGGAACGGGGTTTAATTTAGCAGCTGAAAAAGAGTTTACAAAATTACTTCCATCTTGCCTCATAATGAAGATTATGAAAAGGAATCTGCCCTCAAGAGCTACAAAACCTTATTTGTTTTACAGGCAGGCCGGTGAATGTAACTTACAATAATACCGTGAATTGAAAGGCCTGCATGCAGCAGAGGCCAAGGGACGCTGGCACCCTGGCTGCATGGAGCAACCTGATCCATCAGTGGCGGCACCTCCGGGTGCTAACAACTCTGCTCTCTCCCCCAGGCGAGGTCATGCTGCTGTCCAGTACACACAGCACTCCCATCAGCTGCTGTTCCTCTGAGTCAGTTTTTTCCACCATTCACCTTCCTGGTTTTCTGTCTCTCTCGCTCCGATTACAACCTTTTCAGGATGAGAACTGTCATCTAGGATATTCCCCAAACGGCCCTGATTTGTACGGGGGCCCCTTGGCACTAGTAAAATATAAACAACGTCAGTTCAAAACAAACTACAGCGTGAATTCTAGCACTGAACTTTAAAAGCTGTCAAGAGAACATAGCAAGAGCATGCCAAAGCATGCCAACAAAGCCCTGGGATAGGTTCTCCAGCCAATCTCTGAGCTGAACCCACTTCGGAGCACCACCAAATGCTACGTGTATCTCACGGCTGACTTATATTTCTACCAAGAAACAACATCGAAACAATATGTTGCTTGCAATCAAGCATGTTCCCACCCATACCCTCTAGGCTCAGGGATGGAAACCTTCAGTAACTGCTGCTATCTGTGGAGTCTCAGCTGAGGAAGTTCCTCCATGAAGTGGACAACAGGTCTACTTCTGGTCCTGCTGCGATGGGGATGGGAAAAACTCATCTGTGAATAAAGGTGAGGACCAGAACTGGGAAACGTGGCAGAGCAGAAGTGCCAGCACGTACCCCTTCTCTATAATTTAATTGACTTTCACTCTTCTGGTACTCCTCTTGCTGAGCGTGGAGGATCCTTGCCACCCATTGAAAAGATGAACAAGGAGTTTAATTCACTGAATGTAACAGGGAACATAACTCATTGTCTGCAGTATGACAGACAGCGGGCACTGGAGTTACCGAGAGGGACAAGGCAGAGGATGCATGCAGATGACAACTTATTTGCAGAGGGCTTCTCTTATTTTTTTTTGCCTTTGATACTCAAACAGTTGTGTAGCTGCCAGTGTTCACAAGCATGCAAAATTCTTACACCCCTCTGGTTCCAAAACACATATTAAGTAGAGGAAAAAACAACCCTGATTGTTCCTTAGACCACCAGAGGTGTTAAACTGAGATAAACAACAATTCCGCTCAAACCTCTATTGGTTTTACCATTATTGCACGTAGCCCAATAAAGGTTCAATGCATTGTTCACATAGCAGCATCGTCCTCCCGCAGTGCTTTTTTTTCCCCTCCCACCCCTTGCTTTTTTTTTAAAAAACCATTACTGTCATTGAGATGCTGTGATTACTATCAGTAATTGTTAAAAACAGAATCAAATCAGGACAAACACCACCAAAACACATAAGAACGGCCCTGTTCTCCAGCAATCACAGAAATCATAGTTATTCCGAAGCCTGCCCGGTGTCTCTGTACCCGCTGGTGCACTAACTGCAGGAGAGGAAGAGGCCTCGTGTAGCACATGTGAGCACATGGCAAGGGAGGCGTGTGATGGTGCACCTCATGCATGCCTCGCCTAGAAGACCGCTGATCAGCTGGCAAAGGATGGGACATGCAGTGCTGTATTTGTCACCAGTAGAGACCTCGTGTTTATTAATAACAAACTATATTGAAACATTCAGGTTGGGAAGACCTCTAAGACCATATAGCCCAGTCGCCGACCCATCGACACCATGCCCACTAAACCGTGTCCCCAGATGCCTCATCTACATGCTTCTTGAACCTACAGTCAGATTTCCATCTGGCACAACCCGTTTATTTTCACACCATCAGCCTCAAACATCGCTCTCACAACTCAGATTCCACACTTGGGGCCACTCCTTTCAGAGGGGTGCTTCAGCTCCGGCGGCACCACGCCGGGCGTTCCCTCTCCCGTGCAACACAGCGAGGCCGGCTCCGCTCCCCTCCCCCCCAGCGCTCACCGCACGTCGGGGGAAGAACACCGCTCGGGTCCTTTGGGGAGCAGCGGGACACGCGTTGGGGCAGCGCTCACTCCCGAGCACCGGCTCCCAGAAACCGACCCTACCAACCTAACTTTTAGGGTGTGGCTTCGTTGCTTTCCCCCTCTTTTTATACCGGGTGTCCATCTGGGAATCCACCGACACGGCGTTAAACAGGTCAGGGGTCACCAGCCTTTACAACACCCCTCCGCCCGGCGCCGCGTTACCCCGAGGCGCGGCCGGACGGCACCCGCGGGCGGAGGGAAAGAAGGTGGAAAGGAGGGAGGTGCCCGCCGTGCCGCCCCACTCCCGCCGCCGGCCTCGGGGCGCGCAACAGGTCCGGAGCGCCGCGCCCTGCCCCGAGCGCTGCCCGCCCGGGGGAGGCCGCTTGTTTACCCACGCTCGGGAGCCAACTCGGCCGCGCCGCAGAGCGGGATGAATGGGCTCCCCTCCCCCCTGCCCCGCACCGCACTGCCCCGCGGCTCCCCGCGCTCTGCCCTCTCCCTGAGCCCGCGGACGGCGGCGGTGGGCTCGGCTCGGGCAGCGCGGCGGCTGGCACACACACATAACGAACGCGACGGCCCCGCGCCCTGCCCGGGGTTCGCACGTCGTGCCGCAAAAAAATACCAACGTACACACATATATGCACATAAATAAAAATGAAAGCATTAACCAAATAAAAAGAGAGAGGGAGAGAAACACGCCGGGCTTCCACAACTTGGTGGTGGCGGCGGCGGAGCCCCGGGGCTGGAAGGGCGCTCGTCACCGCACACAGCGAGCAGAAACGCAACGGGCAGCGGCGCTCCCCGCCCGGACACTCACCTGCGCGCGGGCGCTGCGGGCGCGGCTCCGCTCCGGGGGCGGCGGGAGAGCCTGGGGCGGACTTTCCCTCACTTGCCGCGCATGGTGCAACTCCTGGTGCCGGGGTCCCGGCCAGCCCGCCAGCAGCCTGCGAACCCCCCCGCGCCGCCGCCGCCGCGCACGCCTCCTCCTCCCCCTCGGCGCACACAAGGAAGTCCCGGAGAGTGGGAAGGGGAGAGCGGAAAGTTTTGGGGCGGAATGGCGGCCGCGGGCGCGCGGCGGCGGCGGGAGCGGCGCTGAGGGGAG